>CM040406.1:88487264-89087264 GCA_022702515.1 Ilyophis sp. 1 JC-2022 | reverse complement strand
CTCCAGGTCCCGCTGGGGGACCGTCTGAGAGGAGGACAGGAGCGAGGGACACAGGGAGAAATGACAGAAACAGAGAGAGCACACAGAAACAGATGAGCATAATGAACCAGGCTGCAAAAAAAACTAGTCAGTTATTCCCAGTGTTAAGAAGTAGCTGAGTGTGAGCACCTTGCTCCTGCTCTCCTCCGGCATGTAATATCTGTTCTTCCTCTCCTCCTTCTCCTTGGCTCCTGCCTTCTTGTAGTCCCTGGCCAGGTCTCGGACCGTGCGCTTATACTGGAGATCCTGCTTCTCCCTCTCTGTCAGCGCCTGGCTGGAGAAGAGGTACTCATCGTCGGCGATCTCTGCTTCCAGGTCCTCCAGCTTCTCCGTGGTTCGTGTGGACAGGTACTTCTGTCGGGACTCCTTCCTCAGCTCTGGGAGCTGGAAACACAAAGGCCAGTGAGTGGGACCAATCCCTCCACCAAAACATTAAAAAAATTACATTGCTCATAAATTCCACAATACAATTTACACAGTTTATATATACACAGGGCAAACTTAAATGTTCATGTAATATTTAGTTAGAACCAAATCGCGCTTTTAATGACAGTCTGTGAAATTAATCAATAATTGACATTGCAAATATCTTAACACACTCACCTAGTTGGAACATGTACTCAGGAATAAGACTAAAAATATTTGAAAATTAACCTAAATGAAAGTATCGAGCTGTATCTCACAAAGCTGATTTATAAAAGTCTGGCATGTCCTACAACACTATCTGGCCTTTCTTTTCAGATTTAACTGACATTAAATCATAAGCAAATAAACTTTGTTCATTTCAGATGTAAAAGGTTATCAACCATTTTTCTCTGGTCCTCCTCAGCCATCTTCAGCCGCTTCTGGGCCTCCTCATAGGCCTGGTAGACAGGGGAAGAGAGAAACAGTCAGAATATATGCTACATCCCTGGATTCATTTCACACTATCAAACTGGATTAAGCAAATATCCCAGCATGGGATCATTAACAGCCTACTTGTGGCAGCACTGTAAAACCTGCAGAATTTGTATTTTTTTCCATTCTTTCTCTCAATGGTTAAAGGGGGCGCCTGAAAACACTGAACAAGATGATTAATTCATCCTGTATCTGCTGGAAAGCATCAGTGAACGCACTGACATCTCATTAATTCAAATATTCACACGATATTCTATCCTCCTCTGTCCTTTCTTCTTCTCCACCCCTTTTCTGAATATGTTCTTTTCCAATTCACTCTTCTGCGCTGCTGTCCCACCTTTTTGTCGTTCCTCTCCAGTATGTGCCTGGTCTTATCCTTGTCTTTCTGCTTCATTCTCTCAGCAAAAGCATCCCTTTCTTCCAGGTCCTGCACTCGTTCTCTCTCTTCCTTCTCCCATTCCTCCTCCTCTTCCTCTGCATCTTTATTTCCTTCAGCAGGTGTCTCACTGCAAAGAAAGGCAAAGCTCCGTTAATAAAGCACATAAATACGTCTGAACACAAACCTCAAACTTATTACTTAACAGCCTAGTAGCCTACTGAATAAGAGAGGCTATTATCCCTTCCCTGTCCTTTTTTGTGCAATCCGATTAATGTTTATAATAGTTGTATTAAACACAAAGAAAACAAACACTATCATATTAAGCATAATTTTATCCAGTTGAGATTTAAAATTTTTTTTAAATTCTGAAAGAAACAAAGTGCTTATACTAGCCACTACATAATGACTTGGTATTGGCTATTTGGAGACTATGTTCCTTGCGAAATTAACATTCCATTTACATTTTAACCAATCAGAGTTGTAACTGTTTAATAGTCTGCAAATCAGACACAAGTACACATCAGACACAAGATGGATGAATATGACCTCCAGTTGTCATGTTTTTGTTAAATTACCTATTATACTATTTAAAGGAGATTGTTTTCTTATAAAATTTACAAAAAGAAGTTGCAATAAAAATCTCAATCATTAGAATCAGTTTCTATGATAACAATACCCAATAAGCAAAGGGATCTCATTCAACTGAGGCGGAAAAAAATGGCTTTAAAATCAGTCGCGTATCTCTTCCGCACCGTGTCCCCGCATAAGGCACCGTCGCAGTAAAAGATAGCTAATGTTTGCTAACGTTCATCAAGTTTCTTTTGAAAGTTTAGTACAGTGGTTGATATTTTTGTGTAGTGCTAATGCAACTTGATGGCTAATGTTGTCTTCATAGTTAGTATGGTAAGAATGAGGCTACTATTTAACAGATTATTCGTCTGTATGATTGTAAATTCGGTTTAGTAAACTTGACGTCAGCTTCACTGACGTTAAAGTCATTTCTTTCACCTCCATGAATTTTGTTGCCTAACATCTTTTGCCCTTTACCAAACGGGCTAGTTAGCAAGCTACATGAACATGACTGTTATTCAACACCAATAGCTAACGTTGAGTCTCATAGCTGACTAGCTAACATTACTTGAATGCGATATGTATGGATGATATCAGTAGTTGGCCTATATTGGAAATATTAGGATAGGTTATTTGGATATTTCCACCAAGTTAACAAGCTGCATTGTGTTTGTTACATGAATGGTAAGCAAGCCAACGCGTTGCTTTCACACTGACACATTAGCTAGAAGCTCGATAAACTAGGCTACATTCTGTGTCCGTAAATTATTATCAGGGCTGGACATTAACGGGATACTTCAATCATTTTTAAGAATTGTCTACGTTAAAGGGTAACTACACCCACTGTTTCAGCCTGTCTGCGCCCACGAAACAATTTAGAAAAATACTTCGTGGGGTGAGCGAGGGAGAGGGGTGGGGGTGGAGAAGCTGCCATCGTCATTTGCATAAATTAATGTAGCTACATTGTACAAATGATTAGGTATAACTCGGATCACACTGTCAAATTAGACGTTGCACATCAAATATGAATCAAGATTCAGCAACTGCATAGCCTATTTCTCACCTCAAATATCTTCAGAAACATATTTTAGTGGACAATTTAGGTGGAATAAGAGAGTTTATGAACAGGATGCAGTTTTGTTCCGGTTTAAAAACGTGGAGCCGAAACGAAAGTAACGTAGCGGGTCTAACCAATCAGGTGCCGGCTGTTTCCATTGTGGGCAACAACAATTATCCGTATGACGTAGAGGTACCTCCAAAGAGGTACTCTGACATCACAATTGGGGCGGGGCAGTGTGGGGAGCAGACAGGAAATTTCAACCGTTAGGGGTAGCACAAAGACGCTTTTCTACCAGTTTCTCCTGATTTACGTTATTATTTCAGAATTGTTGAAATAACGGAATGGATGAATAAGTTTCATTATAGGGTATTCGCTTAATAACCAAAACCCAGTAAATTATTAGGCTACCCATTTATTTTGAGATGGCATTATTGATCTGTGCATCATAAACTTGTTGCATTTTTCTATATCCACATTTATGATGACGTTATCATGCAAAGATTTTGACTTTTTAACGCTCCATGTTTAAATGTTCAATGTTTCCTTTTTCAAGCCTTAATTATGTGTTGCGTTCAACGGTTCGAGACACTTAAGAGGCTGTCCTCTTTAAATATACTTTCCAATGTTTAACTCAAATTGACTAATTTGAGTGCTGTCTGAAAATTAACTCGGCTACTTTCTTTAACGCATTCAGATTATTGCCTGCTCCTTGTTAAACAATCTCAAGTTAGTTATCTTTGTCATCATTTCTTAATCATTATAGGCTACATAATATATTGGTCTTGATGATTATTCAGCAGATTGTTTGATTAGTGATTCCTCATTTCCTCTTTTGTTGCATATTTCTTGCACTGGATGTTTTCAGTACTTTAGACAAAATATAATATTGATAATAATAATAACTTTTAGGGTCGTTTCTCCTGCCAAATTTCCCTATTGAACTCTATGGAAAAATAAGTCAGGAGAAGAAACCCTTCAAGTTATCCATCCATATCTACTGTATTTCTGGCAGCAGAGTGATGGTTTAAGGCTTGTTCGATACGTCAGACCCTTGATGACTTACAGCCATTTAGCCAACCATGTGTTCCATACTGTTGGACAAAATATTTTTAAAAAATTCTACATTGGCTGCAGTTAAGTGTAAGGGGGCAATTACTTTTTCACACAACGGAAATGGGTGTTGGGATTTTTTGTTCATTAAATAAATTAAATGTGCCATACCACCCTGTGTACCCATGTCATAGTTAACTGCTGAAACTATGCTGGTGAGGGCTAGTAGACTACTTGGATGGGAGGCCTCTTGTGAAAGTAATGTGTCATTTGTTCACTCAGGTTTCCTAAAATCAATATTTTTTTCTGAAAACATCCAGTGCGAGAAATATGCAACAATAGAGAAAAACAGGAAGGGGGCAAAAAAAATTCACGGCACTGTATGTTTAAAGTAAGTTTTGTGTTGGAGTTTGTGTGACTGTAAATTTTGACACTAAAATTTTAATATTCACTGCAAATGTATATCGGCTGCATATATCGGTTATCGCTCTCCTTCATTACTAATAATCTGTATCGGTATCGGCCCTGGAAAAACCATATCGGTCGACCCCTAGTCACAACCACCCAACCCTGCCTCTTTTCATCCATTCCCTCTCACCTCTTGTTCCTCTCTTCGTCACTGGAAGATGAACTCTCCTCCCTTTTCTGCCTCAGGTGCTTTCTCTTTTTCCCCTTGTCCTTGTCCTTTTTCTTCTCCTTCACCCGCTCCTTCACTACCTCTCCCTCACTCTCACTGTCCTCCAGCAAGGTATAAGAGCGGTTCTTTCTCTCCATCTCGAGGATTTCTCGCTCTTTCGCCCGGGCTGGTTTCTCCACAGCTTGTTTCCGGGGTATCTGGCAGTGATAAAAACAGATGAAAGAATATCAACACATTTCATTGTCCAGCAACTGTAATAGACTGATTGTGTATACAACCCTGGAACGAATACACTACCTTATTGTATAATTCCTCTGCAAAGGCGACCACTCTTTGGTCTATGTCAATGGTGCCCGTCTCCCGAAGTCGAGAAACAAAGTCTTGAGGTCCAGATGACCTCCGTGCTGACCCAATCATGAACTGGGCCACATACTTGTCACTCAAACCCAGGATGTCATGGAGACGGTCATTTACCCACTGCTCCAGATTTGCCATACTGGCTAAAACAGAAGAAAAACTGTTTAGCAAACCCTTCGTTTTCCATCTGTGAATTGTATTTTGAATAAAATTCTTCAAAACCAGAATCATAATACATGACGAGCAGAATGAATGACGAATGATCGCGATCAAATAAAGTTTCACTTCAAGCTAAAGAGAAAGCACAATGCAATTTAATAAAATAAAAAAAAACGGATCATATGCTGGATACATCTATGGACGTACCCACAAGACTTAACGTTACACTCCTCCAAAAATCTAATGTTGTGCGCAGCTAGCTACTTACTTCTACTTATAATATTGCATATATACAATATTGCAATTGTATTATGTAGGCCTATGTTTCACGAGAATGTCATAATCAGTTCGTTTGCTGTTCTTAAATACACTCAAGATTCAAAAACTGTCGTGTTAGGTTAGCTATAACTAACTAGCTAGCTATCACCGTTGACTTCAATGTGGCTTCCCAATGCTGGAGCAGGTTTAAAGTAATGATTTGCGGCAATAACGTTAGCTATATCAGAACCTGTAAAACGAAAAAACTTAGTCTTGTCAGCAAAAACACTGAGTGTGGACAGCTACAAACTTGCCAGTAACAACAGTTAGCAAATAGCTGTAGCTAGCTAGCAAACAAGGTAGCTCATGTGGAATTAGCTACGTTAGCACTACATTGTGTTTGTCAATTTAAAGAAAATTAGGAATGTTCAATACGGATAAAAAGTAAAATAGTTTATTTGTGGGGTCAATGGACGAACTGATATCATTATACTTTGCAAGTAAAGTATAAAGCGGTAAGGTTATTTCTAAAGTTAGTTGGTTAACTAACTTAACGTTACCTTGTTTTCAAAACGTGTCCTCCTCCGTATTCTGTAACCTGTAACTTACGGTACGGTCTAACTTAGATGGCAATAGCTAACTGTTAACGTTAGCTAGCTACCTAGTAAGGTATCTTGCGTACCCATTGTCAAATGGTCAACACGGGCTTCTATGGAAATTACACGAATTTAGGATCTGAAATTATTACAAAAATGAACGGAACTGTACGTGACCCGGAAGCGGAAGATCTGTACTTTTTTTTTTGGTTAGAATGGAAATCTGATTGGACTGCTGGTTGGGGTCCGATTTTAACGCCACGGATCGCCATGTTTTGAGGCTCGATCACAATGCAATTGCTTCCTCCCAGTATAAAAATGTTTATATTGCTGTATATTTTATTGATGCAGTGCTCCGATGCCAAACGCGGGGTAAACAACACAATGTTTTGGAGAATAATACATTTATTTGAGAATAATAGGCTATGTGAGCTTTATACAAATATGTGTTTGCACTATTCAGATAGAAACATTTCATCTGAAATAGCATTCAAATACTATAGTCTTGAGAGGCATGTCCTCTTGTAATATGAATTACAATAAATACATTAAGATATTTATGTAGGCTATGTTACATACTTTAGAGTTAGTGACTCATTGTAAGCACATAATTCATGAACAAAACAAAAATATTAAACATAAAATAATTTTTTTTTTTAAACATTAAATAGCTATTGAATATTGAATAGACACTTGATTCAAGAAGTTCCCTAATTGTAGCCCACCTGGCTGTCATTATTTGTTTATTTAGAAAACACTTATTCTTCAACAGGTTGCTATTCCCAATTTAACCCCCAATTTTGAAAATACATTTGTAATGTTACAGGGTGTGCCATACCACCCTGTGTACCCATGTCATGGTTAACTGCTGAAACTATGCTGGTGAGGGCTAGTAGGCTACTTGGATGGGAGGCCTCCTGTGAAAACTAAATTACTGCTGGAAGAGGTGTTGGTGGGCCAGTAGGGGTCACTCACATGTGACATTGTGCTGTTGCAGCAGGTGCCTTCCATAGAACTAGGTGCCTTCCTTCAAATGAACCAATGTTGTAAGATAAGGGTGTTAACCACAATGTCCTCTCCAAATTACCACAAAAACTGGCTGCAACGCCTTCCCTCAGACTTAGCTGGTGTAAGCCTTCTGAAATGCAGAGTGGGTCATCACAAGTTTTCCCTCCAAAATTCACCTGCTGAGCTGCAGAGTGCTTACTAACCAGAGGAGCCACTATTAACAATAAGACACTGAATATTTTGCCGCCTGTAATTCTCCTTCCCAAGAGCATCAGTTCTCATCCTTTTACATTACAGCAAATTATAATGCAAGTGACAGAAAGCAGATCTACAAAGCAGTCAAGAGGTACACAGGGAATGAGAAAAAGATGGTGATCTGGATAAACAAGACAAAAGAGAACAGGGGAGAAATGGTGTACAATTGAGAAAGGAAAAATGGTGAATGTGAGGAAAATAGAGAAACTCACATGAAGGAAAAAGTAAAATGAAGTAGGAGGCAAAAAAACGAAGGAGAAAGAAAGTTTCTGGAGTGAACAAGGAGATGGAGAGAGAAGTACCAGAGGAAAAAAAGCTGTTTGACTTCTACAGAAACACAATGTATATGAGAGACAAAGTGAAAAAGAGAGGTAATGACAGAGAGAAGATGTGAAGAAATATAAATTGAAAAGTGAATTAGTGAACGTGGATAGCGAATGAGAAGGAAAGACAAACCTCGAAAAGATTGGGGGGCAATGTGGAAAAAAGGGCAAAAGTCAGGTATAGACTATGAAATGAGAGCTAAATGAGAAAGAGGACAGGAAGAGCTTTTGTCACTAACATCCTGTCCCCTTGACGTCATATGGGAAGTTGGTGTCCCGAAAGCCAGTGCGCAACTTCCTGTCTGTCACTCTCACAATCGCTCTCAGCCACAGATGAGGAAGAAACGACAAGCACCCATAGAGCTACCTTTTCTGTGTCTTTTTCTCAACACAGTTTTTCCTCTGCAAAAGAAAAAGATACAACATGTAGAGGGGTTTCACAGTTGCTGATGACATAAAGGTCAAGATACAGTAGGAGAAGTGAAACAAATAAAGAGGAGGAGCTGCTGGAGGAAGAATTTGACAAATTATCGGCCTTCTTCAGTTTCTCCATTCTATTGTTTTGTGCCCCTCTGGACCTCATTCCAACTTTGTTTTTTACAACTATGAGCCGAATTTATAACCTAAAGGGTGTGGGTTCCCGAACATTGGCGTCTGTCGCTGAGGGGAAGCCAGAAGCTCAATTGCTCAGTTTGAAGATGAGGCAACGAGAACACCATGCACAGATGCATGATTCAGAGGCACAGCAGCTACAAGGTCAACTGCCTAGTCAGATGAGCAGGATACAGCTTGAAAACCAACAGTTGGAAATGAAACTAAAACAACTCTGTAGTCAGGAGACTCGCGAAGAACCAGCAGCCAAACAACCTGTACAGAAACAGCTTAGGCCATTGCAATTAAAAGAACAGGAATGCAAAAGGACACCTCAATTGACACACTGCCAACAAAAGATACAACAACAAGACAATGAGCCACACAACCAGATGGCACAGCCAAATGATAAGGAAATAAGCGTGCAGACCATACAGCGTTATAACAACCAGAGAACCCAGCCAAAGCTGCATCAACTAAATCAGTCAAGTTCTTGCACATCCCTTACCATCAATCCTAAATCTAGTCACTCTATTGAGAATCCTCCAAAGAACCCGGGACGGAGTCTCAAGGCTCCTGCTCCACCTGCCTCTTCTTCTATCTCTCCCTCCCAATCCCCCTCTCTTCCACTTTTTTCTCTCAGGAGTTCAGCAGCTGTGCAGAGCAAGAGGGGAACCACCATCACCATTAACCCCAGGAAATCAGGCACAGGAGCGGCTTCACTGACGTCTCCAGGACTGAAGGGATTATGTCCCTCAGCACCCAGTCCCACCCCCCATGTTGCAAAGGAGAATATAATGAAGAGATATCCGACAGTGGAAGAGATAGAGGTTATTGGGGGTTATCAGATCCTGGAGAGGTCATGTTTGACCAAAGACAGTGGGACTCAGAAAACAGTGAGTAGCTAAATGGTTAAATATATGTAATATAACTTATTCATATCAGAACATAAAGTTTTACTAAGTTTAAAAATATTTCAGTGTGTTTTTTAATCATAATAATGATACACAACATAAACCAACCTATTACTTTAAAATGATTAAAATAATCGTGCATGCAGTTAAGGGGAATACGTTTTTTCATTAGACCATCGGTGGTCTGAAGACTGCTGTTACAGATAAATATCTGGACATTCAGAAAAAAATTGACAGGCCAATGTCAATAATGTGTGAACTATACCACTAAACAGAAAAACAGGAACAGCACATCAATGGCTTCTACTCCCCATTCTTCCCATTCAGTTCTCTTGCAGTTAGTTCTCAGGCGGACAGTTGAAATATGAACATTATTGTACAGTAGAACACAGTAGAACTGTCTAAAGATGACTTACCATCCACAACTTTCCTGATCTCTGACCTATCACAAGTTATTGCTGCAGTATGGAAAAAGTGTGTCACATATGTACAGTAGGTGCGGCCAGGTGGCTCATCCTGTTAAGGCACTGTTCCAGTGTGTGGATGGGTCTCTTGGGAGGGAGGGATGAGTGTGTCTCATCAGTCGCCTGCACCCTCTGCTGGTCAAGTGGCTGCCCACAGTCTGCTCACTCAAGCTACACACTATGGCACAGATTCAAAAGGGTTTGCACTGCTCAAAGGACAGGGAAACTTCTTGTTCAACCCAGGTCCTATTGAAATCAAGAGGTTGTGCTATGCATGGTTAGAAATGATGGAAAACAAGCTTTCAATAAAGTCCGGGGTTGAAAAAAGTGAACACAACATTTAAAGAGTTTGCAAATGACATCATGTTATTCATCTCATGCAGTGAGGAGAGGGCATGCTACATTGTGCATCCAATAGAAAAAGACCCACTTTGACATCATGTGCTTTGGAGGAGAGCAAGCGCTTATCAGCCAGACTGATAGCAGAAGTCGCAGCAATGAGCATGGCTGATGAATATGCACAGTAAAATGTCCAGTCTTAATTCAACTCTAACAGAGTACATAGGAGTCCAATAGGGAGTAAGAGTTAATTTAACACTGAGCATTTTACTGTGGGGGCATTCCAAATGAAAAAATAAGAGAAAAAGGGAAGAAGCATTTTAAATGTATCGCAAATATAGCCATTCTGCGGAGTAGAATGTGCAGTTTACAGAAAGTTTTGTGAAGGTGTGGACATTCCCCGGAGGAGATGTTCCTAAACCGGCTGGCAGTTCTAATTTACACTTGCGGGAGAGTGCTTCTGTCTCCACACAGCGGTGAGCTGCTTTGACATGTTCAGCTGCAGGGCTTTAGTAGGTTCAAGTGAAAACTGAAAATAAATTCAGTCATGACTATACCCTGTAAGTAGGGCCTATTTTGTTTTCAAACACATTTCACAATATTGTTTTCAAACACATTTCGATATACTACGAAGCAGGATTACTGAGTTAGCTGGATAATGACACTGAGTGAAATCTGCAGTCCATGTTATAGCTTTGGGAGGGTTCCAGGCAGTTATCCAGCTATGTCCCCTGATCCACAGGAGAGTGTAATGTAGACAAACAGTGTGACTCTTTGACTTTTTTACCCAGGTGAAGGTGTGTTTCGATGAGGTACAACTGGAGCAAGTATTTGAGTACCCATCTGAATACTCTGTGCTGGCCTCCTTCCCCTCTCCCCCTCTGCCAGGCTCTGAGACAGGGGCAGGAAAAGAAGAGGAGGAGGATGAAGATGATGAACAGAAAATAGTTTTGTTGAGGGGCAGTAGAACTGTCATGGCTGGAGTAGGCAGAGCTCTGAGAGTGGGTATGTTTCCCTGAATTTAACAGGACATCATCCTACACTTACCACTTATTTATAATCTGTACAACCCTACGTCAAACACACAATGCAAACCCATTGTATAAAAACCCATATATTAAAATATATCTTGATACAGACGTCTATGTATTGCTTGTTGCTGTGTGTTCATGATAGTGACAGTAATTATTATTGCCAAGTAAACTTTTGCATACTACAGTGTGCATACAGTTGTTATGATATCATAATAAAAATATATTATTATAAAATTATTCATATCATTTATATCATCATTATTGAAATGTAAGTACAAAATTAAGTACAACCACTTGTGCCTGTCTTTAATTTATTTCAAATTAAATTAATGCCCTTTTTATCTCTTTATACAGATGAATCATGCCATCAATAGAAGCAAAAGGTCACACCCATTTCCTTTCAAATAATCTTATTCTTAAAGATGCTGTATATGGGTCCAATAATTCACAGGTAAATTATCCAACTTAAAGAAAATTACACATTTACTAAGACCTTTAGCATGTGCAAAACCTTTTAGCACACACAAAACTAATAACTCAACCAATGATTGATGCAAAACAAATACCAAAACCAATCATTGTTCATGTTATTGGTTTAGCGTGTGCTAAAAGGTTTTGCACACGCTAAAGGTCTAAGTAAATTAAGCCCTTAGTTTTAAATTTATCAAATAAATCAATGTCTTGGTCTTTGTTTTAATGTTAATAATAATACATTTTTAAAAAGCACATTGTTACATTTGCTGTCCTGTAAATGCTTGAAAATTAAGTTAGCTGAATAAATAGCTACACAAATATGTAAATGTTGATGTTTAAATTATCTTAAAGGTGATTACATTTATTTTTATTTTTTAACGAAAGTAAACAAGTCTGTAACTCTTAATTGTGTTCTGTGATTTCTAAAACAATTAAAGTGGACTTCATGGAATTTGTGGAAATACATTACTGTTGTCCATGCGTAGCTCCCATTGAATCTAGGTGTGTGAAATAGCATGTGAAAAAGATCATTACTGTTGTCCATGCGTAGCTCCCATTGAATCTAGGTGTGTGAAATAGCATGTGAAAAAGATTATTACTGTTGTCCATGCGTAGCTCCCATTGAATCTAGGTGTGTGAAATAGCATGTGAAAAAGATTATTACTGTTGTCCATGTGTAGCTCCCATTGAATCTAGGTGTGTGAAATAGCATGTGAAAAAGATTATTACTGTTGTCCATGCGTAGCTCCCATTGAATCTAGGTGTGTGAAATAGCATGTGAAAAAGATTATTACTGTTGTCCATGCGTAGCTCCCATTGAATCTAGGTGTGTGAAATAGCATGTGAAAAAGATTATTACTGTTGTCCATGCGTAGCTCCCATTGAATCTAGGTGTGTGAAATAGCATGTGAAAAAGATTATTACTGTTGTCCATGCGTAGCTCCCATTGAATCTAGATGTGTGAAATAGCATGTGAAAAAGATTTAGCAGGACAATGAAGACATACAGTGTTTTTTATGAATGATTCTGCCAGACTGCTGGATGGTGGTGCTTGGATGACCAAACTTCCCAGGGACATCCCCTTTTAGTCCCCTGAAAGTTATGATGTGACGTTCCATAGGGATGTCCGAAAAACATTACTAGAACGTTATTAAAGTCCTAGGATAGTCAATGTTTGGTTACAATATGACATTTAATTTGAATTTTCTGGGGACGTTCAAGCAACATCCCTATCCAGCTATGATATGACGTTGTGCTCATAACATTCATGGGACATTCATGGACATTCCTGCAACGTCTGTTACTGGTTACAATATAAAGTAATGTCATGAATGTCTGGTGGACATTAATAATAATAATAACCTTTTTTATTGTATTTGTATAGCACCTTTCATACAGACTGCAGCTCAAAGTGCTTAACAGGAAAAATAAAAACAAAAGCAAAAAACAGGGAAAAGCGCAGCAATCATAATCAGTTATAAAGGTTTAAAACATAGAAACAAGGAGAATAAACTAGAAAAATAAAACAATGTATATTTATTCATGGAAACATGAATAAAATAATAAAAATAAATTATTTAGTATAAAAGAGTCAATGAGTAATGAGTAAGATAAATAAATAAGTTAAATAAAAGATAACAATAAAAATGTAATAAAATTTTATAAAAATATGAAAAAGTATCAATGAGCAGAATAAAAAAAATAATTAAAAGCCAAATTAAAAAGGAAGGTTTTGAGCTGCTTTTTAAAATTACCAACTGAATCTGCTATTCTAATGTTTTGTGAGAGAGTGTTCCAGAGTTTTGGTGCATAATAGCAGAAGGCACTGTCACCACTTTTTTTCTGTTTCACCACAGATACATTAAGTAAGCCCGCTGTGGATGATCTAAGTGCTCGAGTTGGTACATAAGGTGATAGGCTATCTTTGATATGAAAATTTGCTAGGCCATTTAAAGCTTTATATACAAGTAACAAGACTTTAAAATTGATTCTAAAAGAAACTGGAAGCCAGTGCAGAGCAGCAAGGACGGGTGTAATATGTTCTCTTTTGTTGGTTTTTGTTAACATTCTATCAGCAGCGTTCTGGATAACTAGGAGTTTATCAATAAACTTCTTAGGCAGGCCAGTAAAAAGTACATTACAGTAGTCCAAGCGGCTAATGATAAAAGCATTCAGTTTTTCAGCATCTTGGTGAGTTAAAAAGGGTCTTCCTTTGGCTATATTTCTTAGATATAAAAATGCAGTCTTGGTCACCTTGTCTATGTAAGATTTGAAATTTAGGTCAGCATCCAAGATAACTCCCAGGCTTCTGACCTAAGATTTTGTCTGTTTAGCCAGGTTTCCCATCTGTGCTTGCTGCTTGTCTCTTTTTGACTTGGGGCCCACTAAAAGTACCTCTGTCTTTTCTTCATTTAAGTTCAAGAAATTTGTTCATCCATTTATTTATGTTGGCTAGACAGGCTGCAAGAACGTCCCGGGAACGTTCTCTGTGGCGTCCATGTAACGTTTAGAAACCCCTACAAAAAGAAGTCAAGGCGACATCCTGATGACATTCTGAGACATTCGGGGGACGTCCCGGGGACCTAATTTTGTTAGCTGGGTCATGGCCTCAGATCGGATCTGAACCATGCCAGTGTTGTGCTTTGGCCGGAAGCCTGCATTGCCCTGGGTATGGGAGAGTTCCACATGGGATCCACGTGTCATTGCTCTTGAGACTCCCCACTGGCAGATAAGAGCACTCGTAAGACTGCATGTGAAAGCCACATATGAAAGTTCTTCCTCCAATGCCACTCTACAGTCTGCTATGCAGAAAAAAAGCAGCTATTTCATGGACGTCCCAGTTCTCCTGAATTGGCAGGGTGTTGAATGATTGTGCCATATTATGCACTCACTGTTTGTGTGTGTGTGTGTGTGTGTGTGTGTGTGTGTGTGTATGTGGTCTGTGTGTGGTTGCTTCTGTTCAAAAATATAATTATTCATAATTAAAAAAAAATCTAAACTGGAATGACAGGTGTGTCACATGTCGCGCTAAAGGTTGGCAGGACACATCCCATGCAAGTACTGCCCGGAGTCTGACATGAATTAACTTGCATTCATGGACACATAGTGCATGCATTATGTACCCCATACTTTGTTTTTTTTTGGATTTCTTCCAATCATCTTTTTTTACCTTGGCAGCTCAGAACATGAGTACAAGTACAGTCTATGGATCAACTATATTATTTGTGTACCAATAAATCTAATGCCCATGCACTCTCTTCATGAATAACAAAATCCTTATTGACAGACCCAAGGTGGCTGACATTCTCATCCCATAAACTACATTACAGAAATTACGTTTTCTGTAAAATCACATAAGCAAATGTATGAAACATGGGATAGCATTGCTTTGGAAAGTGTTTGCTTACTTTCTGTGCAACACATGGTTCAAAGGGCTTCTAACTTTCATTTGATAATAATATTATAGGCAGATTGCTTTTGCCCCCCTTTTGGTTTGTGCTTATAGACAAGAGAGTATACTATGCATATTTAAGTAACTTGAGTTTTTGTGAATAAAATCAACATTAAATGATCATCACTCGCATTCATTCCTGTCCACTCTAGATAGGCCTAATATTTATAGTTCGTTAGTACGCCAATGTAGGGGTGACTGGGGACAGTTGCAACTATTTTTTGCATGTCTCTCAATTACTCTCAATTACTCAGAGATTATTTGGACTAGGACAACCAAAGTTTAATATATTAAATTTACATATGTCTACTAATTAGCCAAACCTATACCTATATGTTTAAAGATGATCACATTTGACATGTAGTTTATCAAAATAAATTTTAATGGAAGTCGTCAGATGTTGCAACTGTCCCCAAGCCTAGGGACAGTTGCAACATATAAAAAATACATTAAACTGTAAGCTACTAATTCACTTTTACCTTGTAAAATTGGTCTTGCAAATTGGTCAATTTTGTAGGAGGAGTAGCATTTTAAGTGTTTTACAAAAAAGGCTCATTCGCGGAAAATCCAGTATGGCGGACTTAATGGGTCCTTGAGGCAAATTTGTTCCTCATAAGCAGAGGGAACTGTAATGAGGCTTACATGGGAAAATATATTTGGGTCAACTATCCTTTTAAAATAACTATATTAAGACACTTTAAATATTGCTTTGTCCATTAGGAAAAGCAGGACCTGATATGGCTGCTTAGCTTGGGTATGGTTGCAACAACATGTTGCAACTGTCCCTAACAGTTGCAACATGAGAAAACCTCATGTGCTAGCTAGACACAATGACATTGACACTGTCACGAACCAAACACGGGCTGAACCCAAATGCACGACCAAGAGACAGGGAAACAGGAATGGGTGTTTATTAGGAGCTTTGGGGTAGTCCCAAGCTCAACACAAACTTAACACAAAGTCAAAAGTGTCCAGGAAGTAGCGAACTGCTCCAAACCGGAGCTGGGCTTGTACTGGGCCAGGAGGCCCACACTGGAACCGGATCACGGGAACGAAGGTTTGTTCCGAACCGGAACTGGACTTGAACTGGACCGGAAGATCCAACAGGAACTGGATCACGGGAATGAAGGATTGGTTCCGAACCGGAACTGGACTTGATCTGGACCGGGAGGTCCAACAGGAACTGGATCACGGGAACGAAGGTTTTGTTCCGAACCGGAACTGGACTTGATCTGGACCGGGAGGTCCAACAGGAACTGGATCACGGGAATGAAGGATTGGTTCCGAACCGGAACTGGACTTGATCTGGACCGGGAGGTCCAACAGGAACTGGATCACGGGAACGAAGGTTTTGTTCCGAACCGGAACTGGACTTGATCTGGACCGGGAGGTCCAACAGGAACTGGATCACGGGAACAAGGCTTTTGTTCCGAACCGGAACTGGACTTGATTTGGACCGGGAGGTCCAACAGGAACTGGATCACAGGAACGGACTCTGGACCGGAGGGTCCAACAGGAACTGGGCTGGAGGCAGAGAATGCAACTGCGCAGGCAACGTTGGTCTTGGCGGGGGTACCGCAACACAGACAGGGAGACTGGACTGCTACAGGCTGGATCCATGGAGAACATTGGTCTGGGAACCAAGGAGGTAGATCGGGGGGAACCCACAGCAGAGTTTTAGTGAAACAGCACCAACATACAGGAGACCATGAAACGCACGAACAACGTTAACGAACTGGTGCCGAATAGCAGCCAGCGAGAGGTATAAGTAGGGGAGTGAAATTGAAACCAATAACCAAAAGCATGAGGAATGTAACCGAGGGTGATTGACTAATTGACTGGTGCGGAATGCATGCAGGAAGGGGGAAAGGAGATAGGTTGAACCTAAAGTGAGGGAACAGAGAGAATCAGACAGAAGGGGCACGCCCAGCCTGTAGCGACAGGGAAAACACGGACACAGGGAATCCATCATGACACGGGAGGAAAGGGAAAACATGGAGAACGGACAGGAAGGGAGCGGAACGTTACAGACACATGCTAATCATGTCACATATACATCAACAAGACAATGATTCAAACTAAGGTCAGGACAGTATGACAAAAATATAGCTTGTGAACAAAATTGCTTTCATACCCCCAAAACAAGCTTTTGTCAATAAATGTAAAGCAAAGGTTTAATGTGGCTCCATTCTTTCTGATGGTGAGAGGGTCTAATTGAGCATGTGTAGTATGGAGTGTCATCATTGTAGCATGTTTCTGATTGGAGGAATAAGATACTGTTGCAACTGTCCCCAGTCTCCCCTACAATATTGATTTTCTAATCTACGCCATAATGCAGAGGAAAGCACTGCCACCCAGTGGCATAATACTAGAATTACGAAAGTGTACATTAAACTGAGAAAGATCCTGATCTGCACCGCGGATTATATCAGGCGATGTGAGATATTTAAGACATTATTAAATAGGACGAACGTAAATTGCAATATAGAGCTTTTGGTGCAATGGATGATGTTTCACTTTTCATGTTTTTGTTGTACAAAGCTATAAAAATGTATGTAGGCTACGTTTTTACGAAAATCTACATTTTGTTATTGGTTTCTGTCATTTCTCTATTGGCATTTCAAAAATATTGCTACATAGCAGAAGGAACGCCATGAAAACTGAAAGTCGACCACGTAAAATGAAAGGAAGTGGCTTCTCTCTAAGAGGCATGAGAACATACTTGAAACAAAAGTGCTTACGCCCCACGCGCGAATGCATTGAGTTGTTTCTGAGATGGAGACAGTGCTTGGAAACAAAACTGCCTTTGGAACCGGTTTATTTTTTTACTTATATATTTTTTACTAAATTGCCTAGTTAACTTGAACCTCTCTGCGTGACACAACTCGACACTTTTAAAACCCTTTTTTGTTGTTGTAGGTTTTAGGCTATATTTTCCGTGCAGTTGATGGTATGATGTCAGTATTTAGTTTCCGTGACACCAGAAGGAGTGGATCTTCACAGTTGATCTGCATGCTCCTTAGTGTCTCTCTTGCAGTCGAAATTGTTGGGTACAAGCCTGTCATTATAGTTCACGGACTATTCGACAGCTCCAAAGAGTTGGTAGACTTGACACGACTTATCAAAAAGGTGAGTAAATTAGCGAATTAATTCATATTGCGATTGTAATATCTGAGGTTTCACTGGCCTGAATATTCAGTGCAGTAGAACTGCCTTCCTGTTATCATAGGCTACACTGCGTGGGGCATAATACTTGTTGCAGCATCAAAGTGTTTACTGAAGTCATAAAGTGTAGCCTATATGTCCCTGTGTGGATGGTAGCTTGACGATTTCCGATAAAAACCTGAAAGCATGGTTTCCTTTTGTGGATTTTTTTTTAATTTGCATGTATTATTTATTACTTTACCTCTGCATTTCCAAGTAGGCTAAGTGAACTTAATGGAAACTTTACTAAACTTTAGCTGGGTTCTGTATAGTTTCAAAATTACTTTTCAACCCCCACCCCTTCCACCTTCTTTTTCACATCCATCACACAGTTTTGTGTGTGTGTGTGTGTGTGTGTGTGTGTGTGTACTATAGCTATAACATCCACTTCTCTGTAAGTGAAAAGTGAAATGGATTGCTCAGTAAGAATTCTGAGAGAGAAAGCCCCCAGTTCCTGATTTCAGTATCATATATGAATCTATAAGAAACTCTTTTTCTCGCCACAAAGGCACATGTAAGGGTGTCATAATGTAAGTCTATAAATACTATATACGGATGTGAACAAGCACATGCAGTTTCACTGCAGTGCTAGGAGTGAATTACACAGATCTTGAGTGTGGATTCTGAATCCAAATCTGTTACGTGAATGGATCGGAACCAATCGCAGACACAGTAATGGGAATAGGCTTTATTCGAGGTCAGCCAGAAATGGATCAAGATCCAGCAATCAGTGCGATACAGGGCAGGCAGAAATGTATTCAGGCCGGGGTTAAAGTCCAGTGAACAGGGCAATGCAGGATGTGCAAAAGCGAAGTTCAGGAACAGAACCGGGGAATCTGTCAGAGCAGGGGATCAGGAGGGCGAGGGGCAGGAGCAGGGCTTGGACGAGAAAGGGCAGGTGGGCAGGAGGACTGGACAGGCAAGGCAGGGATGGGCAGGAACAGGCAGGACAGGAGCAGGCTGGACAGGCAGGAGAACAGGAACAGGACTGGACACAGGAACGAGGAGCAGGCTGGACAGACAGGAGAACAGGACTGGACACAGAAACGAGGAGCAGGCTGGACAGGCAGGAGAACAGGAACAGGACTGGACACAGAAAAGCAGGCATCCAAAAAGGCTGGAAAGACTTAAGACTTAACAAGACGATCTGGCACAGAACAAAAAAACAGGGGAGCTTATATGCCAGATTACTAATGAGACAATGAGGAACAGGTGAAACGAAACAACATGAGGAAACACATATCAGGTGCGGGAAGTGGAGACACGAAATGGGGAAAAGGGAAAACACAGAACACAATACATATAAAAATGCATGGGGCATGGGACATGACACAAATTGGAAGAGAAAAGTGAAAAATCATGTAAAAGAGATTATCTCTGTATGTAAGCCATAATTATATCAGTGGCCATTTCCTCATAATTCAAACTCAATTGTTTATAGGGAAGCAAGATGTTAAAGTGGCACATTGAGAGAGGGAAATGATGCATATAAAGCATGCAGTTTTATGCCTATTCACCATTGTCATTCAGTGTTTAAAATTATGTCCCTATGCAGTATTGATGCCATTCAAAATGCTAAATATGACATTCCAGTAATTTATTTAGCAGTATATAGGCCTATGATCTTACCATTGCAGTAAAAAAGTGCTCTTCTCTGCTGTCCAACTGGCCAGTGCAGCCATTATGTATCCCCCTCTCACTAACCTCCACCTCTCAGTCCCATCCAGGTACAAATGTTACAGTGTTTGACCTGTTTGACTACAAAGCCAGCCTAAAGCCAATGTGGAAGCAAGTGCAGGGCTTCAAACAGGCTATCCTCCCCATTCTGCATAACGCTGCGGACGGTGTCCACCTCATCTGCTACTCCCAAGGTCTTTACTGCATGCAAATGTCTGTTTTTTAATAAGATAACGGTGAATTATTTCTGCATGTACAGTACTTCCCCTTATTCTTCTGATCCTTTCTCTGCCTCTAACATCTGTTGCGATATCTTTAGAAAAATAATTTTCACTTCTCTCCTCACTTCTGTTCAATTCAAGTGAATTGATATGCTTGCTTTCTCTCTCTCTCTCTCTCTCTCTCTCTCTCTCTCTCTGAACTCAGGTGGATTGGTGTGTAGAGGAATTGTCTCCACTCTTCCAGAACACAATATTCACTCATTTATTTCACTGTCTGCCCCACAGGGGGGCCAGTATGGAGGTCAGTATTAAGTGTTTGCCTCATTAATCACAATTAATCGACATGGCAGTCAACATGAAGCACAGTCAATAAACTTGGTCGTCAACGATACTGGCATTTTCACAGGTTTTATTAGTTTAACTCCCATAATGCTTTATACTTACTACTTCTACTAATTTCCCAAGTGTTTGGAAAGGTACAATAAAGTGTGTATTTTTGCCTTGCCTCAAATGTTCATGACACCCCAAACCTACTACATGTGTTTTTTAATAAAATAAAATGTTGGGCTTCCACATAAGTTGGGTTGAATTCACTTGTGTTGAATTGTATTTTATACAAGCTCTCTTATTTCTATGTTTATCACAGACACAAAATACCTGAAACGTGTTATCCCAAAGTTCATGAAGGCACATGTTTATCAATTCTGCTACCATAACCTGGGACAAAAGTTGTCCATCTGCAACTACTGGAAGGGTGAGAATTCTCCTTTTAGTCGGGGTATGTAATCCTGTCATTTGAGGGTTTCTTTCCAGTAAGGGTGAAGAGGACAAATGGCATCACCCATATTCTCGTTGATGCATTTTCAAATCAATTCACGTCAGCACAAATGCTTCTGCAGTTTTTAATTGTCCATTTATTTGTTTTTGCTGTGAATGCAGGTGAGGTTTTCTCTGACTGTTTCTCTTCCAGACCCCCACCACATTGGCAAGTATGTGAAAGGCAGCAAATTTCTAGCAGTGCTGAACAGTGAAAGGCTTAACCCCAGTGCAGCATGTAAGAAACATTTCTCTTCATGGTTTTAAGCTCATCAGTGAAAGGCTCAACCTCTAAATTAGTTTTTAACGACATAGGACTAGTTAGTACATTATAAGTAAAAAATGACAAGCCATTTAAAAAAAAAAATTAAATTACAAGCTACCCCATTAAGCAGTCACATTTTTACTTTATTCTTTAATGTGTGTACGGTTACAGGAGCAATTTGTATTTTAAAACAGTGATAGGCACCTTGTTTTAAATCATGATCAAAGTTACTGTCAGCATCAATGAACATTGGTCACGTTTCAGTAAATATAATTATAGAAACAGATGTCAAATGGATTAGAACATTTCTAGTCCTGTGGCTCGGTTGGTAGAGCATTGCGCTAACAATGCAAGGTTGTGTGATCGATCACAGGGGCCTACAGCTACTAAAAATGTATGCATTCATATACTTTGTTTTGGAAAAAAGCATCAGCTAAGAAGCATGTACAGACTTGCTCAAATGTGTTGGTACCCCTGGTAAAGATGAGTAAAAAGGGTTATAAAAAATTCAGTGTTTGGTGAATTAGCTTAATCTCACACAGAAAAAAATTGAAAAATCCAACCTTTAATTGATGTTTATTATGAGAAAACCATTTATTATGAGAAAAAAAAATCCCTCATCAAGAAATAATTATTTTTAACAAAACCATGTTGGCCACAATTATTGGCACCCCTGCATTTATATATAAAGTATTAATTTTAAATATTTGGTCGCATTTCCTTTGCATGCCATGACTTCCAGATGTCTGTGACCTAACAACATCAAAAGACTCTGGCTCTAAGTCATCAAGGGTCTGATGTATCAAACAAGCCTCAAACTATCACTCTGCTGCCAGATATGCAGTAGATATGGATAGATCACTTTAAGGGTTGTTTCTCCCAACAAATATTCTTATTGAACTCTATGGAAAAATAAATCAGGAGAAGAAACCATTCAAGTTATCCATCCATATCTACTGTATTTCTGGCAGCAGAGCGATGGTTTAAGGCTTGTTTGATACGCCAGACCCTTGGTAACTTAGAGCTCTTTAGCCAACCATGTGTTCCATACTGTTCCAGTGTAATTTACAGCTAAATCTAGTCCCACCCCCCAATTCCCATAGAGATCCATTCAAATGCAGAGACATTTAGTATCGCTTGTAAGAGTACCGGAAAATAAGATATCAAGAGTCTTTTGATGTTGTTGGGTCACAGACATCAGGAAGTCATGGTATGCAAAGGATATGCGACCAAATATTAAAAATGAATACTTTATTCTATATATAAATGCAGGGGTGCCAATAATTGTGGCACACATGGTTTTGTTAAAAATAATTATTTCTTGATGAGGGATTATTTTTTCTCATAATAAACGTCAATTAAAGGATGGATTTTTCTCATTTTTTCAGTGTGAGAATGGTGAATTGTTTATAACCCTTTTTACTCATCTTTACCAGGGGTACCAACAAATTTGAGCACGTCTGTATATTGTGTGTTGGCAATCTTTATCTTCTTGAGGTTGTACTCTCATTACAACAGCCTAAGAACTTCAGTTGAAAGTTCAGTTGAACACGTCAAGACCATCTTATCCATCTGTTACGTTGCTTTGCATTTGAACTACTACACACACAAACACGCTGGCACACACGCACACACATATACACACAGAGTGATATTTATCACTGGATGCAATATCAATGTGCAACAATGACCGGCTAATGAGTCTGTGTGTTCATGGTGTACCTCTAATTTTGTTAGTTTGGAAAAAGAACTTCCTGCGTATTAAGAAACTGGTGTTGATCGGGGGACCAGATGATGGAGTCATCACTCCTTGGCAGTCCAGGTCTGTAAGGTCTCCCTCTCTTTCATTTTTCCTTCTTCACATAGTTTTATTTCCCCACACTTTACAATACAAGTTTCCCTGCATTAGCTAGGATTTCATCTGCTGACAACTACTGAGTCTCCTTCCAAGCCTCTCTGTATGTCTGTAATTTCTGAGACTGGGTCTCTGTGTGACCCTGAGGTCATGCTGTTGGTTTTCTCTCAACAGCCATTTTGGGTTTTATGATGAAAATGAAGATGTTGTTGAGATGAAGGACCAGGATGTGAGTGAAATGTTGTTCATTATTATTATTATTGTTATTATTATTACATATTCTGGGAATTGACTGGCATTCATTTTCCCCATGCACCAGGTGTATGTGAAGGATGTGTTTGGGCTGAAGACGCTGGATGGCAGAGGAGACTTGGTTGTGTGTGTGTTTTCTGGTGTGAAGCATACCACTTGGCACTCCAATGAAACCGTGTACCATGGCTGTATAGATAAGTGGCTTACATAAGGCCTTATCATTATGACAACAATCGAAATATGCACATATTACTGCAGAGTGATCTGCCTTAAGCTTGCAAATGCATACACACACAAAAACCAATGTTTCTTTGTTTCTGATATAACAGTTAATTGTAAGTGGTTGACATAAAGTAAGTTAAAGGGATTTATTTTTAAAAAAAACATTTCTTAACTAATGACAATTTAAAGTAAAGTCCTAGCACACATACATTACTGTATGGTCAATAGACTACTTGGATGGCATAGAGAGCACATTCTGCTTAGATTGTTTTACTTTTACATTTCTGCTGTATCGTTTCATGGTTTTTGAGAAAATGGGACATTTGTTCATAAGGAATAGTGTTCCTTTTGCTGCTTGTGATGTTTGTTCTGACTGTTACAACTTGTGGTAATCTAAAATAACAGGGGTGCAAATGGAATGAAAGATTGCACAAAAAATGTGTACTGTATTTAGTTTTTTCTGTACTGTAATGATCGGCTAACAATGTTGTATCAATGTCATTCATACTTTACTGTATGAACCATGCAGGCTTGGACACAACTATAACTAATTAACTTCACTAATAAACAACCATGACATTTTAGTCTATGTACTCAAATATTTTAACACAGTCATATTGTTATGCCTCTCTCTGATAAAAAAATATTATTACATTTTTGTGTATTTTATGTGCTTAATTGTTTTTGTCACAAATTTATTAAGTGTGTAAAAAGTAGATTTCTTCTACAATTCCTCATCAAGTTTAAAAACATTTTCTCTTATTCTCAATAAGTGATTGCTAATGTTGATTCATGTTTTTATGTTATATTGCAGGAATAAGACATGTATGTATTATATCTTAAGTACAATATTGTTTAATATTGTCACCTATAATGAAACAAACCATACAAATCAATAAAATATTCTAAAGCCTGAATAATATGCAGCATGGACACTTGTCTATGGGACTTACTGTTTTGCCAATCCGTCTATCAGGTATAACCTTTGCTTCATGGAAGTGTGCAGGTGGCAGGGTGTGTGCATGCATTTATTATTTTGTATTACAATTATTAGTAATGTTTAGAGAAAAAATAATAAATTATGCGCATTTATTTTCACTGTGATCAGTAGACACCGAAGTTTGTGGGAGGGTTTGAATACAGGTAGCCGACTGCATTTGCGCACATGAAATACAACTTATGTTTAAAGTTTTTCCCCTATAAAAAAAGTTGTTTGACAGCAATATATGTGAGTAGCAGTATCCCAAATGAGATAATAATGAGAAACGCCTTTAAGAATTGTACAAAGGACGACTACGCTATATCTCAAGCAAAAAAAAAAACAGGTATTGTTGATGACGTCAGCAAGGTACTCAGTTGTCCCCGGTCCTTGTGCGCAACGCAGTTCCTGGTCAAATTCGTAAGAAAAAAAGTAATTTTCTTCCTACCGTCAATCCTTCGCGCCATCGTGTTTCTGTAACGTTGTTCTCGAGTAATGTTGGAGAGTTTAAACGTGAGGCTACCTGTTACTTAAGTTTTGAAAGTCCGAAACTGTACACGTTTACGGCAGAGGATGCGAGTTTCCGTGTTTGACGAGAGAACGCGTGACAGTGAAGCCAGATTTGAAAATGCCGTATCAGACAGTGTGCGTAATAGTGACTCATATTAGTTTGAATTCATGTTGATTATTTTCGATATTCTGAGCTTAAAGTTTTGCATGTTTTTCTGTGCTTTCAGTGCATAGACTAAATATGTGATGATTTGTTCGCTGAAAACCACAACAAAACAAGAACACCTGGTATTGCAACAGGACCAAGAAGTTGTCTCCGGGGACGGAGCATAAATCAAATCTGGGGTAGTCGCAACCTACGGCAAGAGTGGGAAAGTTTGATTGTTCAGGCCACGTCTGTCGTATGTTGAGGTCGCACCGCTTCTACCGGAGGTAAAAGGTAAACTGGTGAACTTTTGTCAGCGATAGACCTGCTGTTCCGGATATAATCACTGCTTGAGAAAAGGTGAACCTATAAGCTTAAATAGCCTACAATTATTCACGCTAAAGTGTGTCAGAAACCATACACTACAGGTTTATGGCGGCAGTGGCTGAGTTGTTTTCCGAGCAAGTTGCTATTCATAATTTGTGTTTACACTGCCAGTGCGATTCAAGGTCGCTGTGAGCCGTCGTGTCTGTGTGCAGTTTAGGCTGGGCTAGTAACTGTCAGTGTCAATATGCATTCACAGCTGTCTCTGAAAGCACTGAACAAACTCACTGTGTCACGATCAACATAGTGCTGTATAAAATTCCAAATCGGTCAGTTAGTACAAAATCACGTAGCAGAAGTGGAGCAGCAATACAATCCAGATGATAATCTCAACCCTGCAAATGAACAGCATTTAAAGTTTTAAATGACAATTATATTCACTGCGGAGAGGCGGTACTGAATATGTTTAATTGAAACCATGATTTCTTATTAGTTTATTTTGTGAGGTTCTCCTGTTGGTTGACTTGTCTGAAATCTTTAAACATTAACCTATGTTTCCACTCAAACTGGTTGGAAAAGATCAACCTATCAAAGACCAATTCATTCTGCTCATCTGGAAACTTGACAAAATTACTTCCATTACATAATATACTATGCATGTTTTTACATCTATCCTTGTCTGAGACTCCTGTGGAGAAATTTCAGGAGAAATTTGTGTAGCATATTCAACAGAAGTTTGTTGTTTTCTTTTCAGGACATTAATCTGAATTGAATGAATGGACAGCTGAGAGAACTCCTTGTAGCCACAATGTCAACGAGGGGCAAGGACAAGGGGTGCCGTGTATGTGGAGGGGCTCTACATGGTAACCAAAGGCGATGGCTGTATGGAGGTCAGAGGAAGGGTGGTCAGCCACAAACTGCAAATGATTCCCACTACAAAGGAAGTTTGGCAAGTTCGCCCCGGAGCAGCCCATGGGGTGAGAGAATTTCCACCAGTGTATTTTTTATGATTTTTAAGGAGGAGTTTATAAAAAGGACATTTATTTCATGTCATATAACGGCTCCTACCTTAAATAAATCATATATATTCCATATCATATATATATATATACAGTGCTGCTTGAAAGTTTGTGAACCCTTTAGAATTTTCTGTATATCTGCATAAATTCGATCTAAAATGTGATCACATCTTCATCTAAGTCCTAAAACTTGATAAAGTGAACCCAGTGAACCCAACAAAAAACACAAAAAACATTATTCTTTTATAATTTATTTATTGAGCAAAACATTATCCTACATTAAATGCTTTGTTGGCAAAAGTATGTGAACCCTTGGATCATACGTATTTTTTAAGTATCACATTTAATATTTGGTCGCATATCCTTTGCATGCTGTTACTTCCTGAAGTCTGTGACCAATCAATATCAAAAGACTCAATATCTTATTTTCAGGTACTGATACTATAACTTCTCTGCATTTGAATGGATCTCTATGGGAATTGGGGGGTTAGACTAGATTCAGCTGTAAATTGCCCTGGTACAGTATGGAACACATGACTGACTAAATGGCTGTAAGTCATCTAGGGTCTAAGGTATCAAACGAGCCCCAAACCATCACTCTGCGGCCAGATATAGAGTAGATGTGAATGGATCACTGCAAGGGTTATTTCTCCTGACTCATTTTCCTATAGAACTCTATGGGGGGGGGGGGGGAGTCAGGAGAAGAAACCCTTTAAGTTATCCATCCATATCTACTGTATTTCTGGCAGCATAGTGATGGTTTAAGGCTTGTTTGATATGTCAGACCCTTGATGACTTAGAGCCATTTAGCCAACCATGTGTTCCATACTGTTCCAGTGTAATTTACAGCTAAATCTAGTCCCACCCCCCAATTCCCATAGAGATCCATTCAAATGCAGAGACGTAATATTATTGCTTGTAAGAGTACCAGAAAATAAGATATCAAGAGTATTTTGATGTTGTTAGATCACAGACATCAGGAAGTCATGACATGCAAAGAATATGCGACCAAGTATCAAAAATGATTTCTTTATTCTATATATAAATTTAGGGGTGCCAATAATTGTGGCACACAGGGTTTTGTGAAAAATTATTATTTCTTGATGAGGGATTTTTTTTCTCATAATAAATTTACTTCAATTAAAGGTTGGATTTTTCTCATTTTTCATTGTGAGATTAAGCTAATTCACCAAACGGTGAATTTTGTATAACCCTTTTTTATCTTTACCAGGGGTGCCAATAATAGTGGAGGGCACTGTATATATATATATATATATATATATATATATATATATATATATATATTTGGACAGTGACACAATTTATGTTGTTTTGGCAACATAAAATGTGCTGTACTCCAGCACATTGTATTTGAAATGGAATAGTGACTATGAGGTTAAAGTGCAGACTTTCAGCTTTAATTTGATGGGTTTTTACATCCATATCGGGTAAACGGTGTCGCAGTTGTAGCCATTTTTATACATAGTCCCCCCTCCCCCCCATTTTAGGAAACCTTAGGGGGCATGTATAAAAATGGCTACAATTGCTACACTGATCACCTGATATGGACGTTAAAACCCTCAAATTAAAGCTGAAAGTCTGCACTTTAACCTCATAGTCACTATTCCATTTCAAATCCAATGTGCTGGAGTACAGAGCCAAAACAACAAAATAAATGTTTCACTGTCCAAATACTTATGGACCTGCCTGACTGTATTTACATACATATACTGTACATACGTGTGTGTGTGTGTGTGTGTGTGTGTGTTTTTTTCATAATTTGATACCTCTTTTTGAGTTATGAGTTGTCTTACACACACACACACACTACTTTATGGATATTTCTAAAACAAGTTCTGTAGGTGAAGGAACATATTAAAGTTTAAAGTTAATGTTGTTCTCATCTGGCCATCTTTATGTTCCGTTCGTCTCAGGTAGCACTCTTTCACTGAGCTCATCTCATTCTCTCTCAAAGTCTCCCTCCCTGTCATCCCCCTCTAGAGGAGTTGACATGCTTGCTATCCTAACGCACATATTAGGGCATCCTGTACCGAGGGGCAATAGACGGGGGGAATTTTTGTGTGGGAAATGCGTGTCGGTTTTAGAGCGTGTTTTTAAATTTGACACTGTCATTGCTCGAGTCAAAGTCTTATCTCGGGAGAGGCTGCAGAAGTTGAGTCAGGAGAGGAACAAGATCAGAAAGTGGGTGTGCAGTATATATACGCAGCACAACCCCCAGGTTCGGAAAATGAGGGGGGGCTTCAGTGAGGAAGAGGACGGAGGTGGAACAGAGACAGACATAGGGGATGGATATAGGGAATTACTGAGGAAAAATATGGCTCTGTCTGAATTTGAATGCTGGTCAGAAAAGTTGGACTCCTGTCCTTATTTCAGGAGAACAGGTAAGAGATGCAAGAAGGGCAAAAACTGTGAAGGGTGTGACTCTCTGAGGGTGGCTGATTCAGACTATGAGTCAGTATGTGGAGTTCCCCGTTGCCTACCTTTTCAGCCTTTCTCCCCATTGGCCCTTTCTCGTGATAAGTCCCGTAGCATGCCACTGCAGTGGTCAAGCGTACCATCTGTCAGCTCCAGTACCATCTCACGGGGTAGCTCTTGCAACTCCATACTGGGGCCTTCTCACGCGGACTCCGTCCAATCTTTGGACTCGCTGGATGGTAATGACCCATTTGATTGGCCAGAGGAGCTCTCTGTCAACTTGGAGAAAGTCCTGAGAGAGTTAAAAGACATAGTGGCCAGGCCAGTCAGCTCTCCCGTAGGCAGCCGGATCCCTGTTTTGGACAGAATAAAGAGAGGACTTAGGGGAGGTGCAGCAGATCGATCAGAGACAGTGGTAGCGGTAGCCAGAGTGCTGAGTTTTGGAGAGGGGGATGATCTGGAAGAAGTGGATGGAGAGACCAAAGATGTGTTGACTGAATTGAGAGATGAATTTATCCCTTTACACAGAGAGGTAAGGACACAGACTCTAAGATTTTCTTACATTTATTTTCTGAACCAGAAGTAAACTGGATCACCCTTCTAATTTAACAATAATATTACATGTCATAGCATACACATTGTTTTAAAACCTTCCCAAGCAAAATTCTTCTATCATGTGTTAAAACACGTTTTTATAAGTGATTTTAATATTTTTTGTGATTTGCCACCGATCTGAGCAATTTGACAGCGAACTGCAGAAGGATTATTTGTTGATTACCGATTTACTTTTGCTAATCTTTGCATGTGGTTTATAGGATACAGCTAGCAGAGGCTTATGTAAATGTCCTCTTCCATCTCGTATACAGAGAGGTGCAAGTCAGATGCACTTTGCTATCAGGCAGCTTAAAGGACAACTGGATCAAGCTCTTGCACATATCAAGACCCTAGAGTCACAACTCAAGGACGTGAGCACACCGACACAGAGTGAAGATGGTCAGTCAAAGGAATGGGTCTTGGTGAGTTGAAAAAAGTGGGCAAAGTGTCATTTTTCATTTTCAAAATAGTTTAATCCTGTAGTCTCCAAGGAGACCATGTCTATCCAACCACTGTAACATGCAGAATGCAACACGTATGAGTGATAGAGGCCACTGTTGTTAAATTTACTGTGCAGACTTTGCACCAGATACATTAGAGAATTTCAATAAACATCAGATGCTGATCCCCATACAAATTCAGTCATCAGAAATGTTAAGAGGACACACTTTAAAAATGATGTAACAATGAAGGACATAGTGTTATTTCTGAGCACTTTCCCTTTGAGTATTTTTGAACCATAGTACTAAGAGTACAGTTGTGTTAAAAAAAATAGCAGTACAACATCAGTAACCTGATGAACCACAGTTATTAGGAGTAGTGATAGTTCTGCATGGCAAATAATTTACTTGTAGATGTAGTTGTGTAATAGAAAAACAACAGACCCAACTGTCATGACATGCACGCTGCTTGTTCTGAGTAATCGACCCGTTCATTGAAAGGGGCGTGTTCAAAATAATAGCAGTGTGGAGTTTAATTAGAGAATTAATTAATTCTGTAAAAAAACAGGTGTCATTAATTGTCTTTTATTAAGGAAGAAGGGAAGCAAATGTTTCACATATTGTTATAAAATATATTTCCTTCTGAATTGCTAAGTAAAATGGGCCGTTCCAAACATTGTTCGGAGGAACAACGTAATTTGATTAAAAAGTTGATTGGAGAGGGGAAAACGTATAAAGAAGTGCAGCAAATTATAGGATGCTCAGCTAAAAAGATCTCAAATGCTTTAAAATGGCAACAAAAACCCGAAACACACGGAAGAAAACGAGCAACTACTGTTAAAACAGATCGAAGAATAGTCAGAATGGCAAAGATTCAGCCAATCATCACCTCCAGAAAGATCAAAAATGTTCTAAAATTACCTGTAAGTGCTGTTACAGTCAGAAGATGTTTGATCGAAGCTAAGCTATCAGCAAGAATCCCCGTAAAGCACCATTGTTGAAAAAACGGCACGTGCAGAATCGGTTAAAATTTGCAGAGGAACACATCGCTTGGCCCAAAGAGAAATGGCGTAACATTCTGTGGACTGATGAGAGTAAAATTGTTCTTTTCGGGTCTAGTGGTCATCGACAGTACGTCAGACGACCCCGGGTACTGAATTCAAGCCACAGTACACACTGAAGACAGTGAAGCATGGTGGCGCAAAAATCATGGTATGGGGACACTACTGTGTTGGGCCTATTTATTGTATACCAGGGATCATGGATCAGTTCGAATACATCAAAATAATTGAAGAGATTATGTTGCCTTATGCCAAAGAGGAAATGTCCCTGAAATGGGTGTTTCAACAAGACAACGACCCCAAACACATGAGTAAGCGAGCAACATTTTGGTTCCAGACTAAAAGGATTGAGGTAATGGAGTGGTCAGCTCAATCCCCCGACCTCAACCCCATTGAGAACTTGTGGGGTGACATTAAAAATGCAGTTTCTGAAGCAAAACCCAAAAATTCACAGGAACTGTGGAATGTAGTTTGTTCATCCTGGACTGAAATACCTGTTTCTAGGTGCCAGAAGTTGGTTGACTCGATGCAACGCAGATGCGCAGCAGTTATCAAAAACAATGGTTATGCAACTAAATATTAGTTCAGTAATTTAAAGTGAAGTTAGATCTTGAAAAATGTCTTCAGTTTATACAGTAAGTTTGAGTTTGAAGAGAAAAATGTCAACACTGATATTTTTTTGAACAGATTAATATTATTTTTCTTTTCTTCCTGTAAAAGATTAACGCTGACTTGATAAAATTTGTTAATGGATTTGGAATCGTATGTGTTTCCACTACATTTGAAATATGGAACTAAAAGCTATTAAAAAACATTTGCACTTTATTCACTTTTGTTAACGCACTGCTATTTATTTGAACACCACTGTAGGTCTTTTTTGCTCCAGTTTGCACTTGACAGGCATGACTTGGCATCCAGTGTTATCTACATGTTTAGCATTCAGTCACACATTCCTATGACTTTTCAAACCTCAAGCATTCACCCCGTACGCATTGAAAATACAGGAGCATAAACACACTGAACCAGTAATTGCTGCTCTTTGTTGTGAGTACAGCTCTTTTGTCCAGACTTTAAAGCGTAATTTAAGTATTATAAATGCAAAGCAGGACCTTCTTACGTAATACTGTATAATCACAAATAGTGCAGTGTTATTCCAGTGGTGATAGGTGTGCTGTTACACGGTGAAGGTGTGTGTATGATCTGAGGGCGCAGTAACACATGCACACGTACACACACACCACACCCTGGAATCTTCCCCTACCAGAGGAGTTTGCCCCAGGCTGAGGTAGATCCACTGACGGAAATCATTAGCTAATACATTTCTCAGCTTTGGACTGTGATATAATCTCTCTCTCTCTTTGTATTCTATAAAAGCTTCAGTAAAGCTTTTGCCATTATCAAATGTGCACAGATTTGATATACATGGGTTTTTATAATCTTAAGATCTAGACGTGTTGGTATGTACAGACAGCTCTTAAATGACATAAGTGATCCTTTAGATATACATATTGTGTTAACACACACAAACACACACAAACACAGAGAAATATTCAGTGTGTTCGTGCGTGCGTTTGTCAGAGAGAGGGAGAGAGGATAACATCAATAGAGCAGATAGGGGATATAGTCTATCTGATCATTGTGTGGGACTTGGTTGTGTCTTTTTTTCAGCCCCCACACATGGACAGTGAGGGGGTGCTGCTTCAGACCATGGGTGACACACTGCACTGCAGAGAGAAGGTCATACAGGTGATGTCATGAGCACAGTTATGTGGATAGCTATGTATGTAAAAGCCATTTGACCATGACTTCATATTTCATTTATCATTACTCATTTGTTTGTATTATCCAGGTGTAGTCTGTAATAGTTTAAAAAAGCTGAAGTCCACAGGCTCTTATCAGAGATGTTTATTAGCAGGGAGAATATACACCTTTTTTTTACACATTTACTCCTCTTCAGTAAGTGTTCTATTTGCCATTTAAATATTTGAATTCCTGTAATAGAACTTTCAGTTTATTATTGCAAGGAGAGAAATTGCAACGTAAAGTATTGGACTTCCTGTTTGGAGTTTGTTTGTTGTGTATAGAATCTTTGCAGTTATCTTAACAAGAGAGACTACAAAGGCAAATCAGCCAATTTTCTAGAAGCGCTCATGCACCTTATTCTCCAGGTGCTGTTCCATTCTTTAACAGAATTAAGTTCTTCATAACATACTACTATTGATGTTCATCATCTGAATGTTAATCGGAATCTCTGAACACTTTCAGTGAAATTCATGTCAAAATTAAGCTTCTTCTTTCAAATTCATTTATTTTCATTTAGGAATTAAGTTTAACAACACTTACATTATGCTATGGTTGTTCAGTAGTAGCTTCCTTCACCTCATTCCTGACATTGCTTTGATTGACCCCACCCTCTGCGCCCTTCAGGACTGTATGGCTTGCATAAGTCAGCTGTGCGTTGGGGCAGGAGTCTGTGCAGACCTAAGGAACAGACTAATAGACGAACTGACAAACACACTTAAAAGCATACAGACAGACTCTGAGGTATGGATTTTTTGTCTGTTTCATAATGTACAATTTTTATACAACTTTGGAACATGTTATGGCATGTTATGGTGGCATATCTAAGTAGAACATGCTGTGCAGTGAAGCTTCCTGTGGCCTCATATCAAATGTTGACCATGCCAGTGCCAACTGTGGCTATATACACTGCTCAAAGAAATGAAGGGAACACTTAATCAACACAGTATAACACCAAGTCAATTAAACTTCTGGGATATCAATCTGTCCATTTTACCACAGTGGGATATCGAAGCATAAACGATTGTGAATCAATTTCACCTGCTTTGGTGCAAATGAAAGTGACAATAGATGGACAGGAGAGGCAACAGCAAGACAGCCCCCAAAAAGTAAATGGTTTTGCCGGTGGTGGCCACAGACCATTTATCTCTCTATCTTTCCTGACTGATTTTTCTCTAGTTTTGCATTTTGCTAGTGCCCTTGTCACTACTGGTAGCATGTGGCGGTACCTGCAGCCCATTCAGGTTGCACATGTAGTCCAGCTCCTCCAGGATGGCACATCCATACGTGCCATCGCAAGAAGGTTTGCTGTGTCTCCCAGCACAGTCTCAAGAGCGTGGAGGAGATACCAGAAGACGGGCCATTACACGAGGAGAGCTGGACAGGGCCGTAGAAGGGCAACAACCCAGTGGCAGGACCGGTATCTGCTCCTTTGTGCAAGGAGGAACAGGAGGAGCACTGCCAGAGCCCTACAAAATGACCTCCAGCGGGCTACTCGTGTGCATGCTTCTGACCAAACTGTCAGAAACAGACTCCATGAGGGTGGCATGAGGGCCCGACGTCCTGTAATGGGACCTGTGCTCACAGCCCAGCACCATGCAGCTCGATTGGCATTTGCCAGAGAACACCAGAATTGGCAGGTTCGCCATTGGCACCCCGTTCTCTTCACAGATGAGAGCAGGTTCACACTGAGCACATGTGACAGACGTGACGCCGTGGCGAATGTTATGCTGCCTGCAACATCATCCAGCATGACCGGTTTGGTTTAATTCACTTGGTGTTATACTGTGATGATTAAGTGTTCCCTTTTTTGAGCAGTGTATTTCAGTAGCACAGTCCTACATATCTGGCTCAATGACTACATATAAGTGATGGACAGTGAAAAGACTCATTGACCAACAATACACCTTACAACTTAGAACGTTATGACAATACAACTTGATATGTGTGCTAGTCTCTCCTCTCCTGATTTAAGAGGTTTTGTTATGTTGGTAAAGGCTTGCAATATGATTTGGCATTCCAAATTGCAAGAAAAGAAACAAGTGGGTGATTAAAAAAACAAAAAAACTGGTGAAAAAAAAACAAACAAAAAAAGCTTTGGAACAAGCCAAGTCTTAATATTTTGTGCTGTTTGTCTTCCACTGTAAAACATGCCATTGCTTGTATGTGTGTCCGTTCTGAATATGTATCTTGGTCAGTGGCGGGCCGTGCATTTCACACCTAGGCCTTCAGTGATGTCCTACACAGTCCTACCTGAATTATTCCACCTCTTAATACCATCATTATGACGCCATGGCTCTAGAAACTATACATTTAGACAGAAACGCAGTATAACCGGGCGTTGCATCACCTTAACATAGTCAAGTACAACAGAGTTATATTAATATTTCCGAAGCATTTATAATCAATAAATCCACATTTACAATTAAGAGTGTTAAACTGCCAGCTTTAAGATCGCTTGGATACTGTCAAAACTTTAAAATAAAAGGCGCTTTTAAGGGATTAGTCTACAAAGTTTTATTAAGTCCACCAAAAGTATGTGAGCTTTAACAAGTTTGTTCACTAAACAGCGCGTTGTCGCACCCAAAGCAGTTTCATTTAAGAAACGTGACGATAAAGACACATAAACTATTCACTGAAAAGAAAAGAAAACAAACAAATAATTTGCATTTGTTCATGAGGATATATTTGCGACAGTGGTGAAAGTGTATTCCTAGCCTTGAATGTCCACTTTGACTCGCTAGCGTCGGGGTTGGCCGTTCTCTTCTGATGATGTCTAGCTTTTCTTGAAAAGTTCGTCTTGAAAATGGCGTTGTAATTATATCTGCGACCAAATCGATCTCTTCTCCTCCTTCAGCCATTGTGGGTTGAAAAAAAAACAGCTTGTAGAAGTCTACACAAATGAGCTCGTTCAAGAAGTTCAGTTTGCTATCTCTGCATAGCTCTGCCTCTCAATAGTGCGTATCCAATCAAAAGACGTGCACGCGCTGACGTTATCGTACGCCTGCTAGCTGGCCCCGGTGTCGCCTACTCGAAATCTGATAGGTTAACACCACAGGTTTGTTTCCGTTCACTTTAAGCTACATGCGCCCGCAATGTTTATTCTGAAGGCCTAAGGGCAGATTTCTTGGACCCTGGCAACACATTATGGCTGAAATATGATTGGATAAAAGCTCTAACATAAAGGCCAGCCCTCCAAATCTCGATCTGAGGCTGGAAGCAGCGCAACCAAGAGGAAAGCTATGAAATGAAGAGAATAGACTATGGGGAATAATTTAATACATATTTGTGGAAAAAATATATCAAAATAAAATTTATATTCTGATGATGTTTAGGCCAGCAGAGAAGGCCTTGCTGGCCCTGACGGCCCGCCACTGATCTTGGTTAATGTTGGCATGCTACATGTCTTCTCTACCAGCGAGCCCTGGAGTCCGGGTTGGCGGAGCTTAAAGAGAGGGAGCAGGGGATGGAGAGAGAGATGGAGGCTCTGAGACAGGCTGCGAGTGAGCGAGAGCGAGACCTAAACATACTGAACACGGTTTTGCTGTGTAACCAGGACATCATCAATGTGAGTGCACACATCCACAAGGCTTGGGGTCAGTCTAGGGTTTTTTTTATTTGCCATTCTGTTATTGTTGCCTCCATTCTCATAATGGATACCCATTGTGAGTGCTGAATGAACCCAATTCATTGTACAGTAATTGGGTTTGATTGAGTTAATTCAATACTTGGGATGTGATACTGTATAATTGTGTGGTGAAATTCACTTCAGTGAATAAGCTGGCTAAATGATACCTCATTATTATTGGAAGCAATACCAGCTTGTAAAGCATTCACTTGGGTGGTCTTTGCACACTATAATGGTTTTTGATATATTAACGCATTGTGGTAAAATGGAGAACCACAGGATCTTTGGCAACTTGAAAACTAAATAAACAACATATTTATTTTTGTTTCCAGTTTACTTTGATGCTTTTCTTAGTGTTAGCCACCAATCATTGGCTTTAAAGGATTGACTGGTGTGAAATCTAGATCAACATTCAGGTAACCCCTCAGTCTAACTGATTGATGAAGGGAATGGAACTGAATGGAAGCATACGTAGTGGGCCCCATGACAAGTAGGTTTAACAAATATTGTCTCAGTCCATGCAGTTTACATAGCCTCGCTCCTCCTCTCTCAGGAGCTGCGAGTGGAACTGGGAGAACGGGACAAAGTGCAAAGGGAGGTCCAGCAAGAGGGGGAGGTGTGGAGAGAGCGAGACCAGGCCATGGTGGCCCTTTTGAAGGAAAAAGAGGCACTCACAAGCTGCCTGAAGGAAGCGCTGGAGAGCTCCCAGAGGGACATTCAGGTCAGAACACACCTTCACCTCATTTTTTAAATTAATGAACCTACATGCAGTCTTTAGTCTTAATGTCTGAAGTACTTATTTGTAATTATTCCATCAAATATTATACATATTCAGGCTGAATGATCTTAGGAAGAAAATGTATTGTAATTTACCCTATTCCACAGGCTCTTTCAGATTCTGTGATTGGCCAAGGGGTGCCGGGGGGTGGAGCTGAGGGTGCCCTGGCCTATCAGCTCAAAGAGAAGGAGACATTGCTTGCAGGCTGGCTGAAGGACAGAGAGGAGGACAGTGCTTCCCTATGGCAGGAGGTTACACGACTCACTGCAGCACTGAAGAACTCTGAGACACTGGTGCAGGTGAGTACATGATATATGGTGGCAATTCCAGTCAAGTCATCAAGTCATCATTTATTTAAAGTGAATTTCACAGAGGTCTGAACACACTGTACATTTAAAACTAATTTTAAAAATTTTCACTTGTTGGTTTCTTTCATCTCTATAAAACATGGATGGAAATCAGATAATATAACTAATGACCTGTTTTTTATCTTCCTTGCCACTGCTATTATATCTGTAAAGTGCTTTGACACATTGGACATTGGCGCTATACAAATAAACTGATCTGAATTAAACTGAATTGAAATGACATAATCCTCAAAGTTTACTTTCGATCTGAAATGAGAACTCTATCCCACTAACCCACCCAGCTAGACTGCATTTCGTGAACAGTTACTGGTCCATATAAAATAAAAAATGAAAGTTAATCTACTCTATATGGACCAGAAGGTTGATGAGATTCCAGGAGGATCTTTTTGGTGAAAGGTTTGGAGTCAGATCTTGTGAAATTGCACCAATGTTACACACTGGCAGCAATTCCGGTTGTAGTGTGTTAGGCATTCATTTTTATGGTTTAAAGGAATCTTAATCCAGAAAACTTCCTACATGTCTGTGTTCATACATTGGCCTCTACGTTCATGAATGGTACACGTGATTGGGGTTTCCCAAATGACTGCTCTCTCCCCCTCCCATAGACGCAGAGAGCCGGTCACATTGAGACCGTGTCCACCCTATCCGAACAGCTGAGAGATTCACAGAAGGCCCTGCGACAAAGAGAGAGTGAGAGCAAGGAGATTGAGAGGGAGCGACAGAAAGAGAGGGAGGAGAGGAACGGGGAGCTGAGGAAACTAAGAGAGAGCTTGGAGAAGAGGGATGAGCTAATACAGGTATGAGATGCTCTTTGTTATATGAATGTGTATCATTGTCATATGAATGTGTAATAATGCTATAATGGGAGTGAGGATATCTCATTCTGTCTCTCTAATGCTATAATGGGAGTGAGGATATCTCATTCTGTCTCTCTCACTCTCATGAAAAAACAGCAGGTTCTCTTGGACTCTGAGCAACGAGACCAACAGCTTATGGAACTGCAACAGAGCATCCTAAAGAAAATGGCACCTCAGACCGCCCTCAAACACACCCTATGAGGGCGCACTGCAAAAAATGTCTGTCTTCAGTGTTTTATTCTTGTAATGAGACTTAAAATCCAATTTTTTTCTCTCAAAAGTGAAAAATATTCGCTTGTTTTAAGTTACTTTTTGCTTGACAATTGAAATTATCTTACCCCACTGGCAAATCTTGAAATGAGTAAAACTATCTCACCCCACTGGCAGATAGTTTGTCTTATTTAGAAATAAGATTCTAAAGTCTAAATATATGATTACAATGCTTGTTAAGATTTGGTTTTTGCAGTGTAAGGGGAGAAACTGGGGGTGCACTATTTGCTCTGTACCAAGTAATTGCTTCAATATGAACACAGGCTGTACATTTTTGTGACTTCTCCTTACAATTTGCTATGATCTTTAGATTTGAGAAAAAAAAGGATGAATCAAACTTTTGCATTGTGACTCGAGAGGATTATTTTTTTTGTTGTTGTAATTTTTCTGTTTTTATTGAAATTGGTGGAACAATCCATCATGATGGATTTACAGTGGTCTTGTTTATTAATAATGTGATACTGTATAAGTGTGTGGTGAAATTCACTTCAGTGAATAAGCTGGCTAAATGATACCTCATTATTATTGGAAGCAATACCAGCTTGTAAAGCATTCACTTGGGTGCTCTTTCCATGCTCTGTGCCTGCTGTTTATGTTAGTCATTTAGAACGCCAGTGTTCTGGGGTTGTGTCCAGGTACTGAATGAACGGTTTACTTGAGGTTTGTAAATTATTATAATTTTTTTAATCAAGAGTAACTTTCTTTAACCAAGTAACACAAGCATAACATCCTGTTGATTGTATTACATGAACATTACAATGTTGCACAACTGTCCTGTTGATGGCATATACGCTTTGCTACTGTACTAGGGTCTAGGATATATGTTTAGGCCATAGAATAATTAACAGAAGACGGAGCAGTCTAGAAATGTGTAAATTATTTTGCTGTTTTATTTTGCACATTCATGTTTTTATTTTATTTTAACAGGGATTTTGCATACTCTTTGTCATATTCAGTACATACAGAAATTTACAGGGGGGAAAAAAAGTTGTGTTTAAAAAAAATCCTGCACTCCTCAACTTAGTAGTCAGCAAGTTTACTCTACTGGGTTCAATTATATGTGCTTATTTTTAATGTTTTTTTTTTTTTTTTTTTAGAAAATCACTGCCATACTTTATCAATGTAGTTCACCAATGGACTCTCTCTGTCTCTCTCTCTCTCTCTCTCTCGGCAATGACAGTCAGGCAGCAGATTTTAAACTGTACCTTTGAAAGTTTACACTGTAAATACCTAGTATGAATACCTGTGCAAGCAATGATTTCAATCAAACAATTAAGTCATTGTAAAGGAGGCAGAATGAACACTAGCAGACCCTGCAGTTTTCCAGCACTGAAATAGTGCTTCCCTGCTCTTTAGTACTTCAAAATAACATGCTGAGCTGCATAATAAATTGTAATGCGACTAAAACCTCAAAACTATAAATTGCATTTTATTCCAGTTATGTAAACAATGACAGTCTCCAAAATCAAAATATTCTTCAATGATTTACAGAAGAAGAAAAAAAAGATGTAGGCGTACACTATGAAATGCCTATAGGTTGTACCACATGTTGCTCTTCTACATTCATTAAAACGTTTTCTAAAATCTGTCATCTTTAGTAGGCTTTGTAAAGGTTTTCTTTCATTTAAAAAAAATGCAGTTTTGGATGTGGCGAGTAACACTCTTAACACTTGAAAGTGAGACCTTGTAAGTCTGCTGGTCATCATTATAGATTTTAATATCTGAATGGATTTACAACCGGTTTCGTAAAATTACTAGCTTCTAATTTACTCAGAGCGTGTGCAACACAATCTTCAATTTAATTTTGGAGTACCCAGATAGCTGGCCTACCTTTTGTCATTCGACCCGTTACCCAATCACAATCTGTACCGATGTTTCCAGTTACTGGAGGAACTGTTGCTTTGGTGACGACGCTTTGATACTTAAGAGGGCGCGACGTTGTTGACAGTGGGAGAGATGAGTTTCATTTAAGTTACTTTTAGCCTATTTAAACAATTTATCCGAGCTATGGTGATGGTTATGCTAATTTGAAAAAATATGCAGAATTAATGAGCCATTTAGATGCTTTAATCCAGAGCGGTTTTTGTAGGATCAGATCTGTAGGCTACCAATAGTTATTTAAAGCCTCTCACGTCTAGTCTTTCGATTGCAATTAGGTTATCATTTGGAATATAAAAATACTGGAACATACCGATGGAGCAAGACTCACTCGCTTCTCTGACCATCGGTCCACAGTCATGGCTAGAAAAAACGAAGCATTCTATCCGTCGTGCGGAGAAACTAGTGCGACAGTCCGATGCCAGAAGGTCCAGCTCTGCTAGCCCGTGTCGGCCACGCAGCTGCACAGTAGGCCTACTCTCTCTTGTGAATAATTCTGACCCCTTGGAATTAAACGAAGCTGAAAAAAACACGAAGAAGGATTGCGACAATGTCAACCATACACAATCAAGCAACAAGGTCAGACCAATGTCTACAGGGACTATGGTGAGTGGTTATACAGTGGGTATGTATAATCGGTGTTTTGGTTCATGTTCAGCTGTTTGCCCTTCACCCAATTTCCATTCCGCTGGTGTAACGATAGCTCAGCTGGTTGTATCCAAATGCAAACATATTTCTCACTTGTGCTAATTTCATATTTCCTTTTCTTTCCCCCCCCCAGCGATTCACTCTAGCCTCTGCCCCATTAGTTGCCCCCTTTCCCCCACCCTGTTTGAGGGAGCAGTGTGCAGAGGCCAGTGCGAGGGCTGCTGGGGAATACATGCGTGAAGTCAGAGGGGTGGAGGGGCAGTTACGTAGACAGGCTTGTAGAGTTGGTCAGGAAGGCATAAAGCTAGAGAGGGAGAGGGGCTATTTGGAGAGAATGCTGAGATCTCTAAGGAAAGACCTGCTTGTGAACCAGAAAAGTGTGGTGGAGAGGACACTCAGACCACCTACCACAGAGACGGTGAGTGGGGTGTCATCTGTTTTCTCTGTCTGTTTTTATTATGCGATTAGCTGCATGCCGCCTGAGTGACTTTATTATAGCGACATTTCACATAAATAATTGTTGTGCTGAGCTATCCATTACCACCACAAAGTACACAATATCAGCCAGTCCCCCGAGTTGTCGTTACAGCAAAGGTTAAGTGATTTAGATATTGTTGGTGAGGAAATGACAAACTGACAAAAGACTCACTTTGGATGGTCTCAGGGCAGAGATGGTGCGGACAGACTGCTGGATTGTGAGAAGAAGGAGCTGTCTGAGCTGAAGACTCGGCTGGAGGGGACACTGAGAGACACACTCACACAGCAGCAGGTACTGACAACCACAAAAATATGAACAAACTAATAACAAATTTTTAAATATTCAAAGGTTTAGTCAAATATCTTTCACACGATTCAACTGCATTAACACATCAAGAGTGTCAGCATCAGATTCAGCTTTATGTTCTTCAGTAAAGCTTTCTCCTGTGCACATCCTGCCAACTACTATAAATATTTGATAACCTACAACCTACTCGCTCGCATTGTCACCTCGGTCTCTCCTCTTACTCTCTCAGGCCCTCAGTCAATGCAGTAAGCTGTTATTGGAGTGTGCTAGTGAGAGATCCTGTGTTTTGGATCTTCTCCCACATAGTGGGTTTCATTCAACTGGCGGTCGCTGCACCCCTTCCCAAGTTACGATGAAACCCAACCCCACAGGACCCTACACCGCAGGTACTGTTGGTGCAACATGACTATGGCACTATTCAGCAGAGATTCACTGTATCCTCTTTCTCTGGTCATGCATTGAAAAGGCATGCTTGCACACTGCCTAGAATGCATAGAAGTACAGGAGCTCATGGTGTATGTATTGAGATCTGTTCTGAAGCTCAAGTAAATGAAAATGAATGCACATTGAAATTCTTTGGATGTGTTCTTGCATACTTGGGAGGATCAAAAATGTAGCGTTTATCGTCCATACTTTTAATTTCTTGAGGTCTTTTCTATCTGATGCTAATTATTCAAAAGTTACTGGTCAATAAGTACAGCATTACATTTCAGTATATTCTCTTACCCAGAACAACGTACACAAACTATTTTTTTGTATATAGTCCATTTATACACAAACAATTTCATGTAAGAACCTTGCACAGAGGAGCAGGAGCATCACCTACATTTTGAATCAAACCAACAACCTTTGCATTATGAGCCCAGTTCCCTAACTAATATGTTCACTAAAAATATTATTACAAATTGATGGACACTAAACAGTTGGAAATAATCCCAAGTATGATAAATTCCTTTGGGTTTGTTAAATTTATCAGTTTGGTAAATGTACTTGGTATACATAAAGTTCATGGCATGGGGATGATGTGAATGCATTCTGAATCTATTCCATTTTGCACACCCACATACTTAGTTGTAAGTACTCATCGTTGTGCTTAGCAGTACATACTACTAAGCACAGAGTAGGCAAGTATGCATTTTGGCAAACAGCTTCTTGCCTCTTGCTGTGACAGAATGTAAGCAGGCAATGGAATCTTCAAGCTTGGCCCTCACCCAGTCACAGGTCCTCAGGGAACAGATTCAGCGTTTGCTTGGAGCAGCCATTGCACGCCAAAAATCTGCCCACCACTTGGTGAATGAAGGCCTGGTGAAGAAAATATCCGAGACCGTCAGCCTAAAGGTATGGGGGAAATGTTGAACGTCCAGCAAGATGGGCTAGCATGACTACATTGTTTTTGTGTCTGAAATTCCAGTTGAAGTAATCTGATATCTGTAACCAACACCACAACAAAACCCCTCTTTTGATTCTCCTCTGTCAGCAACACCTCACAGTCAGCTCAGCATCAGCCAGGCAGGCAATTTACCGCAAGCAGAGACAACTGAACTGCATTCAACACAGCCATGACAGAGCACTGGTCAGTGTGTGTGTGTGTGTGTGTGTGTGTGGATTCTCAGCTTTGACCTAATGTCCAGTATTTGCATATATTGTACCGTATGGAATGGAATCTCAGACTGATATTTGAATGCTGTATTTTCAAATATTGAGAATGGTGTTTCTAATGTTAATGAAATGCTTATTCAACAGCTTACAGGGCCTGTGTCTGTCGTACATGTCCATGTTAGTAAGAGCTTAGGTCATGATAGAGGACCACCTCATTTATCCTGTTTGTCTTTTTTGCTTTGAACAGGGTCCAGTGTCCAGTGCAGATCTGTTGTCAAGAGAAAGACTTGACAGGCCATTAGTGCAGGTCTACCAGCGACACCCTGGCACTCAGTTACCAGAAGCCATGCACCTCATACAGGTAATATGACCTGAGAAACTGTCCCACACCTATGTGTGGCAGTGAACACTACTGCTGTATTTGAACACTACTAATGTATTTGAGAAGATGATAAAGCAAGCACACACTCTGGCAGCCCAATTAATTTCAATAACATTTCTTGAGCAAGTTTACTATGTGTTAGCAACATTTGTTTCAAGTGTGTCACCACTCAGCCATTTACTGACAGTTTATGTTAACAATAAAAGTAAAAAATTGTATATATATATATTTTCAGGTGATATTATCACATTTATATTTATTATTCAACACAATTTTAAATTGGACCACTATTAAGGATGGCTTACTCAAAAAAAAAAAAAAAGATCTTGCTGTCCCTGGCAAGTACAACTGTATTCTCATATTTTGCATGTCTTCAGGATAGCACACTGGAGTAAATTCTACTGTGTATTTGGCCTCTCCTCCTCAGGGTGGCGCTGTGGTGCAGCGGTGTCTGCTCTCTTCGGGTGGACACCTGACTCAGCTGCGTGGCACTCGGCTGCAGTTATTGGAGGACATGCGAGGGAAGGCGGTAGCGGCCCAGGTGGACTCTTCCATCGTGAGGCTGCGCCGTCGTCTCATAGACCGCCGAATGATGCCTTCTTTTTTCCTACAAGGCACTTCTGCATAGGGTGTTTCTCCAAACAAAAACTATAGTTTGTAGCACTAGTATCAGCAACGGCTTGAAAATACTCTAATTCTGTGGAACAATTCCTGGAAATGACACCATTGGAAAGTGTTTGGCTTGGTTTACCAAATGTTAAGATGTATAAATGCTTGAAAACTTGGGCCATACAGTAGTAAACATGTAATACACAAATCCTGCCCCTCGGGACCCACAGTGTATGATGGCTGTAATTACAAACTACCTCTTAATAATGGAATGTTGGTTTGTTTCTCAATCATACCTAGATATTCAAGAAATGAATCTATTGCGACAATAAAATGTAATTATCACACAGAATGAATGCCACAAGTTGTATTATGCAACATGATTGTGCATGAGTCATTTCATGCAATGTAAGCATACCCAAGTGCTATCAAAAATATTCATCATAAGTGTGTTGTGGAATTTAAAGTTTTTGTGTTAACTTCACCATGGTCAATTTTCACCTGTTTAGTATTTACAGTATTATGAGTCTGAATGTATGTTCCAGTTTCAAATAAACAAACTCTTGTTAGGCTTTTGGTATGCTAGAGGGCTGAATTTGTGAGGGTCAGTTCATGATAAAGTGTTAAAAGAGTGTCCATCTGCTTTTTGCTTCCTTGATATTATTGATACAGCTATGCATTTAGAACAACCATGAGTTGTCCTTTTAGGGTAGAAAATGGATTTAATTGACCTTTGGTCATTTAAAAATATCTTAAAAAGATTCTTCCCCGAATTTAATCATGGAAACAAACGACCATATTGTGATTATAAATGGAGACAAATAATTTTGTTTGTGGTCGTCACCTTGGAGACACATTCGCAACATATGCTCGGGAATGTCCGTTGGATCTGCAGCAACAAAGTTTACCATCGCTCTTCACCTGAGTTGAAGATGTCGGGACTGATCCGGGAGTGCAGGCAATCTTCAAAAGCAACCAGGGAAGGGAAAGAGAAGATAATGCGGGGGAGGAGTGAGGCAACGACCGGGAAGGTTGACGCAGTTCGGTGCTCCGTTTCGACAGTGTACAGACACCGCAACACTGCGTGTATGGAGGAAAGTCGTGGAGACGAAGTTTGTGTGTTGGACTGCTTAATGACACTGGACATCTCAGGATCGGGGGCTATTTTTAATCATGGCTGTATTCCACTTTAATTCCCTTAATTAGTTTGATTAGTGCAATGATTCTATTGAATGTCTTTATTTCATTTGTTTGTGTGTTGTGGGTCTGCCCCACTGTCTATGTCTTTCTTGTTGTTGCTTGTGGCTACAACTGAAGTTCCCTAACAGGAAAATAAAAGTTATTCTATTCTATTCTATATCATGCTTCCAGATGGATGAATGAAAACTGATTTAAGGTCCATATTATTAATTCCTTCTTTCAGTTCTATATATAGTCTTTGTCTTTCCTGCAAAAAAATGCATTGCAGTTGAAAAGAACATTCACATTCTCTCTCTCATGACGGGCGGCAGTGTGGTATAATGGTTAAGGAACTGGGTTTGTAACTGAAAGGTTGCAGGTTCGATTCCCAGGTCGCACACTGCCGTTGTACCCTTGAGCAAGGTACTTCACCTGCATTGCTTCAGTATATATCCAGCTGTATCAATGGATACTATGTATAAATGCAAAAGAAATGCTGTGTAAGTCGCTCTGGATAAGAGCGTCTGCTAAATGCCTATAATGTAATGTAATGTAATTGTCCAGTTGAGTGTTAGCTGTAACAATGAATTAAATTTTGTATGACCTATGCTGCGTTTGTAATGGCTCCCTAAACGCTTTATAGTGCACTGTTTAGGGGATTGGCCATTTTGATGGTTTCCAAATTCTCAATTGAGAAAAAAACCCTACAAAATGGCTGATACCCTAAATAGTGCACTATAAAGCATATAGAGAGCCATTCCAAACACAGGCCTGGGCCAATTTAACACACTCACTTCCCTTGCTCACTTCCCTCGAGGGAGCTATATTGTGACGCAATTTGATACGTGTAGCAAGCAAACTTAAAAGGTACTCTGCAGGGGAGGATTGACGAGAAACAAACAAAAAACCGAACCGCCCTCGTAACGTTTCAGAAGTGCAACACCATAGAGTTAAAATGTGACCGCCAAATAATTCTGTGGTGACCGCCCACTTTTTTCATGTGGAGCATTGCATTGTGGGATTCCCTTCTTGCTGGAAGCTTGCATTTTATAACCTTGGTGGAAGGGAAGATAAATGAGGAAGCGAGGAAAATAGGCCCAGGGCTGCATTCAGAATCGAAATGTATCCTTTCTTCCTGTCGTTCCCTTCCCTTGCTTCAAGGGGGGAATCCCCAAAATGTCAGGATGTAATATGGCAGCCACACCAAGTGGGATTTGGTTCCAATTTAAGATAGGGGAGGGAGTAATTATATTCCAGGAGGGGTGAGATTGACGGGATGCGGATGCTGGAATGGTCGCGCGTTTTTTGAAAAATTTTCTTTGCTGTTTGATTGTTTTGTTTGGTTTGTTTTGGAGGAAATAGGAATTAGAGAAGCACTTGCGCATCCTGGCTTGGGTTTTCCGGCCGGGGTTAGCAGTGTAGAAATAAGGGAGGTGTGCTACATTTGTGAAACGGGAGGTACAGAGTAGGTTACTTTCATTAGGGGGGGATTTGGAATATGTGGTGGTGGAGGTGTGGTTGAAGGAGGTGAGTCTGGTGGTGGTGAACTTTTATAATCCTTGTCTCAGATTGGAGTTGTCTTTGTTGGAGGGTGTGGTAGGGCGTGATGGTCGGAGGGTGGTGTGGTGTGGGGATTTCAATGCGCATAGTAAGTTGTGGGGGGGTAATAGGAATGATGGGAATGGGCTGGTGGTAGAGGAATTGATGGATGCGAGGGGGTTAGTGTGCCTTAATGATGGTAGGGGAACTAGGATAGATTTTAGAACAGGGGCAGTATCAGTTTTGGACCTTACTTTGGTGTTGGAGGAGATGGCTGGAAATTGCTCATGGAAGGTGTGGGAGGAGTCTACGGTGGGGAGTGATCACTATCCGGTGAAGTGTGAAGTGGGTTTGGTGTCAGCAGGGGTGAATGGGACTGGTTTAGCCAGGTGGGTAATTGGAAAGGCGGACTGGGGTAGGTTCCGGATAATGAGTGAAGAGGGTTTGGCACAGGTGGGGGTGGGACAGGGTGTCGATGAACTTAATGAGGAGGTTCGAGCGGCAATAATAGGGGCTGCTGAGCGGTCTATACCCAAGAGGTCAGGGAGGGGAAAAAGGAAGGCAGTGCCTTGGTGGACAGAGGGATGTAAGGAGGCTGTGGTGGATAGGAATAGGGCATTCAGGGTTTTAAAGAGGACGCACAATTTTCAGCACTTAGTGGTGTATAAGAGGTCGCAGGCACTGGTCAGGAGGGTGGTCAAGGAGGCTAAGAGGTCTTATTGGAGGGGGTATTGTGGGACAATAGGGAGGAGCACACCGGTCGGGGAGGTCTGGGGTATGATTAAGCGGATGAGTGGGGTGAGGAGGGAGTGGAACTATCCAGTGCTGGATAATGGAGTAGGGACGGCTGTGAGTGATGGGGAAAAGGCGGAGATGTTAGCAAAGGCCTTTGTGAAGGTACATAGCTCTAGTAACATGACAGAGGAGGGGAGGAGTGGGAGGGAGGAAACTAGGGTAGCGAATATAGGGGTGTTGGGGGTGAGAGAAGGGAGGGAAGATGCGATGGATGCTCCGTTTACATTAGCGGAGGTCAGGAGGGCAGTTAGTAGGGCTGGATTGACGTCACCGGGGAGGGATGAGGTGTGTTATGCAATGTTGGCTCAACTTAGTGATGTGGCACTGGGGGTGGTGGTGAGGTTATTTAATGAAGTGTGGACAAAAGGGAGGTTACCGGGCAGTTGGAAGCAAGCGGTGGTGGTGCCGGTGAGAAAACCGGGGAAGGACCCTACGAAGCCGGGAAGCTATAGGCCAATAGCTTTAACATCACATATGTGTAAAACTATGGAGCGTATGGTAGCGGAGAGGATGACATTTTACCTTGAGACGGGGGGGTATATGTCTCCATATCAGAGTGGTTTCAGGAAGGGTAGGGGAACAATGGACCCAGTGTTGTGCCTGGAGTCGGAGGTGAGGAAGGCACAGGTAAACAAGGAGGTGGTGGTGGCGGTGTTTTTTGATGTGGAGAAAGCGTATGATATGATGTGGAGGGAGGGTCTTTTAATCAAACTGGATGGGATGGGAGTGGGTGGCAGGGTGTTTAATTGGGTGAAGGATTTTCTGTCATGTCGTTCCATTCAAGTGCGGGTGGGTAGTGGGTATTCTGGGTGGTACACAGTAGAAAATGGAACACCTCAGGGAAGTGTAATTAGTCCTCTATTGTTTTCAGTCATGATTGATGACGTATTCTCCGGAATCCGACCGGATATTGGGAGGTCACTATTTGCGGATGACGGGGCTCTGTGGAAGAGGGGGAGAAATATGGGACACACGGTGAAGAGGGTTCAGGAAGCAATAGACGGGGTAGAGGAATGGTCACTAAAATGGGGGTTCAGGTTTTCGGTGGAGAAGACTCAGTCACTTTTTTTTACGAGGAGGAAGGTGGGTCGGGGGCACGAGTTAAAAATGTATGGGAGTGAATTGGGAAGAGTGGGGTCCTTTAGGTTTCTGGGGGTGTGGTTTGATTCTAGACTCACTTGGGCGGTGCATGTGGAAGCAGTAGTTAATAAATGTAATAAGGTAATAAATGTAATGAGGTGTTTAGCGGGGATGGAGTGGGGAGCAGATAGGTCGGCGTTAAGGGCGATATATGTGGGGTTAATAAGATCGGTGATAGATTATGGGAGCACAGCATATAGATCTGCGTCTGTCACGGTGTTGGGGAGGCTGGATGTGGTGCAGGCAAGGGCACTGAGGATATGCTGTGGTGCATTTAGAACCACTCCAGTGCCGGCGTTACAGGTGGAGGTGGGTGAAATGCCTTTGCGGTTGAGGAGGGAGCAGCTGGCGATGAGCTATTGGGTGGCTTTGAGGGGGCATGGGGAGAATCACCCGACGAAGGGTATTATGGGGGAATGCTGGGAGCACGGGAGGAGGAGGATCAATAGTTTTGCTTGGGTGGGGGATAGTCAGGCTAGGGAGATGGGCTTATGGGGACGGGAGTACACTAAAACGGTGGTGTTGCCGGCAGTACCGCCATGGTTGTTGCCGCAGCCAGAAGTGGATCTGGAGCTGCTGAAGGGGGTGGGAGGAGGGGGGGGGGGGTGTCTAGACAGGAACAGGTAGGGGAGTATATAAAGAAAAAATATCATGGGCATTTAGAAGTGTACACTGATGGGTCAAAGGATCCGGTGACGGAGAGGGTAGGGTGTGCATTTGCGGTACCAAAGTTTGGGGTGGCGGTGGGGAGGAGAGTGGATGATCAGCTGTCAGTATACACGGGAGAAATGGTGGCAATTATTTTAGCACTGCAGTGGGTGGAGGAGGTGAGACCAGATAGGGTGGTGGTGTGTTCAGACTCCAGTGCTGTGCTGGAAAGTATAAAGGGAGGCAGATCTAGAAGTAGGCCGGATCTGATTTGGGAGGTGACACAGGCGTTGTATAGGTTAAGAAGGATGGGGTTGGTGATTAGTTTTGTGTGGGTGCCGGCACACGTGGGGATAGAGGGAAACGAGATGGCTGACGTTTTGGCTAGGAGGGCGGTAGGGAAGGCCGAAGTTGAGGTGGGTGTGAAGATGGGTAGGGCGGAGGCAAATACATTAATTAAGGAGAGGGTTAAACGAATGTGGCAGGAGGGATGGGACCGGGAGGGCAGAGGGAGGCAATTGTATAGGGTTCAGAAGACAGTGGGTAGGATCAGACATGGGGGGAGGTGTAGAAGGGAGGAAACAATAATAACAAGGCTTAGGGTGGGGCATGCGGGTTTGAATGGGGGTCTAAGGGTAATGAAAAAACATCCAGATGGGCGGTGTGGGTATTGTAAGGAGGAGGAGACGGTGGAGCATGTGCTAATGAAGTGCGGGAGGTATGGGAGGGAGAGGGAGAGGATGGTAGCACGAATGAGGGAGAGTGGGGTGGAGTTTGAGATGGGGTTTTTAGATAGACACTCTGGGGATGGGGGATATAGGCACTTATTTAGATTTTTGAGGGAAACGGGATTATATAAAAGGGTTTAGAGGATTTTGGTTGTGGTTTAATTAATGTAAGGTAAGAGTTTATTTTCCATTTGTATGTATTCTTGGTGGTAGTTGGGTGGTTTAATTTGTTTTATAGGATGTTTAATGTGGTTGGTTGGGTTTAGTGGGTTGGGTCCCTGGTCCATACTCCAGTTCGGTAGGTGGCGGTAAAGCTCCTAAAGTTGGATGCAAACCGCCATAAAATATCTAAGAAGAAGAAGAAGAAGAATTATATTCCTGAGAACTGCTGGGCTGTGTCCGAATCAGCAGGCCATGTGTCTGTACTAGTACACAGTAGTAGCTTCACTGACGTTTCCTGTCAATAACAACAAAAACAACATGTGACATGGGTAGGACGTCTTACGACACGTCCACAATACAGTTGGACAATAGTATGGAGGATGTTTTTTTTTTGCGTACTGCACGTCGCGTACTAAACAGTACACATTAAATAGCTCATATCTGCCAGTTCGCAGTAGATAGGGCTCTAATTCTGAGTTTTCAACTCTCCCTTTACCCGAGAGTCAGGTGTGAAGACCGTCTGGCCATTCAGTAGCTTTAACAGTTCAGTTAATTAGCTGGGAGAAGAAAAAAAACAGGGCAATATTTGGATTTTAGGTCCAGATTTGAATATCCATGCTCTAGGGCCGTGACCGAATACGACCCCTGTTCCCTGTCCACTCAGACCCCTGTCCCTATGGGCCCTGTCCCCTCACTTTGCAAGCAGTGTGCGGAAAAAATCACGCAAAACTCTTTCCAAACTAGTGAGAAAGTAGTTCTTATTTTTTTTATTGAGAATATCAGTTAACATAATGACGATTGTTACAAAGTGTAGATTATGAATGATGATAGAATTAACAAAAATAGACCTTGATTAGTTACATTAGGTGTGCTTGAGGTGGGGTGGAACATATCAAAGACTTGGATCCAGCTGGTGGATCTGAGAGGTTTGGGAATCACTTGCCAAATATTTTCTGTTTGTGCTGTGGAAAAGTAGGCTATTAAAATTCCAGGTAGGTTATGACTAACACAATTAATAATCACACATTAAAATAACACTTTGCAGTGTTTATCTTATTAGGCTGTAGACTCTAATCACAGTCACTAGTAAAGATCGTGTGAACAGCAAATGGAATATACCATAAATTACAATTCAAAGATTTATCAAACTGAAAACCCCTACCCCCAGGGAGTCACGTGAGGATCCTACGGACACAGATAAAATGCCTTTATTTAGGCCATCAAGAAAATTAGTGGTGGATGCATTTCAATTTGTGGTAGTTTTACAGAAAAATTTGTTCCTGTAGTTCATATTTCAAAAGAATATTTCCCCACGTTGGATTCTGCAGTCACATTAGAGTGCTGCTTCGTGCGAAGAGAAAAACAACACCATGACATCAACTGTTTTTAGCCCAGAAGTAGGATGCAGTTATCTGATTTCCGGCTTGGACGATACTCATCCACGTGAGGCGAGAGCGAGCTTACCTAACCTACGGTTGTGAGAATTGTAAAGTAGCGCTACGCACGTGAGTGAATCGCAGTTTGATAAATGTGTGGTAAAACTTTTTGTATATGGACTGCGGAAGTTTTGTGTTTAGGTTTTTAATAACTAAGCTAATTGTAGCAACTCGCTTTTGTTGGAAATCGATTTGTTAGGGAAGATACTACAGCTAACTGGCTGTCTCGTGTTGTAGAAGTTGGCTAGTGTGGCTACATTTTGTCTATAAACTTGACGTCTTGAAATGAGTGTTTCAAATAATTCGTACAGCAACACGAACAGTGCCGTCGAGTAGAAAGAAATCGAAACTGTTTTACAGCTACAGAAATTTCTAGTATAAGCTACAACGGATCAGAAAATAGCAACAACGTAGCGATACGCGGCCGGGCGGAAGACGAGCGTGGTTAGCAATGCAAAAAGTAGTAGGCTAATGCTACCCTCAATTTGCTAACTAGTTCCGTTTTAACAATCCAATGGCCGGTAGCTAAATACAAATTAAAAATGAGCTACGGATCGCACTAGTTTGAGGACTGTTGTAGCCTAAAACAGCTTGCATCGAGAATCGAACTTTTTTATCGAGAATAAAATAAACTTTTACTGCTTCCAATTTTGTTTTTGGGCAAGCATTTGGAAATACCAAGCCCTGGGATGGGTTTATACAGACGTAAGCAATAAAGGTAAAAAAAATTGTCTATGGTTCAACTGCTATTCCCGTTCTGTACAGGATGAGTGACCGAGAGGCTGCCCTGGCTGTTGCTCCAGAGTCTCCAGAGATCAAACTCTTTGGGAAGTGGAGCACTGATGATGTGCAGATCAATGATATCTCTCTGCAGGTAACACCATGCTTTGTATGAAAACGCAGCAACCTATTTTGTCTGTTCGTAACATCACAGATGTGCAGATTTGTAGCTGAAGTGGTGAATTCACCTTCACTGAAATATAATTTCAAGGCCTGTGGTGTTAAAATGCCAGGCAGCACAAACGCCTTTTTTGGGATCAAATTATGAAAACATGGCCTCTGCCTTTGTTTGTTTTCAACCCTACCTTTCCATTTTATTAACTTATTCGACCATTTTTTTCTTATTGTTTTTGTATTGTAGTGAAAGTTTTACCAATATGTTTAGTAATTGTTTTTGCTTTCCTACCCACCTGTTTAATGGTTACATTCCAGTACCTCTTGATTGCCTCTGTTATAGCAATTAATATTTAAAAAATATTTTACATTGGCATTCAGGGTTATATTACTGAAGTGCGGATCACTGTAATAGGAGTTTCTATATTTTAGAAAATTGTTAATACGTGGGTAGATGCCGATACTGGTTTATCGTAACAGTCCAAGGGGATTTAAACTGGAGATGATTGAAAAGCAGACACCACAGGCATGTCGGCTATATTTTCAAAACGATGAAATGCAACCTGTGTTGAATCCTATCAAGCTGGCATAGTAAGGTTCATTCATTGGCTGCAGCCGTTTTTGACGCATCCAACCGCTGGCTCTGATGCTCTGAACATGGCCAAGCGGTTTTATAACAGTGAACAATCATTCAGTCATATGAACACTAACAGTACTCTTTAAATTACCATAATGCCCTGTAACTAATACATTTTATGTATTGTAATGATTATTTGCCTTCCTTCCTTGACCAGGACTACATTGCTGTAAAAGAGAAGTATGCAAAGTACCTCCCGCACTCTGGGGGCCGCTATGCAGCCAAGCGTTTCCGCAAGGCACAGTGCCCCATTGTGGAACGCCTGGTCAACTCCATGATGATGCACGGTCGCAACAACGGCAAGAAGCTGATGACTGTACGCATCGTGAAGCACTGCTTTGAGATCATTCACCTGCTCACAGGAGAGGTAACAATGCATCCGCCATACCGTACAATTATAATAGCCATTTTCTCACCATATAGACCTGTATGTACCTGGATGTACTGTACAAAAGTACAAGTAACGCCTCACTCTGTCCTTGTTGGGGGCGTAGCAGCACGCTCTGTGGTGCACCACATTTTGAGGTGTAAAGGGAAGTCTATTTCATTATTTTCAGATGCAGTTTGTTATTTTGATGTAACTGGTTGGGAGTAATGGAATAGTCATCCTTAATCCCTCTTGACCCCGCACTATCCTGATAAATTGAGATGCAACCAGTTAGGCTACCCTTTAGCTGTATAATCATTGTTATCGCGCATGCACGTTTGGTGAAAGGGGGTAGTATTTATGTTGGTTACATTTTTAAGCCCCAATTGTGCCCCGCTGTCAGAACCCCCTTCAGGTGCTGGTGAATGCCGTAATCAGCAGTGGACCCCGTGAGGACTCCACCCGCATTGGCCGTGCTGGAACCGTGAGGAGACAGGCTGTGGACGTCTCACCTCTACGAAGAGTCAACCAGGTCTGAGAGACTGTACACACTACACACTCAACGGTGCCCCACTGTTTCACTCCTACTGGCCTGTAAAACGATATCGTCACATATCTATGGTGGCAGTTTTATGTGGCTGTGTTGCCAACAAGGTGCCATCTTGGAGATGATCTCACCCAATATGGACATAAACTGCATTGTTACGACAGAATCTCATCTTTTACTTTAGTAACACTTATGTACAGTCTGAATTCTTTGAATAGTAAACTGAAGGTACATTTTTCATATAACACACTCCTTTAAGATAATCTAGGTTAGGGGCCAAAAAGGTAATGACTTTAGGGTTTTGGGGCCTCCACCCTTGATGTTTGACCACTATGTGTTAAACTCTACCTTTACTCTCTGTACATCAGGCTATTTGGCTGCTGTGTACTGGTGCCAGAGAAGCTGCCTTCAGGAACATTAAGACTATTGCCGAGTGCCTTGCTGATGAGCTCATCAATGCAGCCAAGGTGAGGCCTTGAAAGACTGATGTGATCAAATCTCTGCTCATTTTAAATAATTAAAATAGGGCAGACTAGAGGCATATTTATTGGCCATCACTGTAAAGAATGATCAGACTGGCAGAAATATAACAGCATTTTTGTGAAATCAGATTAATCAATCCGATGAAGTTTAATGTCTCATAGGGGGAGCTGGCTATAATGAACAAGCAATATGCTTGTTATATGTCACAATTGTGGCACTATTATTGGTTGAACTATTGGATGTAGTTCTGTATGCTACTAAATCTCATATTCTAAACTGAAAACTTTTTCTGTCGTCAGGGTTCATCAAATTCATATGCCATTAAGAAGAAAGATGAGCTGGAAAGAGTGGCAAAGTCCAACCGTTAAACCGTGCTGTCACTTTATACAACTGCAAGAAATAAAATGTGCAGAAACTTCACCCTGCTTCTGTGTGTTTTTTAGATGCGAGGGAATGATGACTGTGGATTGGCATATGTAGCCTTATGGGGCTTCACTTGAAAGGTAAAATTAGAGGGAGTTGAAATGTTGTTGCTGTTTGTATATCTGACGAATTGCAACATAGCAGGGGTATTTGAACAATCGCTGCTGAAGACTGGATTGCACAGTATTGCATATTGTAGCCTTCCCGTGTTCTTGTTGAAATGGATAGGTAGGGTAGCATCACTGAAAATGCAATATGTTTGCAAATTCAGCATACATAAGCATCACAAGGTTTACGCTGTCTTGCTGCGCAGTTGATCTAACGAGTTAGCCCCCACGCCATCAAACTCCCACACCATCCACCTTCTTTACTAGTCACAAGATTCCAGGTCACTTGACAGTCCTACTGCTCAACTTCATGCCTTTCATTAAGAAATAAAGGGTAACTTAATCAGCTTCTTTCTCCACAACACTCAAATCTCCTTCCATCTTGAGAAAGGTGTAAACACACAATGCTATCCAGGAATAAACTACTAACCCCTCTCCCGCCAACGTAAGTGATGGTCTGCATAACCTTTGTGTGTTTGACAATTTGGGGTGGTAAACATTGCACCCAGGCTCTAGATGCACTATCAATTATGTTCACGCTGAACATCCTGTTTACAAGACTTAGTTGAAAATTAGTCAACAAATGTTCCATTTAGTACAGTAGCTACTTCAGTGCTGTCATTAGATTGCAAAAATCCTAAATCAAATTAGGCCTGTGGGATGGGGACTTATTCCAAGATCAGTATAATGCAGAAAAGGGTATATGCATGGAGCAAGCATCTGGACAGTCTCAGAGTGAGGAAGAGACGGACACTTTGCCTGATCTTACTGTAGCAGAGAAACTGATACTGACACAATGGAGTGGTTTTGATTAATAACCTGCCAACTAAAGAGGGCATGGGAATGTAATATAAGGAACCTCAGATCACAACTCGGGAGGAAAAAGAAGACACAGGAAACTAAGCACAAGTTTTGAGTGGAATACAGGAAGAAAAAAAAACGTTCCAGAGGAGTGCTGAGAGACCAGGAAGACCGAAATGTCTCGTCTCATTTGTTTAGTACTTTTTTTTTGTCTGCTTCCTTTTGCTGGTAAGTAAAGAGTGAGTGGAGTTGGATAAATGATTGATCCATTTGGTGATATCACATTGACTGCATAGTCACTTGTGCATTAAGATGCTACTGCTGTTCATGATAATGGACATTTTGTTAGCCTAACACGTTTCAGCCTTTCCAATCAGCTATTTTCTGTGATTGTTCATATCTCTGTGAACTTTGATGTATCTGTTGACATGGGATGGGATTAGGATGTACAGGTGCAGCTCAAAAAATTAGAATATCGTGAAAAAGTTCAATATCTTTTGTCACTCATTTCAGAAAGTGAAACTCATATATTATATAGATTCATTACACATAGAGTGAAATATTTCAAGCCTTTATTTCTTGTAATTTTGATGATTATGGCTTACAGCTAATGAAACCCAAAATTCAGTGTCTCAGAAAATTAGAATATTTTGCTTTAACATATTTTTAAAGTATATTTAATATTTGGTTGCATATCCTTTGCATGCTGTTACTTCCTGAAGTCTGTGACCAATCAACATCAAAAGACTCTCAATATCTTATTTTCAGGTACTGTTACAAGCGATACTATAACCTCTCTGCATTTGAACTGATCTCTATGAGAATTGGGGGGTAAGACTTGATTCAGCTGTAAATTACACTGGTACAGTATGGAACACATGACTGGCGAAATGGCTGTACGTCATCAAGGGTCTAAGGCAGGGGTAGGCAACCCTGGTCCTGGAGAGCCGCAGGGTATGCTGGTTTTTGTTTTCACCTTAAATACAGCAACTACTTTGACCAAAGAAACCAGGTGAGGTGAGTTAACTGTGTAATCAACTGCTTGAATTGTTCAATTAAATGGCGAGTAACAACAAAAACCAGCAGACCCTGCGGCTCTCCAGGACCAGGGTTGCCTACCCCTGGTCTAAGGTATCAAACGAGCCCCAAACCATCACTCTGCGGCCAGATATGGAGTAGATGTGGATGGATCCCTTTAAGGGTTGTTTCTCCTGACTTTTTTCCCCATAGAGTTCTATAGGAAAATGAGTCAGGAGAAATAACCCTTGCAGTGATCCATCCACATCTACTCCATATCTGGCAACAGAGTGATGATTTGGGGCTTGTTCCATAGCTCAGACCCTTGATGACTTACAGCCATTTAGCCAGCCATGTGTTCCATACTGTACCAGTGTAATTTACAGCTGAATCTAGTCTCACCCCCCAATTCCCATAGAGATCAGTTCAAATGCAGAGAGGTTATAGTATCGCTTGTAACAGTACCTGAAAATAAGATATCGAGAGTCTTTTGATGTTGATTGGTCACAGACTTCAGGAAGTAACAGCATGCAAAGGATATGCGACCAAATATTAAATATGATACTTTAAAAATATGTTAAAGCAACATATTCTAATTTTCTGAGACACTGAATTTGGGTTTTCATTAGCTGTAAGCCATAATCATCAAAATTACAAGAAATAAAGACTTGAAATATTTCACTATGTGTAATGAATCTATATAATATATGAGTTTCACTTTCTGAAATGAGTGACAAAAAATATAGAACTTTTTCACAGTATTCTAATTTTTTGAGCTGCACCTGTATATGTTGACATGGTTTTCTGTATGTCCATATTCATTCATTGGCATATGTCTGCGTACATACCGTGAGGTGTAGAGTACATAAATTATCTCTCTCTCTCTCTCAGTTCCTCTGTTTTGCTTCACTTGTTTGTTTCCTACAATCTCTCCTCTGGACTGCATCGTGTTGCCGCAGAAATGCCCTCCAGGCCACCTCTGTCTGTCCAGCACAGCAGTTGGCAAACGAGGTGAGAACAGACACACGTTTGGTGGACATACAATGACGGCTGGTTTGTGACATGCAAGGAGGTTGATAAATCTTATGGTTGCAGTGATGCTTGGAGCAATAATTGGCCAACAGTAAGTCCAGCCCTATTCAATTTACAGGCGGAATGATGAGACAGTCTGATAAATCTTCTGAGTTTTTTTTTTTACTGTAACTTGTGAACCCGATGATGTGAATTAAATGGTGTGTCATGCTTCTTTCTGAATTTGAGATTGTAGCTGTAGTGAGCAAAATTACTGATGGCTCACAGAAGTAAACGGGGGTATACTACAAAGCAGGATTATGAAGTTAGCTGGATAACTGCACTGAGTAAAACCTGGAGCAGCTCTTTTTACTTCAGTCCATGTTCCAGATTAGGGAGGGTTCCGGGTTATCCAGCTAACTCGGTAATCCTGCATTGTAATATAGCCGCCCCCCCCCGACGAACTATGCAGCTTAGCAACTATATTTGCAAAGAACAGAATTATTCGGTTATTGGACAATTACCTAAGTATAAGAGAGCACACTACGAGACACTACCAAATTGTAAAAACACCACAAAGTTCCATTGGTATATTTTCCTGATGTTAGTTTACACCCACATAACAAGCAATGCCAATCCTACAATGAATAAACTATTTAAAGTTGAGAGTAGGGAAACTAGTGAAAAGTAGGCCTCCAGAAACTTGCCCACCTTTGCAGTGGAGATATACAGTATGTGTATAGGCCTCAAGACCATTTCTGCAATATTAGTGTCCAGCAAAGTTCCAGTCAGTCAAAATCTGCCATCAATCCCTCTCCTAGTTCACCTTTGACGGTATGAACATCAGTCCATCAGTGTTTGTATTCTAAATTGTAACTCCTCTCTTCCGTTCTGCAGGAAACTTCCATGTGGTCCTGTTTGAGAAAAGTTGTGTTCTCTCCTCTCTGTGTGGTATCTCTGGAGAGAAATATGCCATGGGCATAAACTTCACCTTCACCAATGAGTGCTGCGACACTAACCTGTGCAACGGGGCCTCTTCCAACACTGCCTCCATTTGGACAGACCCTCTGCTATATCTTCTCCCCTTCGCTCTTGTATCTTGGGAATTGATTCAAAACATGTCTTAGACAAGAGACTCCACCCAAAAGACACGAGACTCCATCCAAAGACATGTATAAACACAAAAACATTTGCCAATAGTCACATTACTTAATAACTGATTAAAACCATACGATGAGCAGTTGCAGGCCCAGAAAAAGCCCTGTAGGATTTGAATGTTACGCTCAAAGAACTAGATTTTCCTAATGCTTCAAGGGAGCCATAAATCAGGGGGCTTTGCAGATAATGTTCATGCTAGAAACCTGTTATTTTACAGTGGTTTATACAGAACAGGTTTTTTTTTTCATATGACGATGTTAATGTTTAATCTGACATATCAGGAACACATTTTATGTCAATACCACTTGTATAAGAAACACTTCACATGGAGTAACACTTGGTGTTAATAAAGGTGGCCTATGATCTAGGGGTGATGCCATTCATCACAATTAGACTCTGTGACTACTTCAGTTACAATTAAAACTAATTATAATCTAATTGACGATGCATCAAGCAGCATCAACAAGCGTTATACAGTACGATGACACAGGCAACCAATGCACATGACCAGGCTTAGACATGGTATAGCACATGGTACAAGCCGATAGCATATTCCAGCGAATATAAAAATGTCTGCAGAAATTAACCAAAAGATTCAAAAGTGAACTAAAACATGAATGACTTAAACATTAATCTGAATGATAACTTAATGTATGCAAACTGGCATGTATGAATATTCCCCTTGTATTTAACTTTCAAATTGAGAGCTACCAATATGTTAAGCCTTTTTCACCTTATTTAAATTACAAAATATTCTTGTTTCATTGTATAAATAATGTGGAAAAGATTAATAAATGATCTCAATCAAGTTTCGTTTGTAAGTATTATTGGCTCTTTTTTGTATCATCTCAGTCTTTTTATTCAATAAAAATATTTTACTCAGTGACCAGGCACTTATTTTTGTCATATACTCTGTCATATACGACTGAATGGAAATTTGGTCTGGTTATGATAAGAAACTAAACTAGACTGTCTTTTTAAAATGTGCAAGAAAAATGAATTTAAACTAATAATTGATTATGTTAGACAAGACAGCATGACTGGGAAAGTGAGGGGATTTTTGAAAGTGAAATTTCACGAATTAACAGGTATAGTCAGAGTGGGCAAAATACATTGTCACAATCAGTCATCCGATCCCAGGGAGAAACCCTCCTTTGACTGGAAGTGATTGAAGCCTTAGAATGACACTGGGTGTGGGTGACAAACATTGTACAGCAGAAATCAATCATGACAGTTCGTTAAATGTTAAGTTTTACCCACAGATCTGTGGTTTTACCCATAGAACTGTTCAGTCATTTTTTGGCTTGCACAAAATAGTCGGACCAACTATTGCAAATCACCATTGCGTGCAGCGTGTGTGGCACCCTTCTACAAAGCGCGAGATGTTCACGAAACGAGCGTAACGTAGTACGGGCCTAAAAGTAAACATCTCCCTCCAGCTTTACCACACAAGGTTGGATTACAAAAAATATAGAAACATTCTCCAGTTAACTAACAGACGTGGCAGACGGAAGTGATTGTGTCGAAGTGAAATTTCTTCAAAAGCGAAGCTTGCTACCACAAACGTTGGCTAAGTATCTGCTGTCTGTTTTAATTCAGCTAACGTTAACCTTAGCGTTAGCGCTGAAGTTAGGCCTAGTTCACTAAGGCAAGTCCAAAGCAGACTAAAAACCTTTAAAAAGTAGCTAGCTAAGTCACCAAAAAGTAAGAACCTATCAACTGCCTTCAAGGTATAGTTTACTGAACATTTTGAAGAAGCCTATGGTTAGAAATCAATTTTTAATTTAAAAATGTCATTCTGCAGTGTATAGACTATTATTCATCCAGTACAGTAGTATAGCTTTCCAGCAAAATCGGTGCTATATTGACTTACATAAAGGCCCACAGGCCTATATAGCTATCGTATTTATTTTTGACATTTATTTTCATATCCAATTTGGAATAGTATACAATTTATTTCTGATAAGTACAAATGATACATTCAGTTGATTGACACTATAGCGAACGAACATGTGTTTTGTGCCAGCAAGAATCAGGTGCATGTAACGTTAACATTGGTTTAACATTTAACCGCCTATCTTCCAACTGAATCTGGATTTTAGTGAAGTCTGGATAATAGACCTGCCATTAAGTGATGTGCTCAATTTATGTAAAAAATTGTTTGAAAAAAAAAAGAAAAAGATTTTGAAACATAACATGGGTCAGACCAGAGCTACTTATTATTTTAATTCCCCAAATGCTTTTGTACACTTTGTCAAATCACATGGTCACTTAATAGTTAATATACTGCTATCCAGAATTGTATACTTTGTGAAAATATTCTGAAAATATCCTGCAGTGTGTGACATGGCCGTGAATGGTGGAGGAGGAAGACAGAGGGATGCAGGACCAGGGGTACCCAGCCTGACTGAGGAGGATGAGGAAGAGTTGTCATCTGAGGTCTCTCACACACACACACACACACACACACACACACACACACACACACACACACACACATTAGTACATACAGTACACACATTTACATGTGTCAAACAAGCACATTTTCACTGTCACACTCTCATGGACAGAGAGTTTCATACAATCACATTTGTACTCTTATACACCCACCCACAAACACTTTCACACAGACATAAACTCACACACACTTGCATACACACACATTTACATAGTCACACATTCCCGTTCATACACATACTATATTGCAGATATTATTGAGGTTTCTGAAGACACACATTTATTTTTGTCAGGTCTACTTGAGTGTGCTGGTCCATAATGGAAAGTTGGGCCTCAGTTTCTATGACAGCAGAGACTACACCCTGCATTATATGCCAGACACTGTGGACAACAGTGACCTTCAGCTACTCGACAAAGGTACAGGTTAAAGTCTGATTGACTGACGGTCTCACTTATTGACGTACCGTATTTCTGCAGTACCAGCCTCCATATTAGACAGACTGTGTCTAAGGGCAATGAGCATTCTCTACTATATGTCAGTGGTGTAAGTTGTGTAGACGAGAGTGTACAGTGCTGTTTGCACTCCCTCACTGTACTCCATCTTGTTCCCAGTGGTGCAGGAGGTCTGTCCGAGTGTCTTCATCACCAGCGCTAAGCAAGAGCGCAGTATGGCTCAGTTCATCAAGGCAGTCAGTGAGTCCTGAAAGGGATTAACCACTAGGGGGCAGGAGAACTCAGGGCTGGTCAAGGCTGAGGCTCCTGAACACAGTTGGAATTCCATTGTGTACTTTGGCCCTTTGGTAGAATACTAAAACTGAATATATTCCATGTCTCCACACTGCTTTTTTTATTTGTTATTTTTTTTGCAATTACAGGTGCAAGCTCAGACTACAAGCCAGACATTGTCCTGTATCCCAATGTTGAATTTGGTAAGACGATGACAGAGTGTGCAGTCTTTTGCTTTGTGTGTGTGCGTGAGTGAGTGTGTTTGTTTTTTATGAGAATATACAAATTGATGGCATTTATCATAAATCATGAAAGATTTGTGTGTGTGTACATAAACTACATAGGCTAAAATGGCTTAAGGTTGTTGCATACTCAGGATACAGTAATAAAATCAGTGTGTGTGAAGGTTTCACATTTTATATCTGCTCCACAGCACAGTGTACAACATTGAGTGTAGCAAAAGCCCCCTTTTTTTATGTCCCTCGCCTCATCAGGACTGGAGGTCAGCAAGCAGAGGCTCCTCTCAGCCCACCTGCCCTCCCTCCCTCCCTCCATCACAGAGAAAGAGAGAATTCCTTATCTGTCCTCCTGCCTCCCCTTTGACTGCACCCTTATGGTGAGTCTCCTCTTTATCTGTCTGGCATGCCTTCTTTCTATGTGCTGAATAAGTTCTACAACAGAACAAACTGTTCCAATGGGAAAATGAATAGATAATTGACTGCGTGTTGTCCCCCCGTCTACCTTTCTCTCTCAGTTCAGTATGTTTTATTGGCATGAAATGCAGAAAGCCAAAGTATAACATGCATGATGTAAATGTTGTAATTCTAATGGTGCCACCCTGTAGTTTAATCTGGCTAATTCTTTAGGGATTTACTCAAGATCTATAGACACGCCAAGTTTCATAATTTTTGGTAAAAAGCCGGGTCCGATATGCAAATACATGTTTTAAGTGTAGAAACTTTTATTTATTTGTATAACTTTTTAGGTTATTCTTGAGTACATGCTACATTCCAAGGGAAACATGATGAAACATGAAAACCAAACAAAGACACAATTAAACACTAGGGCTGTATATACTGGGGAAAACAGGGTGGGGAGAGCACGAAGGTAACAAGACTCACAACGACCATGACTTAACCTCATAATGACTGGGGATTTCACAAGACAAACACGTGCGGCTGAGGCCCTCTGTTGGTCAGCCGTGGGAACCGTGACAGGTGGAAAATATAACCACACCACAAGTGGCCAATCGGAGCCAAAATTACCTATTGGCTGTTTGGAGTAGCCCTCTTACAAGTTTCATAAAAAGCAACCAGGTGGTTTTGCCAGAACTGAAAAATATGGTGGACAAAAGTGTAATAATGCCACCGAGGAATACAATAGAGTGCCTCGCACTTTCGGTGTGTACAGCAATACAGATTAATAAGTAATAAAATGTTAAACATAGCTCCAAACTGACCTCTCTCTCTCTCTCTCTCTCTCAGCTACGGTCCATAGGGGCTCTTCTGAAATGTTTGGACAGGAGAAGAGTTGGGGTGGAGCTGGAGGACAGCAGTGTTGGAGTTCCTATTTTCCAGTTCCAGATCTACACACTGTAATGCACTTTTTATCTGCCCTTGTCTGCGTCTGTGCCTGTCTGAATGTCTTCTGTTACAGGTGTTTACTGACAGCCTGATTTTACCATACTGCATCAGCGTGATAGCCTCTTACCATACTGTATGTGTTTGTCCATGTGATTCAACCTGTACTGTAATGGAAACATACAGGAAAGATGTGGTGCATGTGGACAGAGACACTTACAGGTCAGTCATTTTCATGTCCCTTTACCTTGGATGAAATGCATATATTCCAGTTATCCTGCCTTGTCACTGCTTGTTGAAGCATTTTTCCACAAATATGCAATTTAAGGACATTTGGGTCGTAGTATAGTTATGTTTATATGTGTTATCAGTAAAGACACATTGTATTCTTTATACTTAATGACTTGTACATCTAGATTATGGATGTGTGGTCACTTCTCTCTCAGTGTGCTCCAGATATTTAAATCAGAGCCACATCCATCTGTGTACAAGCTGCAGTCTGGGGAGAAGGAGGGACTCAGTCTTTATGGTGAGACGCACTCATACACCATTTGCAGACTCTGGGATGTTTGTGCTTTCCATTGTCCAGGGGGAGAGTTTATACTATTCCAAAGCCGCTACCATGCAGTTCTGCTAAATCCAGTTCTCCAAAAAATACATCTATGTATGTATTTTATGGACCCATTTCTACAGCGCAAATTCATACTCATTATGATGAAACTTTATAATACTGCTACTATTCATACTGTGCCATGTACGCACATTATGCCACCACACACTGGTGCATTAATAAATATGAGTGTACACAAGTGATTTAAAACTATTTTTGTACATTGTTGTGTGTTTCAGGCATATTAAATTGCTGCAAGTGCAAATTTGGATCCAAACTTCTTCGGTAAGCCCATACACTCAGGGATTCAGAGAATATTCTACTAGTATGCTAGTACCTGTAAAAACCCAAATAATTTAAAATAAGTCCATATCCTTGCTAGTTAATATGTGAAATAACAAAATGAAGGCATACTGAGTGGTTATACAGCTGAAGAACGTGTTGTTAGTGCATGGATGACCCTAACGGTTGCGTGGAATGGCAGTGCCAGCTGTAACTGGTAGTCCTGCATAACCTTGAGTAATTTACCCTGACTTCGCCCAGGGAGGCAGGGTGGTGCCGGGTATCCCACCCCAACCCCCAACAGTGACTCCTGTGGTCTGGCTGCATGAGGTTAATCACCCCCTCACCCCCTCACTCTGATTTCCCCAGTCAGTGGTTCCTTCGGCCCACCAGGGACCTGACTGTGCTGAGCAGGAGACAGGAAGTGGTGCATTTCTTCACGTCTCCACGGAACTCTGACGCCGTCCACACCCTGCAGGGCTGTCTCCGGAACATCAGGAGCATTCCGGTACTGCTACAGATACTTGGGTCAACAGTCTAGCTCTCCAACGACTGCACAACCTACCTAGTAAAATGGTTCTCTAGGGCAGCGATCCGCGGACCGGTACCGGGCCGCACAGAAAGACTGATAATCAATAAAATATTTTTGTATTCAGAATCTGAAAGATGTTTTATTTTGAAAAATGCATCTGCGTCTCTTGAGATGGAGTTGTATTTTTTATGCACTTTATACAGTAAAACCTTGACATACGAGTGCACTAACTTACGAGTATTCCGAGTTACGAGCCGTTGCTCGGACAATTTCTTGCTTCGCCTTACGAGCCTAGACCCGAGTTACGAGCCGAGCAAGTGGAGCGAGCTTAGAGACGCCTCCGCTAGTTGGCGCAGTTAAGCAAGCGAACACCCGCATGAAAAAAAAAAAACTAAAAACAAAGTTGTATCAATTTTTAGGGATAAAGTGTGATGAGCCCTTCAAATCTCCTCCGCCTATCTCCTCCACCACCTCCACCAGCATCTTCCGTTAGCCCAAGTCGTCTGATCTCCAAGGTAAATACACTTTTTAAAACCAATTTATTTCTTTATATTCTATTTTATTATCTTTGTATTTGTAAGGGCGTTGTAGTGGTACAACGATGAGCCAAACGCGATGAAAGAAAAGAAAGAATGAAAAAACCTCCCAGCCGTAGCCGAAACCAAAAACACCCTTGTAAAACCGGGATAGCCACGTAAACACGGGCGACACTAATACCGATAGCCAGAAGAACAGCAAAAACAAAGGCACCCTCGGAACGTGACTATAACGCCCGATAACTGGTGAAACAAATGAAAATAAAATAACGCTCACGCCCTCTAACAACAAAGAGAGCGGGAGTGGAAACGGAGAAGTGAAAAGAGGGAAAAACCTAAACTATATTCCCTGAGCTTCTAGTAGTTATCTGGGTATAGCTCTACTACGCGAATAAAGAATAACAATCTTTTAAGTGCTAGCAGAGGAAACAAACAACAACCATACATACGTGAAGGCACGAAATGATAAAGAAGCGCCAGGAAGCGGAACTCAGGGGTTTAAATACCTCCTGACGCGGGCGACAGGTGAACTAGATAATCACCTGGGCGAAAGGAAAATCCCGCAAGGGAATGCGGAGAAAAATCTGATAGACCGAAAAAAGGACGAGGCGTCGAATTAGAGGAAAGGAAGGGAAAACCATGACAGTATTATGTTTTGTATTAATTATTTATAAATACATTTCTCATTTTTATAACTACGTAACAAAGAAATTAGGGTGTTTTTTGGGGGGCTGGAACGGATTAATGGTATTTCAATTAATTTCAATGGGGAAAATTGATTTGATATACGAGTAAACCGAGTTACGAGCTCGGTCACGGAACGAATTAAACTCGTATGTCAAGGTATTACTGTATTTGTTTTTATGCCAGTCGTATCATATTATTTCATCATATTTATCCCCCCACACCTTGAAGGCCGGTCCGTGAAAATATTGTCTTACGTGAAACCGGTCCGTGGTCCAAAAAAGGTTGGGGACCGCTGCTCTAGGGTACGTGTTCGGTTTATCTGCGGTTTTATACCAACAGACATTGCTGTCCCGGATGTCTCTCTCTCACACCAAAATCAGTGACTGGCAGTGTCTCTATAAGGTATGATGGCACCTTACTCCACTTTGAAAATAAAGCTGATGGCCAGTTGCACCTATATTAAATCATTTGACTGTATATCCTACACGCTGCATGACTGGGGTCCTGTCTCAATCCTGCATGAGCCCATCTCTACTGCGGACAGTCCATTAGCATGCATGTATAGTAGACTGATATTTCCTGTGTACTGCGATGACCTATGACAAAAAAAATATGAATACATGCACATGCAGATTGGTGATGCTGGTGCAGGATATAAAAACAATGTGACTGCACTAGGGTCTGCACACTGCATCAGTGGCTTCTAATTGGTCACCTGAGATTAAGTATACGTGTGCACTTCAGGCTGAATTTATCCTGACAAAGACCCAGTGCGATCAAAACGTTGATCATGTTGTACTGTATTTTAAATACATTCTTGGTTATTTGGGAGCTACTAATGTGGTGTGTGGACTCTTATTGCCTTTAACTAATATAATGGCCTGACCGTGTATACATGCTGTATATGCATGTAGAGATGCATATCTCGCCACTATAGATGCATACTGTGTATGTACTGTAATAACCTCTTTCCTCTCCCTTGCTTCCCTTCTGTAGACGGTATACAGTGCAGTGTGCATCAGAGACACAGTGCGCTCTCTGCCTCAGTCCATCCAGCTGTTTCAGGAGATCAGCGAGGCTTTCACAGAAGATCTGTTCTACATCACCTCTCTTATTAGCAAAGTGGTGAGGCCGCACATTGTAACTAAGCACAGCAGAGGAGGGTGTCAATAGGAGCAGGATATGTCAGATTGAAAGCTGTGAAGCCTTATATGTGCTACATAAGACTGCTGTCTGGCAGTGTTTCATGACTTTGTGGCCTATCTGCACTGTTCTGCAGGTGGACTTTGAAGGCAGTTCGGCCGAAAATCGCTTCACCATCAAACCCAATGTAGACCCTGCCATTGATGAAAGTGAGTCTACTCTCGGTTGACACTTGAATTTGGGGATTTCACACGCTAAGTTGATCTCCTTGACCAGTGCTTAATTGAATGTAAATTCCTAATGTAGGATCAGTTGGTTATTTAGGGATCGTGTTAACAGTCACAATATAAAATGGCTTCAAAACATTCCGGAAAGCAGTTCAGTCAATAAGTGATGCAGATGCCAACAGATGCAGATGCCAAAGTGCGCGACAGACAGTACAAATAGCACTTAGCTGCTAAACACATCAAAATGCAACAAAGATTTAAAAGACACTTTGCAAATACAACATGGCACATCAACTCTTCAGTACTACACTCTTCCATGAATAATGTATTTCCTGTGCATTTAAATACCTGCAAACATTGGGCACATGAGCATTCTTTAGGCCTTTGTGAGTCTGCTCAAAGAGGATACACGAGCATAGCCTGAAAGGCTAGGCTTCACGCTAGGCTGCTTGAGGTTTCCATGACAACAGCAGAGGATTTGGGTCATTTTCTTTGCCAGTGCTTACAGTCAAGATTTAAAGAAAAACCCTTGTTTGATGAGCAAATATATATTGCCGTGATAACATTATGTTAATAATTTGAAGAAATGTATCTGTTGTGTCAGTTTCCAGGTGCAGCCATCTTGACTGCATCTCAGTACTACAGGGCTGGTTTACTTTGACCCCCCCCCCTTATTTTTCTCTTTGTTCTCACTGTCAGAAAAGAGAAGGATGATGGGACTGTCAGACTTTCTGACTGACGTGGCTCGCAAAGAGCTGGAGAATCTGGACCCCCGGATCCCTTCCTGCTGTGTCATCTACATCCCTCTGGTCAGACTGGGATTACCGCTGTCTGCTACTGTCACACTGTGTCTCTGTGTCTCGTGTGCAGGAATCTCCTCCTCTTATCATGATATTCTGTCGCTCTCTCTCTTTCTCTCTCTCTGTCTCTCTCTCCTTCAGATCGGGTTCTTGCTGTCAGTTCCACGCTTGCCTTGCATGGTTCAGAAAGAAGACTTTGAGATTGAGGGCCTTGATTTTATGGTGAGATAACACATACAACAGGAGTGTTTCTTCTGGGTCTGGCCCCTGCAACCCTCTGCTCATCTGTTCAGTTCTCCTATAACCGCTGTGTGTCATACCCCCAACCCCCCTTCAGTTCCTTTCAGAGGAGCGGCTGCACTACCGGAGTGAGAGAACCAAGGAGCTGGACGACATGCTGGGAGACCTGCACTGTGACATCAGAGGTATGAATACCCCTCTGTCGTACAGTCCGGTGCATCTGTGTGAACTGACCAACCCAATCTGGCCACAAACCATGCCTCCATACAAGACACATTCCACTGAAACCCATTCACAGTATAATAGTAATATTAAGGTAATGTTAACATGAACATATATGGTTAATGGTCACTCCCACTGAACACATGCTAGCTGCTGTACAGGGTTATCCAAATTGCAGCTTTGTGTAATATTATGGAATTTCTATCATCTTGTCAATGATGATAAGAGACGGGGGCTGACAGTTTTGGCAGGCTGGCCAGAGTAGCGCACACACCCTCTCCCAAGTGGTATGGTGAAAGACCAACTCATGTGTTTGGTTATGGAATTTTCTTTTGCACCAGTCATTGGTTGTGTAACTAGTTTTGCGTGTGCTAAAAGGTTTTGCACTGGATCTTAGTAAATCAGGCTCTTACAGTTCCATGTTGAACAGGATAGATCTGTAAGCACGTACTGAAGGGCAGTGTGTCTGTCTCAGACATGGAGACTGCAGTGATGACCCAGCTGCAGGCCGCAGTGCTGCAGCGCAGTGGGGTTCTGTACACGGTGCTGCGGCTGACCGCAGAGCTGGACTGCCTGATGGCCCTGGCTCAGGCCTCCCAGGACCATGGCTACTGCTCCCCCACGCTGTGCCCCCACGGCCGGCTGGCTCTCACCCAGGCCAGGTACTCGCCGTGTTCCCGCAGCGCCCGGGCTCCGCCTGTCGCTCTTAACTTCTCTGTGGGACGCTCTTCCTGTCTCTTTCTCTCTCCCTGTCTCTCTCTGTACCAGACACCCCCTGCTGGAGCTCTGCTCCCCCGTGTTTGTGGCCAATCCGCTGCTGAGCTCTGAGACGGAGGGGAAGGTGAAAGTTCTGACCGGGCCCAACTCCTCGGGAAAGAGCATCTACCTTAAACAGGCAGGAAGAGTCTCACACGCACGTACGCTCACATGCACCCATAAACACACACGCATTTACACCTATTCATACACACACATGCATACACACAGACACACTACGTGCACACACCACATGTGCATGCACATACACATGCGAACATGAACATAAACGAACACACACACGCACACTACCACACTTATGTACACAGGCACATGCACACTACCCCATGCATATAGACATGTACACTGACACATACATATACACATGCACATGGACATTACCACATGAATATACACAAACAGACATTTTCACACAGGCACACACAAATGTAATTTGTGTGCTAATGCCAGCCAACCATCATTTTAACTTCAGTGTCATAAAATATGGTCCTCACATGTAATGACTGAGGTACTCTTACTGTAGCTGTTCAAGACATGTATTATATACAGTAGCTTGCAGTTTGGCTTTGATTGCCTTACAGCTTTGCTCTTGGTCTCTGATTGGCTGTGATAGGTGGGTCTGATTGTTTTCATGGCTCTAATTGGCTCTGATGTGCCAGCGAAGGAGGCAGAGATAGGCTTGATTGACAGCATCTTTACACGCATGCATAGTCGTGAGTCTGTGTCTTTGGGACTGAGCACCTTCATGATCGATTTAAACCAGGTGAGGCCCGCTATCCGTTTCTGAAATAGCTAGACCAGGTCACACCCAATGAACGCACTTAAACTAAGAAAGACTGCTGTGTAAATCCACACACCAGACCACACAGTAAAACCAGCTCAAACAGGGAATCCACACATCTAGACCAGGTCACAGTCACTTAACACACTTAAACTAAGAAAGACTGCTGTGTAAATCCACACACCCAGACCAGCTCACCCAGTAAAGCCACACATCTAAGTCACACTCACTAACTACACATAGACTACATAAGACTGCTGTATAAATCCACACACCCAGACCAGGTCACACACATTCCACAGTCTTAAACCAGCTGAGATGCAGAGGAGATGATACTGTCTGTAAACATTACTGCTTCCTTTGTTACTGTTTGTTACTTGTACTGTAAATTTTAATCATGCTTTAGTTTTGAGTATTTGCTTGCATTCTTTTTAGGAATTTGCACCACGATTCTTAGTGGATGAAATGTTAATTTTTTGCTTGAAGCAGATACATTGTGTACACGTGTCTGGCTCACATTGGAAGGGTTGGGCTGATTTGGACGTGTAGAGCAGGGGTGGCCAATTCCAGGCCTCGCGGGCCGGTGTGTATGCAGGTTTTTGCTGCCGCCAGTTAACAATTATTGAATTAGCCCAATCGTTTACACGATCTGATATTTTAATCTACATATCCGCGATATGAAAAGCAGCTGATGAATGTTCTTGTGCCGGTATGCGTCAATGCGTGTATTGTAGCATTTTATCGTTCTGTAATTTACAAGTGAATCGGTGATTGTGTGTATGACTAATTAGCTGATTGAACTGTGGTAACTGGTGGCAGTAAAAACCTGCATACACACCGGCCCGCGAGGCCTGGAATTGGCCACCCCTGGTGTAGAGTATGGGAATGGATTGAACATCTCTCCTCTTTCAGATGGCCTACGCTCTGAATAACAGCACTGGAAACTCCCTGGTCCTCATAGATGAGTTTGGCAAAGGGACCAACACAGTGAGTGAGTGAGTGAGTGAGTGAGTGAGCGAGCGAGCGTGTGCGCTTGCATGCATGCGTGTGTGTTTACGTGTGCTTGTGTCTGCGTGTCATGTCCGCAGGTAGACGGTCTGTCTCTCCTGGCCTCCTGCCTCAGGCATTGGCTAAAGAGGGCTCCGGCTCAGTGTCCTCACATCCTGCTGGCCACCAACTTCCACAGCCTGCTGCAGCTGGGCTTGCTGCCTCCCTCCCCCCTGCTCTCTCTGCTGGTATCTTATAGCCTTAAAATGTGACCTCAAGTGCTCACATTTATGCTAGAATAGGTGATTTGGCGAAAAGATCAGTGTTTCATGGTCTTATTTCCTGAATGCTGTCCAACTCACTCACAACTCATAATTATTGTGATTTATTTAACTGATGAATGATCGCTTTTCTATTTCCATTAGAATTCCGTATGAAATGGATTTTTGGAAAAGTGCCCATGGTCAGCATTAATCATGCTAATGAATGTGTGGGTGGGTACATCAAGCAGTCAGTAAATAAAAGTGAATGAACAACTGTTATTTATAACAACGCTATAACCTCGATTGATCATTCCTTCTGCTTGAACCCTGCACACGATCAGGATCATCAACACTGCTGTCTTTCATAAAACCTGGGGGGCATTTCACAAAGCATGATTACTGAGTTAGCTGGATAACTGCATAAAACCCACAACCCTCTAAAATCTGTAACATGGACTGAAGTAAAAAGGACTGTTCCAGGTTTACTCAGTGCAGTTATCCAGCTAACTCTGTAATCCTGCTTCGTAGTATGCACCCTCTTTTTACTTCAGTCCATGTTCCAGATTTGGGAGGGTTCTGTATTTTAGAGCAATTATCCAGCTAACTCAGTAATCCTGATTTGTGAAATAATACCCCACTGGTCAGCAGTGGGTTTAGGTAATATGTCATTTTAGCATCCCATAGGTAGCATATAAAGCATACTGCAATCATAACAGGAGACAAGACCAGTGGCCACACAGCAACTGGGACTTAGGCAGTTAACCCTCCTATTATGTTTAGGGTCAATTTGAGCCCGTTCAGTGTTTGACGTCTCTTAAAATCCAGTTAACCTTTTTTTCCCATCTTGTATGATTCTTCCTAATTTGGTGGGATTGAATAGTAAACATGCAATACACATAATTCAGTTTTCAAAAATCCTGTGCCAACTTTGTATACAAAGGTGTTGTGTAGGATCATTTTGACCAGAGGCTCTGTAGCTGTATAAAACATATGAAAATATAGAACTTTTTATTTTTTAACTAATTTTTCTGTGGGTGACTGGTCTAAAAAATGTTTATCAGATTTTTAGCATTTAGGGATAAAAGGCTTGTCAATTAATGGGAGACATTAAGAAGGCGACACACAAAGTGTCAAAGTTTTTCTATCACAATAATTTTGTGTAGGTTTAAACTGTTGGGGTCAATTTGACCCCAAACATAAAGATTGTCATAAAATGTTAACATAATAGGAGGGCTAAGACTTCTTATTCCATATCCAGGGCATACATAAATCTTTGTACCTGTGCTAGTATCCAAATAATAGTACACCATAATCAACAAAACATGTTTTTGCTGTTGAGTCTGGCACCATAAAGCATGTGTTTGTGACTTGGTGTGTGTGTGTGTCTGTGTGAGCGAGCGAGTGAGAGGGAGATGTACACACAGTAACCCAGTGTATCTCCATGTATGGTGTACACAGACTCTGGAGACAGCAGTAGATGGTGACGAGTTGGTCTTCCTGTACCAGTTAAGAGAAGGCGTGTGCCAGTCCAGCTTTGCTGCTAACATCGCTACTCTGGCCGGCCTGCCCCAGGCTGTGGTACACAGAGGGGTAGAGGTACACACACACCCAACGCACACTACGGCCGCCCCAACTATAGAACCCATATACGTAATACTGTATTTAACCTGGGCTCTTTAATGCAGTGGAACAATAGGGCATAAAAGAAGGATAGAAACCCTATTTCCTTTTGAACCAAGAGAACAAAGAAATATGATGTAGGAATGTCGTGATCAAACTAATGGGTGTGTCTGTGTGTTTAGGTATCAGAGCTGTACAGAGCAGGCAACGCCATTAAACGCATTGACCAGCCCTCTACCGAGGAGCATACAGGAAGGTAAAAGAGGGGAGAATAGACGGAGGTTAATATGCTGCGCAGTGCGAGTATATGCATCTCTGTATCAGCTCAGTGGAGTGTGTGGTGTTGAATCAGTAAGTGTGCATGCTATGTACACATCTCCCTGTTTGTACACTGAGGTGAACAGCACTTGGTTTTTCTCCAGGTGTTTGAAGGTGGTGGAGAAGTTCCTCAGCCTAGACCTGGATGACCCTTCTGTGGACCTGCAGCTCTATATGAAGGAGGAACTAATGCCCTCTGTAGGAGAGTTACTGTAGTGCTATTGCCTGGCCACACTCGATGCCCCTACGCTTGCGTTTCTGTTACAGGGTTTTGCACTATGTCCACATGTATGTAACTTGCGAACAGTCATCCAATCCCAAACTCTTGTTATCCAGTACCGAATACAAGGTTGTCCATAAAAATATTAACTTGTCTACCTATACAACAAATCAGTCAGTGTACAAATTTAAAATGTATTGATGCAAAGAAAATCACAAAACATTGAGTGGAGCCATTAGTTTTATTTTGGTTTTCAATGCACAGCTGATCTACATTTTGAACATTTCCACTGCGTTGTTTCAGAGAGATATATAGTAACAGTGAAAAGACTTGTCAAATGGCATTTCAATATATTGTCCAATTTCCATCTGACTGTTAAGGGACTTTTGTTAGGAATCCACTTTTAATGTGGTTTATTTGCTTGTTTAATTTAATATACAGGTGAGATGTATTATAGGCTCTTCAGACTAAAATATGAGATCTGACAACCCATAGCCTTCAGATACAGAATGCTATGGATCTAGCCTATGCTGTGTAGAAGTGATGATTTGGTCTGTTATTCTACCCATTAACAGAAATGTAGTGGTTGGCTTGTCTGCATCTTTGCCATTACAATCCATTAAAAAAAAAACCTACTGGATTTAGCCAATTGACCTGGTTATCTTTGGACATTAAAGTGAGATTTTAACACCGCAACACAATCGTTACCATTTATTTGCTAGACTGTTACCCTAGTTAAATTACAGCAGAGTATAAATTAAGAAAACATGGCATACACAGAATTCAGTCTAGTTAAAAGAATATTTAATAAATTAAAATTAAATAGGTTGTTCAATAGAAAATTCCAATCTGTACTAAGTTTAAAGGGTGGGGGGGAGGCAAGCCTTCATTCATTTTAATGTGTGGGTTTCAGGCAACGCCACCAAGTGGGAGTGTGCAGATCGGACCAGTGGTCCCCAACCCTGTTCCTGGAGATCTTCACTCCAACCCTAACAAAGCACACCTCATTCAACAGCTAGAGATCTAGTTGAGCTGCTAATTAGTACAACCAGGTGTCAAATTGTGGTTGGATTGAAAACCTAGAGGACTATAGATATCCAGGAACAGGGTTGGGGACCACTACATTAGACTAAACAGGCTAGAATAGCCAGCTACACAATGTAGTTCCACACATTTGCTCTGGGTGGTGTAGGTTACTGCTTCATGAGGTATGAGGGGATGAGGAAGGGCAGTTGGGCTCAGGGGGTTGACCAGAGCCCCTAGCACCCCACGCTATTCCACAGGGAGAGCAGCAGGGCAGCGCCGGCGGTCAGGGAGAGCTGCACAGTGCTGGCCCCGCCTGGCACGCACAAGTCAGTGCTGCAGCAATGGAATGTGGAGTCATAGGAGATGCCCAGAATGGTGCCGGTCACGGTCCGGTTACAGGAGGCAGTGTCCAGGCAGCCAAACCTTTTGAAGCCGATGAAATTGGGGATGCCGGAAAACACTGGAGGATAGATAGCTCAGGTTCAACTCGGTTCTGCTTTAAGAATCTTTGCTGAAACTAGTCGGCTGATTTCACATTTTAAATGGACTTGAAACAAGACATTGGGAATGTGCAGTACATTATAGGGAACCAGGACCTGATTGTGCTATACTGAAACAGTAAGGTGATGGCATCAGTAGCCATACATTGTCACAGGGAGGTAATGAGCAGAAGTTAGATTAATTCTTACCCGCTTCTCCTGCGAAGCAGTTGCTTTGGGCAACTGAACATGTTATATTGGCAGGGATCAGACATTTGCCCAAAACTGCCGCTTGGCATGTGCTGCAGGTCAAAGACTCCACTGGAAGGAAAACGGTAAGCGGGATCAGTACAGTTCTACAGTAAAACTGCAACTTCACTCCAGTGAATTAACACATTGAAATGTGGTAAGTTAATGAAATTTGAAAGGTGTCACTTCCATCGTCAATACACAAAATCAATTGAAATGAATTATGAGCATTAGGCATTTTCAGTTCATGAATTGACCAAAAAGGTCAAGGGGCTTTCAGTTCATGGGGGGGGGGGGGGAGAAATTGTTTTCATCAGCTTATTATTACCTACGTAGTCCCACACACCCTCTGAGGCATGTGTGGGCATCAGCTTGCGCTTAAAAAAATAAAACCAACACCCTTTCACATACCAAAACCACACCCAGGGTGTTCCAGACAAACGCACATTACGTACTGTACAGTTCTTACTGCAAAGCGAGTAAACCGGTTTCAAACAATGTAACAAGATGACATGTAAAGATTTACAAAACAAAAATAATCAGGCTTTTAAGATTAGAAATTCAAAGGAGGTACCATGAATCTTAATTGAATGAGTTTTGTTCCCCCCCACCCCGCTGGACAAATATGACAGCAGCAATGAAACCAAATTTATAATGGTATTTTTCAGTCACGTCACAAATGAATTTCAAAAATGGTATACATCAAGTCAAGCAAAGGGTTACTTTTGGACATCCTGAACTAAAATGGAGGTTACAAAAACAGCATATCTGACTCGCAATTTTTAGACTGACAACAGAAATGTATGGCTTCTACAAAACACCTTGATGTGATCAAAAACCTAATTTGTGTTAGTATAAACATTCAGCCCTTTGGCATGTATAGCAGTTTCCCAATTTCAGAATCCACTTGTACCAACATTAACTCTACATTAGTTATGGCAAAATATATAAATTGTTGAGCTGTCAACTTACCCACAACGAAGAGCACAGCTACAGCAAGGAGGCAACACAGCACTCTGTTCATGATCAGTCTTCACAAGTCTTGATGTGGAGAGAACCTGACGACAAACCTTTAACAGAAGAGAACTGCAATGGAATGAAGAGGTTCTGGTCTGCCTTTTAAACCCGGCGACAGGGAGGAGCAATAGGATGGGACAACGAGATTAATGTTCCCTTCAATGAACTCATCTTTTTGTGATAAAGAACTTGTTTTCAGGCATGCCCAACAAGGAATTTGGATGGTCAATATCTAGCCACTAAAGTGTTCCTCAGTCACGATTTCAGACAACATATTGTACCCAGTGCAGTTTTTAAAAAGTTGTCCAAAAAAGACCACACTATTTATAATACAAATCCAAAGTTTAATAATTTTAGCATTTCAAGTTCACCAAAGCACTTTTCCAGATAAAGTTCTGACTAAAAACACAACATGGTTCTTTACAGATCAAAGCAACAATACCAAATGTTCAGCTGTACCATTTAATTGTCCAAGATTAAGCAATAGCCTAGTTATTAAATGCCCAAGCTATATAGACCCTTGGTAAAACAGCAAACATTTTTATTATTTTTTTTAAATCTCAGAAAATCCATTCATTTTGGCTAAATCAACCAAATAGCCCATTTACATTTAAAAAGGAGATTAATCCAAGAACTCCCAGTGACAGGAAAAACATGGAAGTAGATCTTCCTATAAACCATTTTTGATTGGTGCATTTCAAAAGTGGAGGGGAAAACTCATTTAATCAGATTCTACAAAAACTGAACGAACAGTGCAATTGCTACAGTAAAGAATGAAGAGATCAGAACAGCTCCCACACTATGGAGGAAGAGACTGAAGGGGTCAGACGAAGGCTGGAGCCACCAGCATGGAGGCCAGTGTTGCCAGTGTGAGGGTGACTGGGGACAACCGCAGGTGGCCAGGGGCGTGGTTACACAGGTCTGTTGCACAGCAAGTCTTGTTCATGGTGTAGATTGTATTGTTTGGAGAGAACTCTACTGTGGACTCCTGGTCACACGCATCTGGTTTCAGACAGCCCTTCATCTTGATGTCAATAACACGTGCTAAGAGAAGAGTGAGCAAGTGAGTGGGGGTGGGGGGTTTGAACAGTCAACATTTTTACAGAGTTGAGTGAACATTTGAGTATTAGGGAAAATTGCTAGATTTACCAGCTTGTCCAACCCCACTGAAACACTGCTCTTCTGGGCTGCATGTAGTCTTTGTGGTGAGACACAAGTCCCAGAATCCAATGTCACACTTGTAACACTCCAATGCATGGCCTGGGATAGAGGAGTCAGTCTATAGTGACTGCCCATGAGGGAACAAGCACCTCAACACCACATGGCATACCCACACACACACATCACCCAAGTAAGCTGAACAGTCATGGCAGTTCTGGACAGACACTGCAGACGTTCAGGAAAATTCACAACCACCCATTACATGATGCAATCTGTTCTCGTGAAAGTCTGAGCCCCTTCCAATCGGATACACAAATCCAGAAGTCACCTTAATTGAGTTTGAAAGAAATCCAGCAAATTGCCCATTACTTGAGCAGTTCCTTTAAAAACGATGGGCAAATTTGAATGTGGCCATTCCATTCTTGGTGGGACCAAGTAGTTAGTAGTTCCTTTGAATACAAAGGCTGTGTCCCAAATCGCATACTTCGATGCTCCGAGCACGCATAGAGCACACGCATCCATAGCGAAGTACGCTAGTATGTGATCTGGGACACAGCCAAAGCGTCAAATAAATCACTAGAAGACATTACATAATTTAAAGATTCCAATTATACAGTGCCACAGGAAAAATCAGATTTGTTTTACTTACACCCTTTACTGAACAAGTGTTCCACAGCAACCACACCCACACAAACATGTTATTAGGCAGTCAGCCACACAAACAAGATTGCCTGGTAACGTCAGTGACACACCCGTTTCAGGTACATGCACGACATCAGAAATTCAGCACCACCGATAACAAGATATGAGCCACACTACTGAAATTATATGATCTCAGGAGGAACTTAAACATCAGCCATGCATCCAATTTTAAATTCAATTCTAGAATGAAACAAAGAACCAGTGTCCAAAAAAAATATTGTAAATGGTAAATTGACTGCACTTATATAGCACCTTTATCCAAAGCGCTTTACAATTACCTCACTCACTCGCATTCACACATCAATGGCGGCAGCTGCCATGCAAGGTGCTAGCCTGCTCATTGGGAGCAATTTGGGGTTCAGTGTCTTGCCCAAGGACACTGACATGTGGACAGGAGGAGCCAGGGATCGAACCGCCAACCCTGAGATCAGCGGACGCCCCGCTCTACCTCCTGAGCCACAGCCGCCCCATAATTTAATTTTTTTTTGTTCAGTTTGAGCCGAGATTTCTCAAACTTCACTTTAAAAAGTTAAATGGGCAGTGAGCGAGTTCTTATTTCAAAGACTGAAAGCAGTGACACCCAGAATATGTAAACAGACAATATACAATTTCAAGAATTGTTACATTCAGAATACGAGACTAAACTAATCTGGTTCCAACCAGGTCCTGATTCAAGGTGTAGTTACCAAATAACACAAGTCAAATTACAGCCACTGATGGAGAATTGATCAAGTGTCAGATTCAGTGACCGAGTTTGCATTTCCTGGAGATGTCACCTGCAGTGAATGTTAGTCAAATCCCCACCATTCCCTCATGTAACATACATTTCAGAAATATTTGTAAAGAGGTTGTTCCAAGTTCAATCTTAGATCTTATCCAGAAAGGTCCTGTGTGGGTGCAGGCTTTGGTTCCAACAAAGCAGTTACACACCTGATTCTACTGATCAGCCACAACATTCTTTGCCAACGACTAGTAGAATCAGGTGTGAAGGCCTGCACCCATTGGCCCTTTCTGGCAAAGACTGAGGACCCCTGCATTACACACAGTATTGTGAATGAGGTACAAACTAGACATCCAAGCAAAAGTTGAAGCAGAAATATATACAAACAAGAAACTTTAAACAAGCTTACATCACTCCCTTTCTTTGTAATGTGAACATCCAGCTGCTTGGGATTAAGCCATATTTATCTATAGGCCAGGCTTCTTCCCTAGCTTCAATTTTCCCCATTACTACAAGCCCATTCCATGATAATACTGCCCCGACAGTGGTTTTGAGTGGTACCCTGACAATTTATAGCCTCACCAGCAGTGCACAGAGCAAAGGTGAAAGATGAACACAAATGTTTTGATCAAATGATTGAGGTTTTGTGCCGATTATCGGTCTTCTGCGGCTGTAGCCATTTCAGCTCTAGGTGTAAAATAGGCTACAGGTTAAAATACACATGATGAAAAAACAAGTTTGCTAGTTTGAATCACAACCACAGTGAAGCCAATGATCTACAGTAGTGCCTACACAGCAATTTATAGATTAACAGTGGGCACACGCTTCACAGAGGCCTACCACCATTTTCAAAGATACAAGGTAACCTACCCAGTGCAAAGATCACCGCGAGTGTAAAACAGCCAACAACAACTCCGTTCATATTTGTAGAACTTTAGAGATCTGTTAAGAACTTCTGACTCAAATGCATCCAGTTGACTTTAACCCTTATTTATAAGGCTACACCCTAACGGTCTGATTTTATTGGGATTGCAGGCAGCTGTGAACACATACCACACTTAGCCTATTATGACAAAAACACAGGATAGGAATCGCCTAACATGTTTGGAAACAGAGAGGGATGTAGCCTAACCATCGTCAGTTGATGTCATGGCACTATATATTTTAATTCCTGGCAAAATCATTTTAAAAATAAAAATTTAATAATTTTCTTATCTCTTTTAAATAATATAGCACAATATGAACATGGGGGTGTTTATTCTACATGCTATTTCTCACATAATGTGGCTTAAGAGGGTAAATAATTCCTCTAAGCATGACAAGCACCTAATTAAGATAAATGAACAACTTGCTAAAATTCTGGGATTGCAACGAAAACCAGCATACACAGGGGGCCCCAGGACCGGTTTGGGAACCCCTGAACTAAAGTAATAGGCCTAGGCTGTGTCCGAATACGACCCCTACACCTTTTGAGGGCGCATATTTGAGTCCACTTCATCAAAAAGCTTTTGAGTGGGCAACTTTTTATCACAAATGGGGGCACTTAAAATACCAGGATGAACCCCTTATTTCCGGGGTTTTGTTGAGGGAATTCAGGAGCACACTCATCCGACAATTTCAGTAAGTAAACCGGAGGTAAAAGCGTAAAAGACATGGAGCGTATATGGTATAAGATAGGTTCATATTACAAAATACAATTTTTTAATTTTAGTTAATTCTATTTTCATTCATAATCTACACTTTGTAACAATCTTCATAATATGTTATCTAATTGATATTCTAAATAAAAAAATATTACAAACTACTTCCTCACTAGTTTGGAAAGAGTTTTTGCCAAAGATTTTAGATGTATGACAAGATACACAACTGGCGCTTTTCCCATTAATTTTTTTTTGTCCGCACAAGAGGAAGTTATCAGGCATGCGCAGTAGTGTTTTCAGTTCGCTTAGCAACTAAAAAGTTACATAACTTTTGCTTAGAGTGGCGTGCATCTGACCGGCCCTAGCCGGATTTGAAGTAGGTTTTCCTTGGATAGTCAAAATCATAACGAGTTGTAACTGGATCCTGACAATCTAGGCATATATAATCGAAAAAAAGGGAGACTTTTGATTTCGTCTGTCTGATAATGACCCGTTTAGCGAACTGTTTAGTAAAAACTCCATTGACCGCCAGTCATTCAATAAATTCCAAGTGCGGACGTTCCAGCCCCGAAGTTGGACCTCTTGCTTCGTATAACCTCTTTGGTTTTGCGGGATTTCTTTCGCATGATACTGCCTGCAAAGTGAAGGGACAGGGATCGTAATTGGTCACGGCCCTAGACTAGTTCACTTTCTAGGAGTGTGATTAGGCCTGGGTCTATTTCAATTCGTTCGGCCCAGAGTTTTCATGTGCGATTAAGGATAGCCTATTTTAGATATAACTAACGGCTTTGGTTCGTGGTCTAAAGCAAGAAAAAAAACTTGGAATTGGCCCATATTGTGAACACTATTTATGTTTGTATCGTAGGCCAGTGGTTACCAACGTCGGTCCCGCCCCCTGTGTATTTTGGTTCTCGTTCCGACCACAATTGTAATCCCATAATTTTATCAAGCTGTTGATTTTGGCTTTGGGTTATGCAATTAATTAACACACGCTGTTTCTAGTGGGTGTCGGTTTTCTACCCCATAAAAATTCTGCAGATCCGACTCCGTTACCTCTTGGAAACATTGCCACCATCTATTGTATTAGTTGGCTCCTTTTTTCTGCTTCGTCGTCGTTATATTAGAGATCAGAATAGTTTTACATGTAGGCTAGCCCGGATAGGCTATCCTTGATATAAGAAACAACAAATAAGTCAATGGTTACAAGTCATAAAGAAATCTAAAAGTATGGATTACGAAAAATAAAAATAACAGGCAATGTCTTGTACATACTTGCACTCTGTTCTGAGCTTGTCAGAGCATGTTACAGTGTGTACGGGCACACACATTGACACACACCCATAACCACCAGAAATATTGAGTCTTCTTCCCTCCTTTACCTTTATCCAGAGGTGGAAATCCAGGGGACATTAAGTAAAAGTCCTACCACGTGTTTCTTCCACCCATAGACTCAGCCAGCGGACTTCACTAATTCGTTCTACCTCCTCACTGAAGAATTATGTTAATGAGCAAATCCAAGTGATTGGAGCAAAATACTGGGGAGGACTTTTACTTTATGTCCCCTGGATTTCCACCTCTGCCTTTATCACAATACAAATATAGACTGATGTTAATACAAATATAGCAAATTGGGGGGAGCCAACTAAAACAAGTGTAAGAAATGAAAAACTGTTTATTGTGAATTCTGAATCCTGGTTGGTTACACACTGGGGAGAAAAACAAATTATAATAATTACCTATTTATCATCGTACTAACAAAATGAAACCTTATACAGCAGTCCATTCTTCAAAAATGAAAAAAAAAAGACAAGAATTACAGGTTGCCATTGCACTATGAACTTACACACTGCATTAAAATGAAAGATTACCCCATTTGATTTCCTCTGATACATTACATCAATAACCCAACTAGAAAAAGCTGAACACAAACTAGAGTATGCAGCAGTGTAGAGGAACAGGTTCCTTTTGGGGAGGCACAGACACAGTATAGTGTTGTTGAAGTCTCAATTGTCACAAGGCCTTTATTAAAACAGGACCGTCTTTCAGTGAGTTTTGCACAATTCTCCATCGGCAGTAGAACAGATCTGCATCCAAAAGATTTTTATTCCTGTGCCCAGCACTTGCCTTAAATTAACCAAAACTGTGCTTTCGTTTAGGAATATGGTTGAACTTTTTTGTTGATACTTCCACTTACCTTTTAAATAAAGAAAGTAATGTGCGCTGGCCTACCTTCTCTCCATCTAAAACCACAGCTATTCCCTCAACATCAAATAATACTTTAAAGCTTACATGGGAAAATGGCTTGGTTCAATTCAGGGTGCAGTCAGGAGATGGAAGGCACCATTTTAAAGAGAAAAGTAATAAACTAATGAAGTACAGTGAGTAACAGGCTTCGTTCCCTACACCATGCTGTTTCTGTGTCATTTCCACACACGCAGACGATTCTATTTGATAAAGAGGAATTGCTTGGTGTCCGTGTCTGTATCTGTGTGCATTCATTTCTGTACATGACTTTCTTAGTCTACATAATCTAATACATATAGTCTGGTCTCCTCCATTTAAGTAGGTATCAATATATAGCTCAGTACACATCCCACCCTTGCCCCCCAAATCCACCCCAGCCCCCATCCCCCTTCTGAAGGTCTTAGCGAATTGCCTTGACAGGGCTCTTGAAGCTGGAGGCTGCCTGCAACTGAAGCTGATATGCCATAGGGTGAATCTTGAAACCATAGAGCCTGTAAGTAGCAGAAAGAGGAAAAAAATCAAGAACATCACAGGAGCTAACATTAGCAATATTAGCACACTACATCAGCGTGTGGAAACTGAACAATCCAATAAAATGACACTGAAATCAACAACAAGTGAACATTACCAGCAATACTGTGAAATATATAGACTGTACACTATGGCACATTAACAGAGCTACTGTAGGGCTAAGTACAGACACAGGAGCTAGCAATGACTACACACTGGACAATGTAATGGTAAATGACATGACTAACTTGTCTATTGGGGAAAAACAAACAATGAAACAAAAAACAAGTCTTAGTCATAGGTAATTCTTCAAACAACCAAGTAAAATACTGATTCCATATGCATTTTCATTACATTAAGTACAATTTAGTATCAGATTTAATATTTTCTAAATGGATGGATGAATAAATAGAATTGAAAATACTGTGCCATGTTACACAGTAGCTTATTAGGCTACTGTTAGAAATGGCCTACCCAGTCTTCCTTCTGACTGGATACATACTGACGATTCATCAACTGTGCTTCAGAATTCTACCATTTTATTCTAGCTACCTAGTTAGCTCCCAAGGAGGACAGGTTCCTGTGAGCTCCTGTAAACACCATTCAGGGTTTCAGAATGGCCCTTCAGCTTGTCATGATACATGGACACAAAAGAAAAATAGCCATTCAGACGGCATTCTCACACTTACAGATTAGAATTGCAAATTTAGTCAAACATTCAAGCAATAATAATATTTGGAGTTTGCAACAGTTATGTATATGATAACCATTAAATTGTAAAACACCACAACATAAAATGTCAATGAATGAAGAGAACAGGCAATTGAACCCAACCTGGCTCTTAATTTAGCCTATTGACTAGCGCACCTAGTACTATGCCAAAAATGGTCTTGAACTCTCCAAGAACCTCTACATCTACGACTAGCCCTGATGAACTATTCTATGCACTAGAAATTCTTATGTACCTGGGTACAAACTGGTTAGCAGGCCGTTTAGGTCGATACTCGGGATGCACCATGAAAAGCATGTGAGGGAAGCCAGTCCCAAAGTAAGCCCCGTCAGTGTGGTGGTGCCGGGAGGACTTTGGTGTGTAGACGTCCATGCACTTTGGACAATACAGCTTCACCATGGCTTCTCCTGGGATGTCTGACAACCCTGAAGGAGAGACAGGAGTTAAAACACAACATATTGACGGCGGGATTAGTGGGCAGTCTATTCTTTAGTCTACCAATTTATCTTTCAAAATTAAAGCTTATTTGTTAGGGGTAAAAACACTATATAACATTGAAGTAAACAAAAAAACATTAACACAATGAAAAGTAACAAAAATGTCCTCCATGTTCTGAAAACGAAAATGAACAATTCGCTTCGGTTGACCGTCGATGTAATTTCTCAAGTAGTCCTGTGATAAATTGTTCTGAGCTTCTTATAGGTTTTGCCAGAACCCAGACAATGACAGAGCCACCACTGTGCTTCAAGGCCACAGAAATACTGGCATCTTTGTGAAGCAAAAAGTCTATATTTTGACTCATCACTCCATAAGACTTTCTGCCACTAGTGATCGCCCCATGCTTTATGGTCTGCCAGAAGCTGAGCAAGCACATCACTGGATTCCCTTCTGTCCCTCAAGGAAGTGGCCTTGAAGTACTGTTCATTAGATGCATGCACTTTTTGGGTCTTACACCGTGTGTTCCGTCATCAACTTGCTCAGTTTTTTCTAATTTCTTTACGACAGCTTGCACACCACATCTTGAAAATCTGGTTTGGCAGGCTATTGATTGCTGAGATTTGCCTTGCAGAGATATGCTTGTGTCAAACTGTGTTAGATTAGCCATTTCCAAACCTCTCCCTCAATTCACCCCAGCTATTCCCTGCACTTGTTTGATTCCACCACCTGCACATCTAAGCAATATCTCATTAAGTTGAATCAGGTGTGCTGGTGGTGGAATTTAACAAGTACATGGAATAGCTGAGGTGCCTCAAGAAGAGGTTTGGGAAGCAAATTCTTAATGGTGAGTGGCTAGTCACAGAGCATCAATTTTGGTCTCGGGGTCACAAAAAAACATTTTTATTTATTGTTGACATTAACCAGTAGCTCTGTGTAAGCCTGCAGACTTGGAAGATTATTTCTATTATTTCCAGTCAGGAAATTCACTTTACACGGACAAACAATCAACATCAATCATATTAAAGTAAAACAGTAGCTCAAGCTCACCACTTTATAATGACGGTGCAGTGGACAGGATCACTGCACCACAACAGACAGAAGCACACAATGTCTGATATCAATGCTCAGCACATTTTGCTCCCTCATTACACTGAAGTAAGTGTAATGGAGCAAAGTGTTATAAGGGAGGAGGCAGACAGGGACTCTGGGCCACTTACAGAAAGATACACAATACGAGACTCACCAATGGGGAGCATAGGCTGGTTCTCACAGTAAACTCTGGGACAGTACCCAAAGTCTCCTTGCTGGTACTTCTCCAACTGAGTGTGCAAAACAGAGGGTAGCTTTAATTCAGTAGACATATGCAGATGGACCACAGAATCACATTTATACAATCACATTAATTCTGGAGATCAAGTGATATCAATATCAAAACTTGTTTTACTAAGGTACAGATACATTGGTCTAGATCAGTGGTTCTCAAACTATTTACACCGTGTACCACTTCAGAAAATACTAGGGTCTCCATGTACCACCATCAATGACCGACATTTAAATACACACCCACAAAATAAGCAATATGAAAAACACCTACAAATTAAATACGATATTAAAATACAAAAAGAATATGACCGATATTTAGATTAAATAGGCCTACCCCCGTAAAATTAATAATGTTAAAAGATAATATCTGTTGGTGTAGGCTACATCGACTGGTTGAAGGGCTACTTACGCTACATAATCAATGAGAAGGGTGCGCCTGCTTCTCTGAACAAAGCCCTACTACTTGTGCTCGGTCCACTGATAACTGTATCCACTTTGTCAGTTTCAACAAGGCTTTCACTTTTTCAACAATTTCACTGTCCTCTTGACCCTCATTTCTGTTCCTTCCTGTTTTGAGCCACGATGCAAGGGCATTTTTTGAACCATCCATTTTCAGTTTCTCTGCAGTTATCTAGCTAAACTGGCAGTTTACTGACAGGATGAAAGTCAAGTGTAAGAAGACACCGCACGCACTACGACCACCGCTCGTCATGAACGTGGCTACGCAGCCTGCTGTGACTCAAAATATTACAGGAAAGGCAAAAGGTAAGTTCTAACATTATTAAAATGTTTTTAATTTCTCATTTTAATGTTTAGAGTTTTAATTCTAATTTAATTGTATTTTTAATATTTTCATTTTTATATTTTTTTAACCATAAAATGAGACCTCTCGCGTACCACTAGAGGGAGGCTCGTGTACCACAGTTTGAGAATCACTGGTCTAGATTTTGGGACAAGAGAACGGACAGAAAAGAATGGACAGAATATGAAAGAAGGTTGTTGGCCTACCATCTGAGCGATGCCTCTGTTTGTGAGGATGTAGCGTGCATGGATCAGGCCGTAGAGCATCTCCGCTGCCTGCTCAATCAGGTCGCTCTGATTTGGGTTATCCTCCAACTCCTCGTCTGGAAGGGACAGGAAACAACTTCTTACTCATCAAACTTCAAAAACAACACAAATAATGGCCGTGTGATTTCACTGAAAAAAATATACTGCAGTGAAATTTGTAGCTCTTCTTAGTCTGGAAATTGTGCAGCCGAGCATATTCTACCTGTATAAGATAATTTGCTTAGAGTGATGTGTGCTTGTTGCCACAATTCAGACAAAACAAAGAGTTTAATGACAAAGCAATTGTGCAAGACAGACTACAGGCAGTGTTATATACTGACCAGGTTCTAGGTCCAGGATCATGTCTAGAGCCTGGCGATAATGGGGCACTTGCTCATTGAGTCCTGTCAGGTTAAACTTATCCTGGATATAGTCTTCATCAACCTGAAAGCGAGAATGACACAAGAGGATTTGTTTAATGGCCCTGACCAACGCTCCCAGAATATTCCTTAAAACTTAAAAAATAATTTTCAACAACCTTAATTGATCAAGAGATTGGCTTTGACAAAAACCAGAACACACAGTGGCACTGGGTCCCCAGAACCAGGGTTGAGAAACACTGAGGGGCCAGGTCAAGGGGTAACGGAAGGACAAATTTGCTGTACGCTGGCTCTAGCTCCTAGGCTATACCAGTTAGGTTGAAAAGAACACTTGTGAGAAGTGAGGGCTGCCTAGTACTTTAAAATAAATCCACTAAGTTTTTTGTCAAGAGTCATTTTCATGGGTAATTTTGCCAAAAACCCACCGGTAACGGAAGGACTCAAAAACAACATCTGTTTTTTGCCTTTTTTTCAACAATGCAAAACCTGCGGTTCCAGGCAAAGTATTGGTATTTTTCTGACTGATAATGGTCTATTGACTATCATATTAGACATGCCAAATATTAGACCAAGGGCATGGTCCAATACATTTTTATAGCATTTTTCCCACAGTGGTTCCGGTAACGGAAGGACAATTGGTAAAAGTAACGGAAGGACACACTATTAGTTCTTGTGTATAAGGCAGCCCTTGCACTCAATGTTCCCAATATTACATCAGTTTGAGTATATTTTTACAGTCAGTGGGTTAAACTACCCAATTAGGTTAAAATTTTGCAACTGTAAACTGTAGTTTTCTGGTAACTGAAGGACACTGCAAAATCTGAAGAACGCCTTTTTTCCGAACAATGTAAACTATAAAATAACAACAATTAGTACCAAAACTTTCTTTAAATAGAGTAAAATGATCATTCCCAGTCCACTGGACACAAAAACAGTTAGATTATGTATTGGTTTATGGTGGTGTATATGGCTTTAATTTCATCCAATATTGTACTATCAGAAGTCTGTTGCATTTTGATAAAGACCAAACTTCAAATGATCACCAATTTGTTCATAGTCGAGATATTTAAGAACCGTAAAAAGCTCCATAAACTTTGAAATAAGCACTATCTTTTAAAATAAAAAGATAGGCCCATTGGTAAAGATGACATTTTACCCCTACTGTTCACCTCCCCTTGACCTGGCCCTGAGGTAGAATACACAGAAGAGGAAAAAAGTCCTGGGGTCAGAAAGTATAAGTCCTGCCATGTGTTTCTTCCACCCATTAACTCAGCCAGCGGATTTTACCAATTAGTTCTACCTCTGTCCCCTGTCCACTTAAAAACCCCTGTCCCTATGTGCCCTGTCCTCTCACTTTGCAAGCAGTGTGCAAAAAAATACCCTGCAAAACTAGTGAGGAATAATTTCTTTAAAAAATTTTTTTAATTGGGAATATCAATCAGTTAACATATGATGATTGTTACAAATTGTAGATTATGAATGAAGAGTATTTTGTAATATGAACCTATCTCATACCATAGATATACGGATACGCTCTATGTCTTTTATGCTTTTACTTCCGGGTTACTTATTGAAATTGTCGGATGAGTGCATCGTTCTGCAGATGAGTGTGCTCCTGAATTCCCTCAACAAAACCCCGGAAATAAGGGGTTCATCCTGGTATTTTAAGTGCCCCCATTTGTGAAAAAGTTTCCCACTCAAAAACTTTTTGACAAAGTGGACTCAAATACGCGCCCTCAAAATGGTGTAGGGGTTGTATTCGGACACGGCCAAGCAGATTCCCCTACCTCACAGAAGAACTCGTTTCCCCTCAGTCCACAGAACCAGGAGATCCACGACACTTCCTCTGAGCTACTCATCCTGGCACTCTGTGCAAAGTATTTGTATGGTGAACACCTCATGCATAGCACACAAACACTCAAGATCTTTTTTATTTTTTATGTCTGAGATGCTACAGTGTGTCATACTCGGAACTCCTAAAGAATAATGAATGTAAAAATACAGGCTAAACGGACACAAACATGCACTCAGAGCAGCTGACTTGGTATTCTGGGGATGGAACATAGGTATTGGAAATCTAGGCCCATCACAGACAGCCTTACTCGCCCTTTTTACATACACACACAAATCTAAATGGTTAAAGTGCAGAATAAGATGAATAACGGGTAATGAATGACAAAGGATAAACCCAACACCCTCTTACACCAAAAGGAACAGGCTCAACGCCCGAGCATCAGTATGCTTTCCAATATTAACCTACTATTTTTCCCCAACTAATAAATATCCGATTTATGAATGTCAAATTCTCTGAAACTAACGTTAAAAAAAATGTACAAAGTTAAACTGGATTATTTGATTGATAGCAGAACTGCTTACAAAAGGCGTAAACGTTAGCTTGCTATAAGGTTGGATGGCTAGCAAGTTAGCTAGATACATATATGCATTTAGCTAAATGCTATGATGAAGCATTCTAAATCTACAAAGAAAATTTAGTTTTCTAGATGGCCGAACAGATATAACGTTAAGTAACGTTAGCTAAATTAACTTAATTACTCATTTTAACGTTAATTACTCATTTGATCTAGTAGCTCGCATTATTCGGTAATATTGTGATGACAGAAAATATGTGGCTAGCTAGTGAGCTAACTAGCAATTCATCTAACATTAGCTAACTGCTAGCGTAACTTATAAGATTAATATTCGCTTGCACATCGCTGTAGAGCTATTTAAAAATAACGTTATCTCTAAATAGGTATAACGTTATTAGATAACTTAACAAGCCAACAATTAGTTATAAACAACTTAAGCTACGAGACCTAGCTAACGTTGTATGAGCCGTTATGTGGCTCAATTGGAAACACGTTAACGTGTTAAATACTAGCACTAAAAAAGCATTGGCAGCTAGCTAACAAGGTAGGTTTATGACAGCCTGCCAGCTAAGGTTAACCAACCAATTTGCCTGTTTAGCGAACATTGAATTTGTCACTAAAGTAGTCTAATGTTAGCACAAGCTGAGAGTGACATGGATAACAACGCCAGCAAAGCTAACGTTAGCTGGCCAAGTTTTTGTTTTTCCAGATATTTTTCTGATAGCAAAGTAGCATAACTTCATCTGACGTATACGAAGCCTAATTAGGACTTGTGTTTACAATAACCACTAGCCACCAACTAACATAGACAGAACGGAACTCACAATTTACCATTTAACGTTAGTAAATTCAATACGGATCGGCGCACTAGGCCGCATAAATCCTGATAACCGACACCGTGTTCTCAGTTGCTATTTCTGTAGCTATCGTATATAGCTTTGCTAGGCAGCCACGGCTAACAGTTCATGATAAATTGCGTCCAAAACTTACACTTTATTTGCGTTCGTGACTCTATAAAGTTGAGGTCAGAGGTCGGGTAACTAATTAGTTATATATTTTCTTACAGTATATTTTAGATAGCGTTTGCCTCTCGCTACGCTCTGCCAGTACCCAACTAGCACTAACCGTAATTTTCCTTTGACACAATGATGACGTAAAAACTCAGAGACCCTAAGTACGAAAAGCCAAACGGTTCAAAAATCCACTGGGTTGGGAACGAAAGCGTTGTCAGTTCCCAACACTGATTTATTCATACAAGTAACTTCCGTAAAAATAAAGTAAACAGAGTAAACATCGACAAAACAATCAACACAATTTCCACATTTTATTTAGCTTATTACATTATGTTTATGCATACGCGATAAGTTTTATAAACAAACTAGCTTCGAGATAATGTTATCAAGAATTTAGCAAACTTTCTGTCTAACGAAACAAATTCCATATTTGTGAAATATAAATAGCACGCCTATTACGTGAATCAAAACTTCAAGAGAATCTATATTTGGCAAATAAGTAGGCGTGATGTACATATCTTTGTAGTCATGTATGACGTGGTTGGGTCTGAACTGTGTAATGGAAATTAAACCTGAGCACAGGGGTGTACCATTCGAAAGATATTTTTGCTGCGAATTACGTAAGTTAAGATGTTAAAACCCTGTGACGTAGCCTATAGAGCCATTTACAGTGAGGTGCAGAATGTCAAGACTGTCAAAAATGTCTGGCAGAAATTTAAGTCAGTCAATAAAATATTACTCAGACAAAGCAAGTTTTCCAAACAAAATGCATTTATTTATTTTACTTAGAATTCTATAATAAGACACTTCGCTGCTCCCTTCAACTTATTATAAATGCCAACATCTATTTGTGGGAATGTAAACTGGGCAAGATCAGCTTTTAATATATAAATATACATACTTGTGTGTATTATGGTTGCATTGAAATGTGTTAGAAGCTTGAACTCTTCATTTTTATTACATTATACACTCAAATACACTCAAATGCTTGTGTATCGAAAAAAATGTTTCCATACAAAATTATTATGTTAAACCAAAGATACATATAAGACGTATATCAATATCATGTTTGAGTACTCCAAGATGGACAGGGGGCATTTCAATAGAACAATATTACAGGGGCAAAAACCATGCAAGATGCAGCTGAGGATCACATTGTAACTGTAAAAAAAAATAAAAAAAATAAAATAAAATAAAAAAAAGATACAATTACTTTAAGTCTGTTCATGGTTAACATCAGTAACAGATGTTGTTAATTTTGGATACGCACAAGCATTTGTGACTGCGTATATGCAAAATCAACAATTTAACTGTGCATGCCCCCTTCCTTCCTCTGTTTAAAGTACATTTGAAGAAAGTATAGACAGAAACTTGGGGGAAAAACATTTCACTCCAAAGATACACACATAATCACACACCAACACTTCAAATGTGCTACTTTCCAAATCTCTGCTTATCCAGAAAGATCCAACTGAGGTGAAAACAAAATTGTATGTAAAAATGTAAAACAAGTCAAATGTTCAACTTACCAAACCTAGCCTGATGATTTCAGGTTCTAGTTTGTGTGTGTGTGTGTGTGTGTGTGTGTGGTTATAATGTACAGGAGTAAATTGTCCTGTAACATACACATTCCTGTCATGTTTTGTTACAGTCTTCAAATTCTAAGAAGATTAAAAGGCCTCTCTGTAGTGAACAGAGAATATGTAAAACTTCACATCAATCACACAGTAGTCCAGATTTCAGTCAACATACTGTCACCAACACAATTAAGGTAGTGGTTCTGAGGGGAAGTCTGGTCAAAAAATCTACTTTGTTTAAAGATCTTGAGTAAACAATTGGAGCATTCTAAAATGTTCTTCCAGTTGACAGTCTAGTGGAAAATATAACCAATGAAAATTTGAACAATGAACCTTATGCAATGCAGTGAATGCATTATATGGACAATATTTGGATGTTGCCCATTCGAGTCTCCCATTATTTCTCTATTCTTTTAAAAATATAGTTGCTTTTGTTTTCATTCATTAAAAACAGAAAAAAAAATCCAATCATCACCATGCACACAACACACTGATGATATAAGCCTGTATACATGATCCCTTGAATCTTTATTTGCTCAGCGACCTCCAATATCTGGAAAAAAATAGTATTTTTTTTCCAACAATAACTTCTCATTCCCTCAAAAAATGGCAAGAAGGCAGTTTGATGTTGAGTACAGGATGATCTCCCCCACCATGAAATATGATATTTCTAAATATTTTTTGACCAGACTTCCTCTTTCAATATATCAACTTTATAAAGTACTCATGGAGAACTGAGGTCTACACAACTTGTCCTCCTGGTAATTTATAAAGACATCTGAATGACAACTGCACAAGGCAGTTGTGTTCTAGTACAACACAGTACACTGACAATAACTTCAGCGGAATATGTAATAGCACAATGCTCAGTCAAACATATTCTGGCTCTCCACAAGCAGAATTTGAAATACTGCACAAAGCAAAGCTACTCCATAAACGCTACATAGAGCTTATGGGTTACAATAAACAAACAGACAAAAAAGCAAATATGAACATAGCTTTCAACCATGGAGGAGTGCTTGTTAGTAGGCTGGGCAACTCTAGTCAAACCACTACAGGATGAAATATAACTGCTTGGCCATGAATTGAGAATGCACAAAAATAGACAACCACTGGGAACAAATACCAGAATAAAAGCATGTCAACAAAACATGACCATGCCATATTTCTGAATAAGCAGCATCACAATGGCTTTAGGAACAAACTGAATGCAGATGTTATCTCAAATACCCCTAGAATTAGTAGGGGAAAGAGGAGTTGACTGCAAACTGACAGAGGCAAAGACACAACATGAAAATCTTTGTTCTCCATGTTAAAAGAAACAAATTAAAAGAAGAAATGGGAGCTGCCCACTTAACACCCAGTCCCAATTCTAGTAAAAATATACATAGACATATAAACAATGTCTTCTCTAAGCATCTGCATCACGCCATTTATATGTCCATAATACATGTAGTGTTTGTTACCAAGTGTGTCTGTGTGTCTGCTCATAGCTTTGTGCTTGTGTGCATTTCTGTTTCAGTCAAATATGTTGTTTTAACAGGGAAATGTGGGCGTGTAGGGAGCAGTGCGTGGATTTATTAAAAAAGGGCAGGAGACGGCAGAGTAGAGAGACTGAGAAAGACGGGGAACAAAGTGCTAGCTTATGCAGTCTCCTCATATACAGGATAAACTATACTGAACTATGTCAAAGGCCAGGGCCAGATAATAAAGCTGAGCAGTGTATGAAAGACAGGGGCCAACTGAAAAGTTTTGATAATAATCTTCATATTACTTCCTGGTTTTGAGAGATGACCAGTTGCCACGCTTATCGTCAAGGCTACTGCCTGCATTGCTAGGGGCTCCTCCACCCGCTCCTGCTGGACCTCGAAAGCTCCTTCCTCCTCCACCTCCTCCTCCCCCCCCCCCACCTCCGCCTGTATTCACCCTCCTGTTCTGGCGCTCCATTCCAGGTCGCTGGCTGGAAAAGCTTCTCTTGTTGGCTGCAGATTCTTTTGATGTCATCTCTCGCTCCCCTCCGCCTCCGCCTCCTCTTCCAGATGAGTGGAAGAGGCGAGATGAGTACTGAGCCTTCCCTCCTCCGCCTCTCTCTCGATAATCAGCAAAGTCACTGCTCTCTGAGGCCGTCTCCCACTCCTCATTGGCCTGGTCTGAATTCTGGTTGGAGATATCTGGAGATTTGGTGCCTATGGCCTCTTTGGATCCACCCCCTGGATTGAGGCTATGGAGATGCTGGGAGTTGGCCTGGGGAGCTGAAGCCTGGGTGTAATGGTGACTGTGGCTATTTGAGTTTGTTTTAGTTCCCCCCAGGTGATTACTACTGTTGTTTTCGCTGGAACTGCCCACAATACTGTGGTTTGCATTTGGCGTTGTGGCTGTGATGGCAGTGTTAGGAGAATCATCCACCTCCTGCAAAGAATTCTGGGAGGGTACAGTCAATTGTTGCTGCTGTTGTCCCCCTCCTTCCATTGTCCCACCACCATTTACTCGGGCTGCATTCTCTCGTTCCTGTTTCAGCCGGCGAAATCGGGGGGGCTTGTCGTGTTGGTGCTGGGAGCGACAGTTCCGGCGGCGCCGGGGTGGACGTTCAAAGCCGTGGGGAGGAAAGCCGCAAAGATCCGGGGCAGGGAGAGGTAGAGGGAGGGAGGGGGAATTAGCAGGAGGATTGGCTGACGAGGGCTCGTTTTCTACATTACCATTTTCCAGGGTGATTGGAGGAGCACATGAGGGTGTAGTGACGGTGGAGTTTGAAGGGGGGCTCGGATTCTGACTCTGAGAATGACCTATATCTGCCAACCTGTCCTTTTTCTCCCGTAGAGCCACACCCCCTGCCTCTTTAGGCAGTGAGGACTGTGGCTGCACTCTATGTCTGTGGACAGAGGAGGATGACTTAGAGGCCCAGGTGAGGGAGGTGGAACTGGACCCAGAGCGGCCGCTGGACATTCCACCACCTCCTCCACTTCTGTTGACGCTCCCTCCTGCTCCCCCTCCGCCTCTGCCCCGTCTGGATGGCACGCCCCTGGGAGTAAATATGCGTGCCTGGGGGGCTCTAGACTGAGTGGTAGCAGCAGAAGTTGTAGTGTTGGCAGCAGTGAGATGACCGCCGCTCCCATGTTTTCTTTCCTCCTTGTCAGAAAGGCCGAGGTCACTGGCTGCACTTTCGCTGCCGGATTCTGATCCCCTCTGTCGTCTCCTTTTTGAAATCTCTTCATATTCTGAACCCTCACTTCTGGTCTCGCTGCGATTCCTGGACCGCACAGTGGTATTTGACTGTGGGCCTCTCTGTCCGGGCCTGCCACTTCCCACTGAAGCCTCCCTCTTGTAGATGCTGGAATCCTTGACGCTACCTCCCTGATTACGGGCATGGTAGCCACTGTTACTTGGCCTGTAGTCCCGGCTCTTCCCTCCTGCTCTTCCTCGGCTACTGCTGCTCCCTCCTCCACTTCCACTCCCTGAATAGGGTCCTCTGTAGCCACGCCCCCTCCCATAAAACTCCCCACCCCTGCCTCGGCTGCCTCTATTGCCTCTCGCAGGTGCTGGGTGCGAGTAGGGGCCGCCACCTCCCCTCTCATGGGAACGCTCCCTCTCCCATCGGGACACAGGAGCAGAGTATGCTGAGATCAGAGAGGGGGCATCCCCATCTTTGGGTCCTTTAGTAGGCCCACCTCCCGCTCGATCCTTCCCTCCATTCCTAGTTTTGGCTGATTGCGGTGGATCATCCGTACAGGAGGGCAGAGTGGTAATCTGATTAGCTGGGGTATCGTGCTTAACTGAAACTGGCTTGGTCTCCAGCCGTTTGTCTTTCCCCGAGATCCCAGGTGTTTTCTCTCCTCCTTCTTCTCCTCCCTCTCGTTTAATTTCCTTCAGCACAGGTCTCTTTATAGGCCCCACCCTTTTGTTAGTGTTACCGCCTCCAGGAAGTGCTGAGGGTTTAAGCTCTGTGCTGAGGCCGGTCAGTCGCTCTTCTGCTTTCCCGCTCACTCCTGCGCTCGACTTCCTGTTATGGCCATACACGCCACTTGTGCTGCTGCTTCCAGGTCTTGGCCCCCACTGAGTCTCTGTCTTATGGTCACGTCCACGGTGGCTTGGTTTGGGATGGTGCTGCTGCTGGGGAGGATGCTGGGAAGGGGGCATGAACGAAGCATGGGAGGAACGGACATGGGGGTTGCCCATCTTGTTTGGCTTTCCGCCACCTCCCAACCCAACACCCGCATCATGCTGGGGAGGCAGATGATGCAGAGAAGACTTGCCACTGTTGTCATCTCGAGCAGAGGAAGAGGAACAGGAGGAGGAAGAGCAGGATGAAGAGAGGCAGGGTTGCTGGAGAGATCTTTTGGGCTCTTCTTTCTTTGTGTCCCCTACTCTGTCTCTATCTCTTCCGGCTTCCGCTTTATGAATCTGGAGGGGGAAATGAGAGGGTTGAGGACGATGGGGATGGTGATGATGTAGGTGGGTCATATTGTCCACAGGAGAAAGATCAGGGCGTCCATTGCGGTCATAGTGGGGATGGGGGGCTCCCCAAAGCGTCCCTCCTCTGGGACCCTCATCCTGTTGATTGTAGCCATGCAGAGATCCACCACTGGTATGCCTTTGCTGTTGGTGGGAGGCCACCCTAGAACCACTGTCAGGAAAACTGCCATAGTTACCCCTACCGCCTATGAAGGACTGATGATGGTGGGGGTGCTGGTTACCACCCCCACTGACTCCTCCCCCTTGGCTTACAAGAGGTGCCAGCATTTGGTTAGAAGAGCTTGAGGGAGAGGATATGGGTGCAACAAATGAAGTCAAGGGCTGCTGAACGGAACAGGGCCCTCCGTCTCGCAGATGCACTGGAGAGGTGCTGCCCCTGTTTTAGGGGTGAAAGAAAAACAAAAATACACTGCTTTAATTCCATTTGCCTATATTCCTGCCATGTGTGTTACATTACATTACAGGTATTTAGCAGACGCTCTTATCCAGAGCGACTTACACTATTTATTACATTTATCTATTCATACAGCTGGATATATACATTGAAGCAATTCAGGTTAAGTACCTTGCTCAAGGGTTCAACGGCAGTGTCCTACCTGGGAATCGAACCTGCAACCTTTCGATTACAAGTCCAGCCTTAACCATTATACTACACTGCTGCTCACTACTAGCTACTAACAACTTTATAAGCATTACCTCACTCACAATATACTGTGAACCTCTCCATTGGCACATTTCTCCATTCCTTAATGTAAACCCCAAAGACCCTCTGTCTAGTCAACATCTTTCCAGATCACATTATTTCTTCTCTCACCTCAGTCCTTTGCTGCTTTCCTCCTCCACAAAGCCTGCCCGGCCTTCACTGGCCCCTGGAAAGACGTCTGGTCCTCCCCAGGCTAACTTTGCGTCCATGGGAGGAGTCACTCGGTGAGAGTGAGAAGGGTGCTGTGGCCGGTCGAATGGATCTGAACCCGAGCCACCCGAATCCGAGCGTTCACGGCCAATAAGCCCTGAGAGGAGAGGAATTGGTACAGTACTGAAAAGTATAACAGGTTTCATGGAGGGTCAATTTCTATACTGATGATATACCTCTACCTTTAAAAAAATTTTTATCCTCAGATACTGTGTCAGCCTTTGAAAATAAGCAAATACTAACCTGTGGGGTGCATGCTAGGGGGATAGTAATCCATTGGTGGAGGGCGACCCTGCATCATTCGAGGATCCATGTAGGGTGTCATCATCATCCAGCGAGGGTCAAAATTCATGGGCATGGGTGGTGGGCACCCCAGCGAGCCATGTGAATACAGGGGGGGCTGTTTGGATGCAGACTGGGTCCCGGCACCAGGAGAGGGGCCTTGGGAAGTTGAGGCTTGGGGTGTGAGCTGATTTTGGGAAACCTGGTTGTGTTGCTGCTGCTGTTGTTGTTGCTGCTGCTGCTGTTGCTGCCATTGCTGTTGCTGTTTCAGGAGCTGCTCCTTAAAAAGAAAGGTGAAAGAGATCTTTGGGACATTCGTGATCAAACTGAACAATAACTGCAGGAGAAATGTTGAAACACAGACGACAAAGTAAACAAGAAGACGTGCAAAACGTATCTTGATATGAACACTGACCTGCTGCTGCCTTTGGAAGCGAGGAGGAAGAGACTTTTGGTATTTAGAGTAGCCCTGACCAGGGAGGCCACCCCCCTGACGTCCCCCTCCCCCGCCCAAACCCTCAGTCTTTGCCATGTCTGCGCCTCCAGCAGCTCGAACACTGGGGGCCCCTACAACCTCCTCCTTGCCGGCCTCAACCGGTGCTACATCCTGAGGCAAGGACGGTACTTCTGGGGGTGGAGGGCAATTCTGAGAGTCTGAGGCAAGATGAAAAAAAAAGACTAAAAACCACCACAAAGTAGTAAGAATTCTACAGGAGGGACAAGTTTACTTTCAATTTAAATGGGTAATGTGTCTTTGCAGAAAATGCAATTCAGGGATTAAGAACATTCTGAAATTGACTTTTCATCAAATAAAATGGGAGATAAACAAGTACTTTGCTGTTATACACAAAGGTGAAAATATCTGTAAAAAATCTAGTTATGTACACTGAGATTTACTCCAACATAAAATGTGGGAAGGTCTGACCACACTCACCAGTGTTGGAATCATAGCTGCTGTTACTTCCCTCTCTGTGCCTGTCATTAGAATTCCCTCCTGCTCCTGCTATTGGCCCAGTCTGAGCAGAGAGGAGGGGGGCCTCCTCAGAGTCCACGCAAGGAGAGGAGGGCTGACTCAGGGTGGGGGAAGGTGCTGAGGCAGAGAGGGAGGGGCTGGGGTTGCCAGTGCCGACAGGGGCGGGCTTGTTCTGCTGATGCTTCTCGTCCAGGCGCTTCAACTTTTCAGCACAGGCAGCCCGTCGCTCCTCCTCCATCCTTCGCTCTTCCTCCTCCCGACGCCTCCTCGCTCGCTCCACAGCTGCCGAGAGCTCAGTCGAGGACTGCTTCCGCCAGGCAGCCCGTCGCTCCTCCTCCATCCTTCGCTCCTCCTCCTCCCGACGCCTCCTCGCTCGCTCCACAGCTGCCGAGATCTCCGTGGAGGACTGCTTCCGCCGCTGCCGCCACGTCTCGTCCTCATCCTCCACCTGGGTCTGTGGGAGCAGGGAGGTGGAAGACGGAGGCGGCGGGGTGGGGTTGGGGCTGGCCTTCTTCTGCTGGGGCAGTGAGGCGGAGGGGGGAAACTTCTGCAGGGGGGTGGAGGAGGTAGGGGTGATTGCCTTGGTGCCCAGCTGGGGGGAGGGACGGTCCTGGAGAAGGGGTGGCATGGGGTGGTGAAAATAACATGACAAATCTTTCAAGCCAGGTTAATGGGCTATGAACATACTGTATATTACCCACTGCTCCTTCCCAATAGCTTTACTGCATATCAACTGCGGACTGGCTGCTGTTTCATCTCCAACATTCTGGCTATCACAGGTCAATTTATCCTTCAGATAAACTAGTATTTCCTACAGTCCTTCACAGAGAATAGTCTACAAAAACTGTTATGGTACCTCAGCGAGAGTGGACTGTCTTAGACTATTTGTGTGCAATATAAGCCCTCAACCAGGTGGATTTCCGTTACTTGTATCTTCCGTTACTTGTATGTCCGCTGGCGACTTTTTATCGTCTGAGACGCTAACCTAACATCTGCTAGTCCAGTCCCAGCACTACTTTCCATCCTGGGCCCAACTACTGGGCCCTTCTCCCTAATAACCAATCAGCAGCTTTCCCCTCAACGCCTGGGGCTTCAGCAGTACCTGTCTGTAGACGTACGGAGCCGGGCTGTTCAGCGGCCCTGCTGGAGGAGAGGGCTGCTCCCTGGGGCCGGCCACGCCTGGCCTCTGCCCCTGCACAGAAGGCACAGAGAGGACAGGCTCTGGTTAGTAATGAGTATTAACACAGGACTGCTGTAGACTCAGTCCTGCTGCTCCATCTACAGGAAAGGTCAGGATCAGTGTTAATCGGTGTAACAGACTGTCAGCCTTGGACAGGCCAGCAAAAGAAAATAAAACTGACTGATGTCTTTATAACCATGCTGTTCTGTTAACCCCCCAAGGCAACATAAGTTATAAAGACACAGGGTACATCTCTTTATAACTTACCTAGCTTGAATCCCTGGGATGTGAGATTTTATCCAAAGCTAATTTTACTCCATTGTCTGTAATACATTACCTGACGGTTGGTGCTTTAGTTGAATAATACTGATCCTTACCATCTCTAAAATATACCCTGATCTTGACAAGCTGACAAATACCTGGTAGGGAGCTGATGGGGAAGTGGAGGTGCCCCTATCACCTGTCCCCTCCTCAGTTCTGCCTGGCTTGCTGGGAGGCGGCGCTGGAGCTTCTTCAGTGGAGGGAGGGCTGTGGGAAGCATTCCGTCCACTGGCAGATCCCTCTGCAGAATGCTGCTTATCCCTGGATTCCCTAAGGGACAGTTCAAATGTTAACCTAAACAGACTCAACATTTACAATTTTCAAATTACAGCATTAATATGAAATGTTATCTGTCCGTTATCAAACGTGGGCCCATCTGTCCTTGCAAACTGTAACAGTAACTGAAGACAATTGCGAAATCAAAATTGCGAAATCAAAGACGCAATTGTTGTAAACAACTGAAGAACCTGTTCACTGAATGCAACTCCGTCTCACCATGCACAGTTTTTGTCCACCCTCTTCTCATCCCCCTCTTCCTCTCCTTCATCATCACTGAACTGCAGCTTTGCTGAGTAGTCAGTCTCCTCCTGGGCCCCTGTAAAAGACAGACACGTTTCTGAAAAAAAGCCCAGCTCACAATATGCAGCTGAAGGGCGGCAGTGTAGTACAGTGGTTAAGGAACTGGGTTTGTAACCGAAAGGTCGCAGGTTCGAGTCCCACGTAGGACACTGCCGTTGTACCCCTGAGCAAGGTACTTCACCTGAATTGCTTCAGTATATATCCAGCTGTAAATGGATACTATGTATAAAATGCAAAAATGCTGTGTAAGTCGCTCTGGATAAGAGCGTCTGCTAAATGCCTATAATGTAATGTAATGTAATGAATGCATTTCCTCCATCTCTCATTGTGGCAACAGTAAAATTATGTTGGGCCGCATAGTGCAAATGGAAGCTATCCCAGTGTACACATACTGTACGCATTGGGCTGTACAGAGTACCTGCAATGTCCATTGCTGTTCACATTGTTTTGCACAGTATACTGCAGTGTCAGTAAATGGCAGACTTATTGATGAGCCAAGCATGCTAACGTTATACAGACAGACAGTGTGCAAAAGAGTCATGTTTGACATGAAATCATGTTTCGGTGTCCCCTTCAGCAAAGCAAGCTTCACCACAAACACTAAGGTAGTGGATTCAAACACATTGGTTTTGTACGATGGGCATCTCCATTCCCCCCACCCCGCCTCTCTCACCAGCCCAGCCCTCATCCCCGTCATGATCCAGCTCATCCAGCTCCTTCAGGTCATCCTGTGTGAGGATGGAAGGGCGCTGCACTGTCTGCCCCACCGGAACCCTGGGGCCCCTTTCCTGGCACGCTGACCCACTCTGTGCCCGAGAAAACCTGAGAGGTGCAAGAGAGGGGCAGAGTGGTTCAGGAATTGATTTAAAGTACTTTACCTGTCAGACACTACATCCCCATCGGTAGCCTCCAAATCATCTGGGACTTAAAAAAAGTTATAAGTGATCCAGATTTATGTTTACTTTTGCTTTTGAAAGTGTAATAAATCTCTTTGTACAGTTGCCATGACACCCACAGAAAGGTCTGACAAATCAGCATCCAAGAAGAACTGTCCAGAGGAACTGATACTATGTGGCAATCCTTTCACCCTGGTTGATTAAAAATAGATCATTCAGAGCTGTGCAAGCTAATGTAGAGTGCATGTACTTGGTCTTGGGTAAAATTGTGTCAGATTTATCACTGTGACATTTTCCATCCACACACATTCCATTCATTTCTCCAATATGGAATTTTTGATTCCACCTCCCAAGAAAAACAACAATGATCTGGCCTTTTAAATTAGACTAATCTTGTTCAGCACTTAAAATCAAATGTGATTGTGATGAAACATCAAAATCGGATTACTGAAACAAAATCCTGATCAGAAGAATTTTGACTGACAGGGTCCATAGCAGCAACTATCTAGCGGTTGCTACATGGGGGTAATTGAATAGCATATGGTTCAATTGGCTACCAAATTGGAAGAAAAAAGGAAAAAAATCTGAAACAAATATTTAATAAACAAGCAAATTTTCAGATATCCTGACTGAGAACTAAAATCCATATCAATATAAAACATAAGATGATGAGTTTCATATGTGTTGTCCTTTAGGGTGTTACTTTAGTGTTTTAATGGCAATGCTCATACCCGGAATCAAATGTATAAACTGTCATAAATCAGTGTCTCTTCTTTACCTGGGAGGCTCAGTAGGCACTGCGTATCTGTAGGGCCCCTGTGGGCCAAAGGGGGAAGGAAAAGGCAGGTATGGGGGGTACATCTAATGGAGAAGAGGGAAGACATAGAGAAACAGGTTAGGTACTCGATAAAAAAAACAACCATTCTTAAAGAGTGCTTTATCTGAGTAATCTTTGTCCAGTGTATATAAGAGATATGTCCCGGACTTCCGAGGTCCATGAAATACCCTACATAACTTCTTAACATGATCCAAAATAATATGTCCAACTGATCAAAACATTCACTTTCATGAATAATATATATATATTTTTTATTTGTGATTATAAAAATGGCTAACACCTGAAAATCACCTGTGGTAAGGCCTGGGCCTGTATTCAATTATCAATCACAACAGAGGCAATATGTGGACACTGGTATTTCCTTAAATTTTCATTAAATCGAAACATCTGGTCAGCTAACACAAATACTGGTGTGTCACTGATTAATTCAAATTATAAAGGGGAGTCACTCACAAATGGAGGCATGATCCCTTGGAAGTTGGGGAACTGGGAGGGAACAGGGGGTTGGGGCAGGGCGGGGCTTGAGGCGGGTGAGTTTCTAGGGGGTATGTGAGAAGGTGGGGTCTGCTGCCGTTGGTGGGGGGCCTGCACTCCCTCTGAAGACCCATCCATCAACGCTGCCCCCCCGGCCCCAACCTCCACTACCCCCTCCCGGGGCAGGACCGCACTCAAGGTGCGCCCTCCCCCATCCCGCCAACTCGTCACATCTGTGAAGAAAGAACAAAACGTAGCATGACAGAGACATAGGGAGGTATATTACTGCAAACATAGGGGCCCAGCATTAATTAAATCATATGCAGTTCACACTTGCCAACTTTTGGCCTCCTGGATGGCATGTCAAGCTGAATTTCATGGTTGATGCAGCAGAATACCCCATAGTCAACAACTGAACGTAGCCCATGCTGACTGGAACCTGCACTACTGCGGGCCAGCAGCCCCGCACACAACCAATCACGACATCATATTATGATAGAGCTTTCCACAGGACAAGTAAAAATACACAATAAAAATTAAGTAACTTCTCCCTTCATATTTATTTCATATGTCATAAATAATGGGAAAATGTACGGTGTATATTCTGTCATTTCTGCCCACTGCCTGCTTGGCAAACCTGGAACCAGTGAGTGTTGGAGAATCTGTAAGAGACAATTGTGCGATAGCAGCGACACTCACTCTGGGGGAGGAGGCTTGGTCCGGGCCCACACCACTGATCTGTAGTGGCCTGTTCTCTGCCAGCTCTGTCCTGCTCTCCAGCCGCCTGCAGACTCGGAAATTCCTCGCGAGAGAATGGCGACAGTTGGTTTGATCCCTTTCCACCTGCAGAGACAGGACCTTCATATTTACACATACACTGACAGGAGAAACAAACAGACTCAAATATAAAGGCATAAAATACACACTGGGACTTCAATGGCAAAAAAAATTTATATTAATTTTACAAAAAAGAGAAAGGGAAAAAAAAAAAAAAAAAAAAAAAGAGTAACATAAGAATACGTAGACGTCCACCCAAATGACACTTGTACATTGTGCATTTTGCATACAGGCTATAATGCACCTGTGCCTAGCCTGGGTGTGAAAATATGTTGATGAAGTCACATGTACCACGACCCCATATGCGTGATATTGTGATGTGTTACCAATAAGTATTAACCACACCTTTAAATACTAAAACTGAAAATGCTATTTATTGAAGAAATAAAATAAATGTTCACCAAAAGCCAATATCAGAACACCCAAAAACACATTAAGAAGTGAGAGAAGGTTATGAAGACTCAAACTCACCATCTCCTAGCAGTCCATGTGTAACACTGGCTTGAGCCCAGGACTTTGCCCCTGCGGCCGGAGCTGGAGCCGGAGCCTGAACAGACACACGCAGTGATAAAGCCTCATCACAGGAGCAAGGGCAGGAAAACGCATTCTTCAGCCGAACCCAAAGTTCCCTCAAATTTACATAAGAATGAGTTCCACAGCCGAACCCAAAGTTCCCTCCAATTTACATAAGAATGAGTTCCACAGCCTAACCCAAAGTTCCCTCCAATTTACATAAGAATGAGTTCCACAGCCGAACCCAAAGTTCCCTCCAATTTACATAAGAATGAGTTCCACAACTTAACCCAAAGTTCCCTCCAATTTACATAAGAATGAGTTCCACAGCCTAACCCAAAGTTCCCTCCAATTTACATAAGAATGAGTTCCACAGCCTAACCCAAAGTTCCCTCCAATTTACATAAGAATGAGTTCCACAGCCTAACCCAAAGTTCCCTCCAATTTACATAAGAATGAGTTCCACAGCCTAACCCAAAGTTCCCTCCAATTTACATAAGAATGAGTTCCACAGCCGAACCCAAAGTTCCCTCCAATTTACATAAGAATGAGTTCCACAGCCTAACCCAAAGTTCCCTCCAATTTACATAAGAATGAGTTCCACAGCCTAACCCAAAGTTCCCTCCAATTTACATAAGAATGAGTTCCACAGCCGAACCCAAAGTTCCCTCCAATTTACATAAGAATGAGTTCCACAGCCGAACCCAAAGTTCCCTCCAATTTACATAAGAATGAGTTCCACAGCTTAACCCAAAGTTCCCTCCAATTTACATCAGAATGAGTTCCACAGCCTAACCCAAAGTTCCCTCCAATTTACATAAGAATGAGTTCCACAGCCTAACCCAAAGTTCCCTCCAATTTACATAAGAATGAGTTCCACAGCCTAACCCAAAGTTCCCTCCAATTTACATAAGAATGAGTTCCACAGCTTAACCCAAAGTTCCCTCTAATTTACATAAGAATGAGTTCCACAGCCTAACCCAAAGTTCCCTCCAATTTACATAAGAATGAGTTCCACAGCCTACCCCAAAGTTCCCTCCAATTTACATAAGAATGAGTTCCACAGCCTAACCCAAAGTTCCCTCCAATTTACATAAGAATGAGTTCCACAGCCTAACCCAAAGTTCCCTCCAATTTACATAAGAATGAGTTCCACAGCCTAACCCAAAGTTCCCTCCAATTTACATAAGAATGAGTTCCACAGCTTAACCCAAAGTTCCCTCTAATTTACATAAGAATGAGTTCCACAGCCTAACCCAAAGTTCCCTCCAATTTACATAAGAATGAGTTCCACAGCCGAACCCAAAGTTCCCTCCAATTTACATAAGAATGAGTTCCACAGCTTAACCCAAAGTTCCCTCCAATTTACATAAGAATGAGTTCCACAGCCTAACCCAAAGTTCCCTCCAATTTACATAAGAATGAGTTCCACAGCCTAACCCAAAGTTCCCTCCAATTTACATAAGAATGAGTTCCACAGCCTAACCCAAAGTTCCCTCCAATTTACATAAGAATGAGTTCCACAGCTTAACCCAAAGTTCCCTCTAATTTACATAAGAATGAGTTCCACAGCCTAACCCAAAGTTCCCTCCAATTTACATAAGAATGAGTTCCACAGCCTACCCCAAAGTTCCCTCCAATTTACATAAGAATGAGTTCCACAGCCTAACCCAAAGTTCCCTCCAATTTACATAAGAATGAGTTCCACAGCCTAACCCAAAGTTCCCTCCAATTTACATAAGAATGAGTTCCACAGCCTAACCCAAAGTTCCCTCCAATTTACATAAGAATGAGTTCCACAGCTTAACCCAAAGTTCCCTCTAATTTACATAAGAATGAGTTCCACAGCCTAACCCAAAGTTCCCTCCAATTTACATAAGAATGAGTTCCACAGCCTAACCCAAAGTTCCCTCCAATTTACATCAGAATGAGTTCCACAGCCTAACCCAAAGTTCCCTCTAATTTACATAAGAATGAGTTCCACAGCCTAACCCAAAGTTCCCTCCAATTTACATCAGAATGAGTTCCACAGCCTAACCCAAAGTTCCCTCCAATTTACATAAGAATGAGTTCTACAGCCTAACCCAAAGTTCCCTCCAATTTACATAAGAATGAGTTCCAACAAAGCCTCATAGAGCCTCTTGCATACTGTGAGTTTTTCTTCAGACCAGAATTTTCCCCAAATTTGGATTACCTAAGCACAGCTGTAGGCCTATCCCACCACTGCAACATCATACATCAATTTTGGTGGATAAGGCTTAGCATGCTTGTCCTTTGAGATGCATGTGAAGTCAGGCAGCCACATCTTTTCCACTGTGCAATCTGATGCCTGCTCAACTGAGTTATGTGGTGGGGATAACCTGTTGACCAAAACCCTCCCTTTCTGAGCGATGTATAAAACTACCAACCATTCGCACATATGTATTTTTAATTAATACATTTTTTAAAAGAGGCCTGTAAGAACCTCGGACCATCTGACTTGAGAGGCATTTCACTGGCGTTTCAGCCCTTATCCTCAAGGCGTCACTGTAGCCACTGTAATCCCAGATATTATAAAACAAAAAGTAGTCTTGACACCAGACACAGAATCTGACCAGTGAAGGTGGAAAAACAGCAACAGGTGCATGATCCATCCAAGACTTTTCATACTCAAAGATAATGCAGGGTAATATTCTGACAGCTCTGAGTCTGGATTTGACCTAGTGCGCACATACTGGTACACACAAGTGTGTAGATTGCAGTACAGTACCTCCTGGGGTGGTGGGGTATTCTGCTGGGTCGATGCAGGCGTCTGTGTAACCACAGGTTGCTGCGACTCCGGCGGCTGAACTGAAAATACATCGGTACTGTGGAGAGCAGAAGAGTCCACTTACTAGGGAGCACCAAGCTGTTGCCTTGTTTTGTCTACCCTGAGTATTCAGTTCCTGAATACATTTCTAGAGGTGGCTATACAGTTCAGTAAATCACAAATGTTAACAAGATTAATGTGGAAGCTTCCAGATGCTCACGTTTATTAAACCAGTCATAAAAATACAAAAATTCATTTAAATACTTGCCAATGCTTTGCATTTGCTTCCCATAATAATAATAATAATAATACCTTGTATTTATATAGCGCCTTTCTCGACACTCAAAGCGCTTTACAGTGATGAGGGGGAAACTCGTCTCTACCACTCGTCTCTACCACTCGTCTCTACCACCAATGTGTAGCACCCACCTGGGTGATGCAACGGCAGCCATTTGCAACCCATATGCAACTGTACTGTCATGGACTAATATAATGCATGAAATTGGGTGGGATTACCCATCCGGCACACACTAAACTAAACTACCTATATAGGGCCAATTCTATAGTTCGTACTTCCTGTTTTAAAAAATTTTTTTTGCTTTTCTATTTTTTGCTATTTTATAGTTAAGAATGTATAGTCGACTGTATTCTATGTTCATTACTAGGGATAGCTCCTACGTTGTGAGAAAGTTGTGCTTTGTCGGATTTGCTTTGTAGTTGCGTCAATGATCTTCAATAGGCACTTATTGTACGTCGCTTTGGATAAAAGCGTCTACCAAATAATTGTAATGTAATTAAAGTTTTACTGTGCATATAGTCATTTAAAATATAAGCAAGATATTTTCACAATGTTAGTTAAATACTTGGATCTTCGTAGGCTCAGGAGTTGGAGAAAATAGGAGAAATTGCATGTCTTTCTGTCCTCTAGGTAGCCCCTTTGACCATTTTTTGCAGGGACCACATCCTTTCCAAATGGAAAAATGCACTGAATTTATGATTAACTTGCACTGACTCCACTTTATTAATGTCAGCTCTCATATGAAATATACCCTTTGAAACTGTGGCAGATGGCATTCCATAAAACTGTAATTGCACAACAGTGGTCTGCATTGACGCCATGGCCTTACCTCTTTGGGTCTACAGATTCCTGCTTGCTTGCCCATCCTGTTCCGTCTTTTGGGACGAGGGAAACGTTGGGGTCGTTGCCTTTGTTCTCTGCCTTTAGACTGGGCAGGTTGGCTGGGGGGGGTATGCGCCGTGCAGAGGCAACTTTACCAAGAGACTGAAGGCCATGACGGGGGGTAACTGAGCAAAGAGGTGATTGAATACAGCAGAATTCCCAGGTTATGCAATCAAGTCAATTTAACACAAATACAAAGAACACAGAATCAGAATTTGATTTTGAGACTACCAGATGATATAATGGCCTCCTAACTTCATCTCTCACAAAATTCATTATTTTCATACTTTCATTTTCTAATAGACATTTTCATAATTTTCTGGCTGAACCTTGTGTTTTTGTGTCTTATTGGACATTTTGAGATAGATGCATTTTACCAACAAGAGGAGCTTGATGGAACCAACTTCAGCATGCACTCATAAGCTTATGTGTTTAAATTAATTAAATATATCAGGATCAGTGCGAAGATCTACCCTGTATAAAGTAACAAATTACAATATGGCAGCGTTGTGGTATAAACACTAGGTTTATGACTATACAGTTGGACTGTATATCTAGGTGGGACATAATTGCCTCATTAAATATCCATGGATAATATGTAAAATGTCGGCATTATATGTCTCTGGATAAGAGTGACTCCTTAACAAATTAATGCAATGATAGTTTTGAATACGTCTGCACATTGCACTTTTTGTAATTAATTTACATTTAAAACTTTTAACAATCATAGTTTCGCAGACAAAAACTGATTCAACACACTCTTTCCAATTATTAAGAGTCATTTGGTCTGGAAACAATTTGGTAATATTGTGAACAGTCATTCTGAATGCTAAATTTTTCCCAAAATGGCAAAGCAAAACCTGCCATACAATAGAAATGGGTTCAGCATAACCAATTCATTTTAATACAGGATATGCCAAATGTACTGCTTACTGTCATCAGACAGGACAAAACACCTTGTGCAAATGACTAACAGAACAATGCCTTCAATGTCTAAGACAGATCCCACATGATAAAATACTGTTCGCCCATTCTCACAATCTGTAGCATAATCTTTAATGAACGCCATCACATAATTTACCCAGTTTATTAAAATGATGGAGATACTCTTAGCGTAGCAACTGGGACAATGCACCGATATTTTTGTAAAGTAGAAGCTCTGCTTTTTTGAAGAATTAAATACTCCGGCCTTCTTAAAATACATTTTAATAAGTGGTTTTCTGCATAAAGCCCACTTTCCCTCAGACACATAGCAGGTTTAAAGAAGGAATATTAGTTGGTCAACACACAGTACAAGACCATTTATTTTCTTAGCTTAAAAAAATATTTACAACTTAACAGAAGGGTACATTGCATTACTAGTCAGTAGATAATGTTTAATCACTCCGATCAGTCAAGAAGGACAGAGGTGCACAGGAGGAGAAATATGGTTCCTTACCAACTGGCTTATGTGCTTCAAGGCTCTTTCCTTTGTACGTGTCAAACAAGTTGAGAGATGCATACTTGGTTTTGCCATCCTTCCCCTTTGCCGTTTGCCCAGAGCGCTCGGACATTGCGCTGTCCGCTCATTGAGTACGGTGAGCCCTGAGACTGAGAAAGCAAATTATAGGTAGGCTGCTGTATGACACGAAAACCTATACAGAGTGGGAGGTCATTGACTGACCACTTATTAGGCGTGGTTGTAAAATCACACGTATTGTTATTCACCATACTTATTATTATTCCGCCACTTTTTGAGAACCTATCTCCTCCTACACCATTCCCACCATCAACACCATTCATACTTCATATTATACCTCTATACACCCTCCAAGTTGCTATTTTTTACCTTTATACTATATACACCTTTTCAGATAATTGACCTTTTATCGCCAAAAAAATGAATGGGAGTCAATGGGCTTATTTTGAAAACCGATGCAATAGAATGTGGATGCTGTAACATATTACACTGCTTATGACATCACAATGCCTTCCTCTACAACACTGTTATGACCAAACAATACTCTCCCAGATGATTTGACATCACCTTTTTGTGCTTTCATCACAATTCATTATTTCTTTGTATCACTTCCAGGTTCTTTTAGACTACTTACCACAAAATACATCACCATATAAACACTTTCACCTTCTTTAGATCCCTTTATACCACTTCATACCATTTCCACCTTTTATTTACCACCTCACACCATACCATATTACCATATTTCTATATAATTTCCAGCAATTGATACCACTGTGAAGCAACCACACCTACAATGTATTTAGGAATTGTTAATCTAGTTCTCAATGTTCCTGTCGTTGACTGGCACCATGTGACATACCAAATGAATGAATTATGCTGCCTTAGCGCACAGGCCCGCATTTTCCCTGACAACACACACTGTAAATACTGGTGTGGCTTTCAGAAAATCTCAGAAAATTCAGAAATAAAGATACAGAGCCTCACACCCAATTAATTTTTATTTTATATTGAAATATTGAGCAGAGAGCAAAATTAACACCCGCCAAGCGCCAATGGTATGAATATTATCTCTTTGGTCTGTAAATTACGAAGGCTACTCTGCCATGCTGGCAGGGAGGAAAAAATGAGGAGCCAATTTGCTGAAACCTCCCAATTGTCCAAAAAGAAATTGCTTCTGTTGTCCATTCAAACTGATATCAGCCGCGCGCATTCTGTTGCGTGCCATACAGTGTGTGCGACCCGAATAGTGCATTGCGAGTAATGTTACTTTGTGGTCACAAAGTAGAGAACGAGAAAAGTAACACTTTTCACTCTTTCAGTCCATGTTCCAGATATGGGACGGTTCCAGGTTTTAGATAACTCCATAATCCTGCTTTGTGAAATACCCCCCGGTGGAAGGGACTCTCAGGCCTTATCCCAATAATCACCCTACGGTCTAAGGACTTCCTTCAAGTCCGCACTTTGGTGACATATTTCTGAGGTTGGACCAAGAGGTGCAAGCGTGCTGTGTGGTGCAAGCGTGCTGTGTGGTGCAAGCGCGTAATGGTGCATAGGTAAGAAATGGGACAACCTTGCTTGACATCATTCGGTTACTGTGGTTACATACAGATGCTTCGCCATGTTTCCTGTCACTGCTATATTTTCATTTTTTATTTATAAAGTCATACCCACTGACCAAAATCACATCCATTAGTCATCCCAACGTCGGCGACATCTGGCGTGTTGTCTGTGGGACGTCTCCCGAGTAGCCAGAATGAAAATTTATAAGACGTTGCCTCCGTACTTTGTTTAGATCACTTTTTAATTGTGAATTGGGGTGAGTTAGAAGTAGGGATGGGAATCGAGAACCGGTATTAACCTTCCTCCAGTGTTCATTGCTACCCCCCTTACTTTAGTGTTCCGGCCAAATTTGGCTGGTCGGTTTTAACTGCTCTTATATTTGCAGAAAAACCATAAATCATCACCAAATTTTGTTTAACACCCTTAAAGCTGCAATGTCTTCAATTAGTGCTTAACATGAGTAATTGCAGTGAATATACAAAGAACACACTGAAAATTTATTTGTAAATAAAAATTGTATTGTAAAAAACAAAAAAAAACAAAAAAATTCAAAACAGGGACCATATGAACAGAACATCAACATGAACAGTCCTGTGTGTGTGTGTGTGTGTGTGTGTGTGTGTGGTGAATATATGTGTATGTGTGCGGTGAATGTGTGTGTGTATGTATTTGTGTATGTGGTGAATGAATGTTTGTGCGTCTAGTGTGGAGGATAACATACAGTCTTGAGACAATCAGATGAAAAATACGATATTTATGGTTTAGGAAAGTTGTAAATCGGTCAGATTTGACCAGAACACAATAGGAGGGTTAAGCTGGTACCGGCTCCTGATTGGTCAGAACCGAAATACCGATAAGCTTCTGGACAAATGGCGCTGCTATCGATATTTGAACGTAATTCACTTTAATTAATTCTAACATAGCTGGGATGCATTTTCAAATTACCTACCGTAAAATATATGTTTCGACTCGGGTCCTAACGATAACAAGTTTTTTTTTATTTTTTTTTATTTTTTTAATGATGAGGAGTTGCACGCGTCAGGCGATTACGTTCTGTTTACGTTTGCGTCATGTGGCACTGATGGCAGACAGGTCAAGACGTTCAAAAGTGTGGGCCCACTTTACCAAAGCGAACGTAAACACAGCAAAATGCAATTCATGAAAAACAAATCTAATGAAACACTTACAATACAACATGCCATAAATCTGAAGCAGTGCAGACAGTGTATTTGACTGCTTGAGCAAAGCAGCCGCTGCGCCATTCCCCTCGGTGCAGCCCTCGATCCGGCTCCGAAGCTGAAGCAATTCCCCAAAATAACATGACTGCCTGGACCTCATCAAGTAAAGGTAAAATTCGTTATAAGAAGTCTATAGTTATTAACTTCGGAAAATAACACCGTCAGCATTTACTAGATGGCCAGCCACATAGTAACAGCGCTGGACAACGATGTATTGTATGTTAAATGACCTGGAACGACGACAGTATTCAAGTTTTGTTGCTCCAAAGCATTCTGTTACCTGTTCGTAATGTACATGGAATATCTCTCCAGTAAACTCACCGAAAAGTAGTTTAAATAGTGAATCTTCGGTCTGACGTTACCTAGCTTATTCGCCCGCATTACATTATGTGGCTTTTCAGGGAAATTATTCCCTTTACACTACGAACAAGTAACAGGGAATGCCTTTGAGCAACAAGGTATTCTCTGTGGAGCAATACATCGTTGTCCAGCGCTGTTACCATGTTATAGTAACGCTGGTAATCTGGCAACGTCAGCATTAGTTTAAAAAGCTTTTTAAACATGTTCCTCATCCTATAGCTAACGTCAGTCAAGCGGCAGCCCCCGCTCCTTCAGTTTAAGGCAGTGTTTCTCAAACTGTGGGTATTACAGGTGGGGCGCAGGGGGAAATGCAGAAATGCAGCGCGGAACCAATGTTTTTACGTCGGACTTCTTTCGGTGAGCAATAAAATTTTCTTTCTGCGCTCTGGAGTAATAATTAAATAATCCAACTCCCCAACTTTGTCTTTAATAGTATATGGGCCGCAATAACGAGCCTGCAATGCGGAACCAAGAACAGGGAGGAACGCCAACACTTGATCACCAGGAAAAAACACGCTGACTTTTGCGCTTCTGTCAAAGAGACGTTTCATGCGACGTTGTGACACTGCGAGGGTATTCCTTGCTAAGTCACAGGCAGTTCGCAACCGCAGTCTAAAATGGGAAACATAATCAAGAATATTTTCGGGTTTGTTAGAGCCCAACAATTTATCTTTTTCCTTAGCAAATTCTACATAAGTTAGTTTGTCCGTTTTTATATAGCCTCTGAATCTTTGACGGTAGGCTTCAGGCACAAGTTCATACGCGCGGAGGATTGCAGTTTTCACAATCTCATAATTAGAGCTCTCTTCCAAATTGAGCGAAGAATAGGCCTCTCTGGCTTTGGCAGTTAAAACACACTGTAATAAAATAGTCCAAACATTGGCGGGCCATTTCAATGAAGTGGCAACACGCTCGAAATGGGCAAAATATTTTTCTACGTCCTTCTCAGAAAATGGTGGGACCATTCGTATCTGCCTACTCACATCGAACCCTGCACGAGCTGGGTCTACAGAGCGAGTTGAGGTACTTCGGCTTTCAAGCTCCAATTTTTAAAATTCAAATTCTTGAAGTGCTTTTCTTTCCTCAGCTGCAGCTTCAATTTTAAATTTATTTTCCCTCTCCTGAGCTTCAATTTCCAACAGGTTCATTGCAGCCACAATAAGCAATTTTTTTGCCAAATATTTGTTGCATTGTTCAACAAAAGTGATTGCACATTTTATTTGTTTTTGTCTAATGGAACAATCTGGTTGACTTGAAAGTGCAATTTTCTTTATATTTGAAAAAGCACAGATGGATTTTTATTTCAATAAAAGTTCAACATGGACCATTTTGTTACAATTTTGTTGGGGCGGTGGGGCATGAACATTTTTCTTCCTCCAAAGTGGGGGGTGACAGAAAGTTTGAGAACCACTGGTTTAAGGGAACACTTAATCATCACAGTATAACACCAAGTCAATCCTGTCGCTGGGTTGTTGCCCTTCTACGGCCCTGTCCAGCTCTCCTTGTATAATGGCCCGTCTCCCGATATCTCCTCCACGCTCTTGAGACTGTGCTGGGAGACACAGCAAACCTTCTTGCGATGGCACGTATGGATGTGCCATCCTGGAGAAGCTGGACTACATGTGCAACCTGAATGGGCTGCAGGTACCGCCACATGCTACCAGTAGTGACAAGGGCACTAGCAAAATGCAAAACTAGAGAAAAATCAGTCAGGAAAGATAAAGAGAGAGAAATGGTCTGTGGCCACCACCTGCAAAACCATTTACTTTTTGCGGGTTGTCTTGCTGTTGCCGCTCCTGTCCATCTGTTGTCACTTTCATTTGCACCAAAGCAGGTGAAATTGATTCACAATCGTTTACGCTTCCTAACTGGACAGATTGATATCCCAGAAGTTTAATTGACTTGGTGTTATACTGTGTTGATTAAGTGTTCCCTTCATTTCTTTGAGCAGTGTGTGTGTATGTGTGTGTGTGTGTGTGTGTAAGAGTTAGTGAAAATGCATGATTTAACTGGTTTTCACATGACACTTGAACATGATTTTCTTCGCCATCGTTGTGCACATAATGATCCTGCTCTCGATTGTGCTGTACTTGCACACAGAATACAGCTCTGATTGTCGAAAGTCACGATAACACAAAGAACTATGGGCAATACGATTCAGCAAAGTTTTGTTCGATGCGGACTCACGAGAAGGCCACATCAAGGTGTCAAAGTGCGCAGTGAAGCACTTGCGCACTTACAAAATAAGAAACGGGACAGACTAAGCCCCCGGAGGTTCTCGCAAGCACCCACATTTGAAGTGTGAGTATTGGGACAGGGCCTAAGTATGAAGCCATGTCTCCTGTTGCTTCAATTATTCTCCAGATGCCTCCAGTTGTATCATAGTCCCTGCTTGGTGGAACACACAGCAGAGTGTGCAACAGGCTGACAAATTAAATAGTGAGAAACTGGTAGCTATTCTGTCAAAACTCTGAGCCCACCAAAGATGACACCACACAAATTGATTGTCTAGATTCTTCAGTCTCTTTCTGAAGATGAAGCTAGCCCTGGTGCAAATCAATTTTATTTATAATAATTTGCAGAGGTCCAGGAAGTCAAGTTAAAATATTTGGTTTTTATTTTTGTCAAAAGATTACGTTATTCCTAATACATAGGCGTATCTAATTTGCCGTCCTCAATGGAAGGAAATTACTAAAGTATATTTTTGCATTTATGTTTCCTTATATAATATGTTCTTTGTTAAAAACTGCATTTGAAAAAAAAAAAGATAACGTTACTGTCAGGTAACTTAGCTAACGTTACCATTTAGTATACTTTAACGTTACACGTAAATGTGTACGACAAAGGTCCATCGTAATGTACGTTACCTTGTAATTAGTAAATTGGTGAGCCCAGCAAGAAAATATGCAACGCCATGCCAAAATGGGTCTGATACCGAACGTTAAACACTGGGAGTGGGACCGTCAGATTAAGTTGTATAATCATAGGCGAAGCAACAGCTGTAACGTTATTGCATTACTCTCCAGACTCGTAACGTAGCTAACCTAGTTGCCCATTTCATAATGTAAATAGGTATCGTTTGCTAACTAAATTACTAGGTAGCAACGCAGTAAGCTAACGTTAGATGAATGTCATAACGTTACAAATACACGTCAAGAGCTAGGTTAGCAAGTACGTTAGTTAACTAGCTAACAGTACACCAACGTTAAACTACCGTGATAGTGTACGTTACCAATATTAACGTTGTATGTTAAGGTTAGCTGGCTAAGTAGTCAACGTTATCTTTGATAATGAGCTAACGTTGCATGAACATACGCAAAAAATCAACAAACAACCAAGAACAACATGAACCACAAACAATTTATCCAACTAAAATAACAGGATTTTAGCCTTTGACATCCGCTAGTTCGTAACGTTGATAATACTGCGAGTTAACGCTACCGCTAGCAGTGTAGCCAAGAACTAACGTTAACGTTAGCGAACTGCTAAGTTACCCAAGTTAGATACTGTTTGCTACAAAATGGCGACAGCAAAATCCCCAACGTTAGCAAGCAAGGCTAGGCCCAAGTGCATGTTGATTCCCTAACAAACACCAACAAGCCGGTTGTATTCGTGTACGTTAGGTGAGAGGTGAAAACTATTTTCTTACGATGCTAGTTACAGAACTATAACGTTACCCAGATAATTAACGTTACAAGCCCTCTTTCCGAAAAAAAAACATATTTCAATGTAAATTACAAAGCCAAGTTACGTTATGTTACTAGCTAGGCTAGCTACCGTACCTTCGTACAAAACTAGAATCCCATCTTCCAACACATTTATTTTAGCTAGCTAACGTAACGTTACTGCATCCAATTTCACCGTGCATGCTAACGCGAGAGCACCAAGTAACAAGCCATTTTTATTTAGCTAACGTTATAAGCTAGTTAGCGTTAACTAACGTTAAACATAATGATTAAATTGATACTAACCTGGCCTCGTCCCGAATATGAGCAGATATCCCCGAATGAACACTTAGCTACTAGCTAGCTAAAGCTAGCTGGCCATACAAACACCAACTCTGATTCGCTGTTCTTGCTTGCCAGCTAGAGAAACGTAACGTCAGCTAGCTAACGTTAACTAGCAACAGCAACTGTCAATGTAGCTTAGCAACTCAAAATGAAAGGGAATGATATACTGTAAAATTGTGGTAACGGTGGAACAGGCAATTGTGAGATGGCTAAGCTGAGTTCTTGTTTTCTTTTTTCCCTTATCGTTAATAAAATAGAAATACTGGATAGCTTCATGTAAAGTGGGGGGAATCCATCACTTTGAAGAGCCGTCAACGGCTAGTAGCTACTGGACACTGGCAGTGCAAAAGAGGCGGAGCAATTGCGAACCGAAGGTGTGGTTAAATTCGCAGAAAGAACACTTTTTATACCTGACTAAATCAGTTAGGTTATAACTTAAAATTATAGGTTACCTTCACCTGTGTTATGGTGTTTTTCAGTGGTTAGAAACGGTTATTCAGACCGCATCCCCAAATATAATCCCTGCATTTGTGCTGTATATTCTGTTCATCTCTCGTTCCTCTTTACCCTCTTAAAACGACTTGCTTTCTTGTTCCTATATTCTATTCTCTTAAAATAATGATAGGCTACCCAATTATTCTTCCTCTCCTCGTGAGCTTTTGTGTCCGTGCTGCCTTCAAAAAACCTCACATTTATCCTCAAAGTTTGACGAGTTCAATAATCACTAAAACAAACACACCAAACAATAAGGCCAAATGTTGATTGAATACAGACAGTTCATATCAACAACCATGTTCCAATTGTTCAAGTTTTAGTTTACAGTTTGACTTTCCACTGACAGCTCTTCTTTCATTAGCTGAGGCTGCTACTGTGCCATTATCACATACCTGTCCATGATACCCCTGCAAGCTGCTCTGGATAAAGCTTTACTGACTAAATAAATACATAATTGAATAACAACAACAATAATAATAATAATGCACAGTTCTTTATTTCATGTCATAGTCATGTAATAATTCACAATGATTATGGCTTGCTGAGGCCTTTTAAAATTACATAAATTTTCTTCATATTTGATGAATCGACAGCCTACAAGTAACCTGTGTGCTTTATTCATCATTCATCCCCTCCATCTCCCTCAATCCATTTGGCTGCTTTGAATCTTCCAAGCAGAAATCCAACTCGTTTATTTCACTTAAGAATTATTATTGCAATACTCTCATACACAATGCATGCACTGTCCTGTATCATTCTGTTAGTATCTCATTAAGGATCCTCTAACATTAGTACCTTTATTCTAATTCATAATAGGGATGACTTCAGGGCAGGTCTGAGAAAGTCTTACGAGGAGGTGGACCAGGCTCCTTTGTCTCTTGGTCTTTTCCCATGTCCTGAAACATCAAGATTCTGTGTGTACGTGTGTGTGTGTGTGTGTGTGTGTGTGTGTGTGTGTGTGTGTGTGTGAGTGATAGGCAGATAGAGACAGACAGAGAGAGAGAGAGAGAGAGAGAGAGAGAGAGAGCAAAAATAAATTCATACAAGTAATACAAATAGTTCATACTCCTGTAGTGATAAAAACAGAAGCACAAATATGCACTGGACTGACCAGTCCAACTCTGGCCTCGAATATAAAAAATATACACTTGGAGCAGCACTGAAGCTTGATACAAAGTTAGGCCTGATAATGATTGCTAGTTTTTTTGTTAAATCAGACTCCCCAACTGCATGGAGTAATGACTTGGATTATACATGATTAAATTAATAATATATTAATTAATACCATTATATTTAGTCTGATATGCCAACTTGTCTTTGTAAAGATTTCAACATTTGTGCCAATCAACTTGTGGTTATGGAACATAGGTTATTTCAGCTGGATCCTTCAAAACCATGTTTTTTTGTGAACCATAAAGCTCATTAAAATGTATTTTATAAAATGGTAACAGTCCATCTACTGTAACTGTAAAGATATTTAAAATTCTGACTGAGACTTTAAGACTGAGATTCCATAAGATTGATCAAAAATTAGTTTTAGAGTTTTGCCTGGGTCAGTATGATGTTCTGACATCATCAATCATTTACTGGATAATATCGCTGACTGAGAAAGTTGCTTGTGGTTTAGTTCTGGAATCATTGCTCTCAACAATGGATGTTTCTGATGCGGAAACTCACAGCCTCAGTATGGCGTTCCTCTTGCCCAGCATCATGCTCACAAAACCTGTATAGCTGATTGTCTCACATGAAGTCCCTCCCACTACCTCTGACATCATCTTCTTGAGCTCCAGGTGAGTCTTGGCCACTCCCAGCTTCTCAAGCATGCGCTTGAGTCCCATCAAGTCTAATGGAGCGTTGTAGTGAGAGAGAAGCAGAAACAATGAGCAAGGAAGAAACTGCATGATGAATATGGAAATGTAGTACATTGTTTACGCTGAATATGGCAATTATGTTGATTTGGATGTTCTTGCTGAAAATGTAGCAGGATTGTTTTATGTTGCATTGCATTATTTTTAATTTCAGGTACAGAACAGTAACATTACATGTGATAAAACATGTTCAGTGTAGTGATATACCATTATGCAAGTAATGTGAGTAATACATTTGCTGGGATGGTGTGATTTGGATGAATGCATGATTTGTTCCGGTGTTGTTCGGTGACAGTTTGGAAATGTACTTTTCTGTATTGTCTCTAAATATTTTAGTACAAAATATATAAAAAGTAATCTATAATTATGGTTCAAATTTGCCACAATCAAAGGCTCATTAAAAAGTATAGTCCAAAAGCATTATTGTAAGGCTCAGAGATAGCCTAGTGATTCCAGAAAAGGCGTCACAAATCAAAACACTAAAGTTACCTTTAAAATCATGTTATTTGCAACTGTCTGAATTGATTCGTTCATTAATACAACAAGGCACTAATACACAGTAATGTGTATTGTGTTGATACACAAACAGCTCACTTTTGCTTATTTTCACCTCTACATTTGGTTGTTATACAGTGCCCTCCACAATTCTTGGCACCCCTGGTAAAGATGAGTAAAAGGGTTATACAAAATTAACTTTTGAATTAGGTTAATCTCACACTGAAATAATAGAAAAATCTAAAGTAAATTTATTCTGAGAAAAAAAAATTCCTCATCAAGAAATAATTATCTTTAACAGAACCACGTGTGCCACAATTATTGGCACCCCTAGAAATTCTTATGAACAAAATGTAACTGAAGCATTTTTTCCATTTATATTTTACTTGTTAAGGTTGATCAGAGTATTTAGGAACTTTCAAGCAGTAATCCATCACTTCCTGTTTCACTGGGGTATAAATATGAGGTGACACAGAGGCCATATTCCCTTATTCATACATCCACATGGTAAAGATAAGAGACACACAACACACAAATCAAAAAAGGGAAAAGTGTGTTGAGCTTCATAAGTTAGGGAATGGCTATACAAAAATAGCTACTCACCTGAAAAGGCCCATATATACTGTTAGGGAAATACTTAAAATGTTCAAAGCATCTGGAACTGTTACAAACTTGCCTGGAAGAGGACCCAAGTTTATTTTGCCCCCACACACAGTGAGGAGGATGGTAAGAGAGGCAAAAAAATCCCAAAGGATCACTGTTGGAGAATTACAGAGGAAAGTAGCATCTTGGGATCATCAAGTCTTTAAAACTACCATTAGACGTCACCTCCATGCCAACAAATTATTTGGAAGGCGTGCCAGAAAAAAAGCCTTTCCTGTCATTTCACCACAAATGTAAGCGCCTGGAGTTCTATGGTCAGATGAAACGAAAATTGAGCTGTTACGGGAGAAGACTCAGTGCCGTTTTATTGGCAAAGGGAGGTTGTACAAAGTGTTAAATGCAGGGGTGCCAATAATTGTTTACACATGGTTTTGTTAAAAATTATTATTTCTTGATTTTCTTTTCTCAGAATAAATGTACTTAATTTACTTAATAAAACTAATTAAAGGTTGGATTTTAAATTTTTTTTTAGTGTGAGATAAAAACGGTTATTATTTTATAACCCTTTTTACTCATCTTTACCAGGGGTGCCAATAATTGTGGAGGGCACTGCAAATGGTAAAATAACACACAAGGAATTTTAGCTTTTAAAAGATGGTGTTGGGAGTTACAATACATTAGTGTGTCTGTTTCTCAGTGTTACCTATCTCTCCTTGGTTATTGAGATCAAACTCCATGTATTTCTCTGTGAAAACAAAAAGGCACACTTGTATGATGATAACTCCTAGATTGATGTGTATCATACGCTCATAAATATTTTTACAAAATAATAATAAATATTTTCACAATACAATGTCACAAGTATCTACTGGTTCATACAATTCACTGACACAACACTCATTTCACATGCTATAATCACAAAAGCAGGAAGAAATGCTGTTTATCTGTCTAGATAAATCATAACTGCCGCATTTGCAATGTTGTTGAACGGACAAAATATCTGATGGTAATGTTGACCAGTTTTACAGCTGGACAGCATTAGCAGATTATTGAGAAATAAGATGTTCAGGTTAATACTCACTTTTAAAAGAGTCCAATTTGAGGCCAAGGTCCTCTTCGTCTGCATATTTAGGATCAGTGAGAAATGTCTTCACAACAATACAGAGAAACAAAATTCAAAGCAGGCACATTGTGTCCTTGTATTGTACACTTTTTCTACATTCATGTATCAGCTTAATATCAACAGATTTGTTTAAATATTTGAAAGTTCTATGACAGTTGATTCTTACAACACATTTGATAGAACCTTGTCTGTATAGAGAAGAAAGCGTCAGGAGCACTCCGTTAAAATCGGACACTGGCATCTAGCAAAATAGATATTTATTAGGACAATTACATACAATAAGTGCACGTGAAAAAAAAGGAATCGCCTAGACTAGAGCATGCTATATATATATATATAATATATTATGTACAGTTGTAGTCGGAAGTTTACATACACTTAGGTTGAAGTAATTAAAACTCATTTTTAACCACTCCACAGAAGTCAGTTAGGACATCTGCTTTGTGCATGACACAAGTCATTTTTTACAGACAGATTATTTCACTTTTAATTCACTATATCACAATTCCAGTAGGTCAGAAGTTTACATACACTAAGTTGACTGTGCCTTTAAATAAAATTAAAAAATTTTGGTTGCATATTCTTTGCATGCCATGACTTCCTGATGTCTGTGACCCAACAACATCAAAAGACTCTAGATATCTATATACCATCTGTGGAGTGGTTAAAAATGAGTTTTTATGACTTCAACCTAAGTGTATGTAAACGTCCGACTTCAACTGTAATTGTCCTAATAAATATATTTTTGCTCGACGCCAGTGTCCGATTTTATCCACGGAGTGCTTCTGATGCCTTCTCTATACGGACATTCCCTGGATGCACCTGTGATAACTCTTATATACTGAGCGCAACAATTTTTTCTTTTTCATAGAACCTTGTCTGAACAGGTTATTTTGAAGTCAACTGTCTTTCCAATGGGACCTTTGCCAGAAAAAAATACAATAATACAAAGTGTGCAGCAACATGGTGTCATGACTTACTGCACAGCATTTGGCCTTAATTGTATGGCTACTCATTCAAACACACTTAAACACAGATGTATAGAGACAAATGGACAGGAAGAGACAGATACAGATAGAAAAATATGCAACAGCATGCACCTGATTGATTAACTCCAGTTTTTCTTCTTGTTGTGTCTTAAGAAGCCCAAAAGTTTTTCCACCTTAAACAGAATGTAGGTAATACTTGTAAACTCCATTAGTCACTTCTCTGAAACTCACAACTGAAGTAAGTCATGAGTTGATTAGCTGAAGTATATTTCCATATTTGGAGGAACGCACAAACAATGTAACTATGTGGAATAACACTGAAAAGGAGGAAGCAGATTGTCCATGAACTTTGCCAAATATCTCAGAGTAAAGATGATTTCTGTGAATATTCCACTTTTCCACCACTAGTAGCTTGGGGTTGCACATGCTATCTTGCATTTCTAAATAGGAAATGGAGACGTGTACAGTTATAACAAGGAACTTACAAGAATGTCAAACTCCCCCAGTTCCTTGTAGGAAGCTACAAAGAGGTAGTCTTAGTTTGCAAGCATTTTTTGGCCTTATGTTTAAAGGTACCCTTGGGAGTGATATCCAAAAACAAGTGTGTTCAAACAATATTATCTGTAGCCTAATGATCCACTTCCTCTGCTGAAAGTAGTACTTCCCCCTTTCAAAGCACATGTAGAAAACTGTTTAGGATAAAATTTTGTTTCCCCCAGCTGTGTATTTGAAGAGATGGCACATGTAAATATATGCACTCTCTCTGAATTTAAGTGTTGAATTATTTCCTCAGGAATTTTCTTTCTACATGCTTTTTACATGGAAGATTACCAGAAAAACTTAAGTATTTGAAATGTTCTAACACTACAATACAATTTAGCCATACCTAATCACCAAGTTATCTTAACATGAGGAACCTAAGGAAAATATTATCTTAGATACGATAAATCACTATGACAGAAATACATAGTCTAGCATTTTACACAAGTGAGGGTAAAATAACAAGGTTTGTATATTTGTATTTTGTGTTATGAAATCATGGAATTATGGCACATTGACCCACGTGACAGCAAACTAGATAAGTGATATATCTGTAACAACATATTTCATATCAACTGTATATACATACAGTTCACCTCTGAGTCATTGAAATGTAACTGCACTGAAACCACACAATTGCCATAACTGTTTCAAGACTTCAGTAATGCACAAAATTGAATTTGACGAACCATGGGAAACCAATAATATACATACACAAACACATAAAACACGAGAGCCAGGCTAAATCATTTGGAATATGATGTGTATGCTAAAACAACACAGGGGTATTGATCGGAGGAGAAATCAGTTTCAATGAGAGAAAATAGAGACATGTGTCAGTAAAAGCAAAGACATTTTCAGACAAAGATAAGGGGGTAAAATCATACTTACCCTGTGCAGATCTGTCCATGTCTGTCTTTTCTTTCTGTGAAGATTAGTAAATGAGTGAGACAGACAAGAAAAGAAGTGTGGGGTGGAAGCAAAGAGGTTGAGTCAAGCACTAATACTGAAAGTGTGAAAGAATTTGTGGCGTGTGCTGCATATAAGGACAGACTGTAGGGTGTAGAGGAAGTGGGTGAGTTAATGTTAGAATGTGGAGTTTTATTCAGTTCTCCAGCACCCAGCAAGAGAGACCAGACCGAAGAATGTGCCAAAACCCTTCACACACATGCACACATACACACACACACACACACACACACATACAGTCCTGCACACAATTATTAACAATGAAATGATAAAAAGAATAATAAATACTGCACACCCGTGTGTTTGTAAGTTATGAAAGTGAAAGCATTTAACTGTAGTGTGCATATTAAATGTATTTGAGAGAGAGAGAGAGAGAGAGAGAGAGTAGTCTAATAGGAAGTTCAAATCGTTATTTTGTACTCCAATGCAGCGAAATAAAGACATTAAATGTCACTATTCAATCAAAGATTTATTTAAATAAAAAAATACAATGTATGATTATCATTGCAATTGTGTCAGATCCATATCAGGGCTCTACTGATGTATTAGACTATACAGTTAGGCCCATAAGTATTTGGACAGTGACACAATTTTTGTTGTTTTTGCTCTGAACACATTAGATTTGAAATGGAACAGTAACTATGACTTTCAGCTTTAACTTGAAGGTTTATACGTACATATCGGGTGAACGGTGTAGCAATTGTAGCCATTTATATACATAGTCCCCCCTATTTTAGGGGACCAAAAGTAATTGGACAAATTAACATAAACTTTAATAAAGTTATCATATTTAATATTTGGTTGCATATCCTTTGCATGTCATGACTTCCTGATGTCTGTGACCCAACAATATCAAAAGACTCTTGATATCTTATTTTCAGGTACTCAATTGCTACACTGTTCACCCGATATGGACTAAAAACCCTCAAATTAAGGCTGAAAGTCTGCACTTTAACCTCATAGTTACTGTTACATTTAAAATCCAATGTGTTGGAGTACACAGCCAAAACAATAAAAATGGTGTCACTGTCCAAATACGTATGGACCTAGCTGTGTATACAAATGATTTGCCTCATAGCAACTACAAGCATATTGTGCCAATATATAATCAAATCTAATTTCTCATATTTATGAAACAGATTATAAATAATGAATTGCCATAACTAACTGAAAATTGTCAGTCACTAAATGGCACCTAAAAGAAATGTTTCAAAAAGGGGCTAAAGTCTTGGGGAATAAACCAGTAACTGGGGTAAAGGGTTCCCCAGATATGTTAGAACCAAAAAATGTACAGGTGCAACTTTTGCGTCCTGGTTTTGTTAACATTCAGATTTTCCTACTGGAGCAATTGTTGTATTGTATTGTTGCACAGTTGCTTTCTTTTAGGTATGACAGTGTGCCTTACAGAGTGCCTTAATTCAAATTAAAATCTGTGTTGCAACAAAATCGCTGAATCTATTCTAGACCCTGATAAAACATAAATATTCCTGACTGGATCAAAAAGTAACCTATTCAAATTTGAAGGGCCAAACATAATTTTTGGTAGAAATCCAATATAATTTACTCATTAAATGTGGGTGTCATGTTTGACGCTCTGTTTTAGTTTGACACCCATTTGAAATCAATCACGAGAACCATCTATTATCATTTGAGAAACATCACAAAACGTAACCAGTGTCTGAACAGGAAAGATGGAGAGGTGTTGGACTACTCCTTCCTCATACATTGAGTTATTCATGGTGCCCAGGCATGGGTGTAATCCCCCCTTTCCCAATGAAATTCTATAATGAATGAAAAAGAATTGCCATTATAAACAGAAAATATCTGTTTTCCAATTTTAACGACCATTAGGGAGGAAACCAAAAATACTTACCCTTACTCTTGAGCAACCAGTGGGGGTCGCTAGATAGTGATGATCTGATAACATTTCTTTCTGATTATGTTTCAATGTGATCTGTATGTGACTGTCCAAACTGTACTGTGTTTTCCAGTTCAGCGCCCTGAGACACCTTGTGAACACTGCTATGGAAAAATAAAACTGACGGTTTTATTAACAATGGTTACACATCTTGAAAGTCCAATCCATTACCTGATAATCAAAAGAGTAATGGATTGGTCGATCTTTCATTGTGTCACCAGTACAATTATGATTTCTGGGAACAACCAGTGCCTGACTCATTTGGCATTCATTATTGCCTAAATACTGCACAGTACATGCACCACCACACAAATGAACAAACAGTCTTGAAGTTCAGAATGCTTTTCAATTCTGATGCATCTATGGGTTAACCCAGTGATTTTCAACCACTGTGCCGCGGCACACTAGTGTGCCGTGAGAGATCGTCAGGTGTGCCGTGGGAAATTATCTTATCCTATTAACTTCACTTAATTAGTAACACTTTTGGTTGGTGGTGTGACTCAGGATTTTTTTAATGTAAAAAATGTGCCTTGGCTCAAAAAAGGTTGAAAAACACTGGGTTAACCAACAAAAGAGAAGCTTGACAGACTAGCAAAGAGAACTGAAAACAGGAGCTGAGTTATATCACGACTCAAATGGGAAGATTGATGTCAATCTCAAATGAGTCAAACTCAGACAAACGACAGTGCAACTTACAAGAAGTAGAAGAAATGCCTCTGTCTTTTTGGATATTGTTATTTTTCCTATTCATAAATAAATGGGCTCCAAAGTGCTGCGGTAAGTATTACATTTCATGAATCCAAATATTTAAAATTTAAAACTGAGATTTTAGAGGAGCACTTAGTTAATTGTGTACTGTATATGCACTCATTATTGTGAAATAGTGTAGGCTAATTGTGAATGACAATGCATTGAGATATATGATCATAGGTTATACTGTATTTTTCCCATCTTTCACACGAATGCTTTCATTGCTGTGATGCTGAAAATAAAGCTGTTCATGTTAAAAAAATATTTTAAAATGTTTAAAAATGCAGAAAAAGGTGAATTGTTGAAGTTGAAAAATCTTGAAATGTCCAGTAATCAACTTTATCAATTGTTTTTCTGATAGTGACCAGCAATGGCATTCTGGGAAACATATGTTTTACAAACCTTTGTGAACAAATTTTGTAATGATTAAATTTGTCACCAATTTCTGCTGTGATGCTTTAGATTTTTAAATTTTATTTTTAATGTGTAAAAAGCATGATAAATAAAGCAGAGAAAATTGGCACATAAAAACATTTGCAAAGTATAAGGTTTCACAGAATGAAATCCAATATTTACCAGATTTTCACATTGTTACCATACACATGTTCATCCTGTTTATGGCAAGCATTTAAATATATTTTAAAGAAGATGCACAAGTCAAAGATGGCAATCATTCATGTCGCAGTGAAAATGGTACAGTAGAAGACCAGGTTTAGTCACCAGGGGGCGCTAATATATTATATTTATACATTTTTCTTTCTCTCCCTTAAGATGAACTCCCTAACTCATGTGAAAAGGTTGACGCCCATGAGGTTTCCACTGCTTTGGGTAGCAATGCAAAGCTAAGCTGCTCTGTTCCAGTTCACAGCATAAACATACAGCAGTACAGAATTAAATGGGAAAGACAGGCATCAGCGAATGCCCAGTCACACACAGTGCAGACCTGGCCAAAGGCAGCCCTTCCCCCAGAGTCGAAGCATTTATATGGGGCACGGCTAACCTTTCAGTGGGGAGAGGAGGGTGTGAAAGTGGGAAACCTGTCTCTCTCCCTGAAAGATGTGAGGAAGAGCGACTCTGGAACATACACCTGTCGGGTCTGGAATGGATGGCAATGCATGATTGAAACGAGTGTCACTCTTAAGATCAAAGGTAAAGGTCAAGGACATTCACTTCCTGCTCTGTACTTTATTTAATCTCATGCTGCTTTTTTAGTTCCTCTTTCATTTTTTGTACTGAAGACTTTAATCATTATTTATGAATGAATAGATTAGTAGGTCTCACAGCAGAATTTGTCTTTAACCAAAGCTATATTCTCTGTTCTATAAAGAGTGTGAAGTTCTAAACCCTATCACTGCATTACCCAAGACAACAGTCGTCCTGCCTTGCCCCTTTACAAGCGATCAAGGAAACACACCAACCCCTGAGGTCAGTTGGTTTTTGGGTCCAGAAGGACAGAGGTTTCTCATACTCCAGCACCCTCCTACGCCCTCTGTCGACTCCAGGGGCCCCATACCCTTGCATGGAAAATTCAGATTTTCAGGTGATCTTAATTCAGGTAATGCATCATTGACCATCTCTGAGCTAAATTCCAGTGACACCAACTGGTACAGCTGCACACTGCACGTGGGGGTGAAAAAACAATGTCGACAAATGAAGCTTCATGTGAAAGGTGGGTGCTTCCCTTGCTTCATTTGCATGTCAGATTATTGATAGTACGTGAATTTCTAATGTTGTCTTCTCTGTGCACCTTGTTGGTTATGATTATGTGTGTATGATTATGTGTGTCCGTGGGTGAATTCTGACTTTGTGTATCTGTAGTGTCTCTGTCAGTGATAACCTATATTTAAATGACAGTCATTAACATTTTCTAGACTGACCTACAATTTTGTAATGTCCCTGCAGATTCGTCTGTATCAGAGGTGATCGCAACAACTGGCCGAGTAAATGTGACCGTGAAGGCGAATGGTAAAGTGCATTGTCATATTACTGTGTATGAGAGGTGGAGAAAGGCCTTTTTGAAAGTCTCGTAACGCGCTAGAACAGGGGCCTCAAACTCCAGTCCTACAGAGTTTCTGTTGGTTTCTGTGATTTCCTTTCATTCAGAACACAATTCAGGCCATGGAAACAAGGTGTGCAGATTTTTAGCCAATCAAGGACTTAAATTAAGCACTTACAGTCAAGCCGGAAAGTCTGCACACCCCTTTCACCTTCTCCACGTTACAGACTTCTACTACAATAGATTGAGTTAATTTTTTTCCTCAAACATCTATACACAATAGCCAATAATGACGAAGTGAAAACAGGTTTTTAGAAAATATGCAATTTTATTTTACTGACAAAAATAGGTTATTTAGGGGTTACATATCTGTAAACACCCTTAGCCTAATACTTGGTTGCTGCACCTTTGGCAGCGATTACAGCTTCAAGGCGTCTTGGGAAAGAAGCTACGAGCTTGGCACACTTGTTTTTGCCCATTCCTTTTGACATATCCTTGCAAGCTCCGTCAGGTTGGATGGGGAGCGTCGGTACACAGCCATTTTCAGCTCTTTCCACAGATGTTCAATTGGATTCAGGTCTGGGCTCTGGCTGGGCCACTCAAGGACATGCAGACTTTCTCCGAAACCACTCCTTTGTTCTCTTGGCTGTGTGCTTCGGGTCGTTGTCATGTTGGAAGGTAAACCTTCCCCCAGTCTGAGGTCCAGAGCGCTCTGGAGCAGTTTTCTTCAAGGATATCGGTGTACTTAGCTGCATTCATCTTTCCCTCTATCAGGACTAGTCGCTCCGTTCCCGCTGCTGAAAAACATCCCCACATCATGATGCTGCCACCGCCATGCTTCACTGTAGGGATGGTATTAGTCAGGTGATGAGCGGTGCCTGATTTCCTCCAGACATGACGCTTGGTATTCAGGCCAAAAAGTTCAATTTTGGTTTCATCAGACCAGAGAATCTTGATTCTCATGGTTTGAGAGTCCTCTAGGTGCCTTTTGGCAAACTCCAAGCGGGCTGTGATGTGCCTTTTACTAAGGAGGGGCTTCCGTCTAGCCACTCTACCATAAAGGCCTGATTGGTGGAGTGCTGCCTGGATGATTGATCTTCTGAAAGGTTCTCCCATCTCCACAAGGATACACTGGAGCTCTGTCAGAGTGACCCTCGGGTTCCTGCTCACCTCCCTGGCTAAGGCCCGTCTTTCCCGATTGCTCAGTTTGGCCGGGCGGCCAGGTCTAGGAAGATTCTTGGTGGTTCCAAACTTCTTCCATTTACGAATGATGGTGGCCACTGTGCTCTTTGGGACCGGTAAAGCTGCAGAGATTTTTCCGTACCCGTCTCCAGATCTATGCCTTGACACAATCCTGTTTCTGAGGTCTGCAGATAATTCCTTTGACCCCATGGCTTGGAGTTTGCTCTGACATGCATTGTCAACTGTGGGACCTTATATAGGCAGGTGTTGGCAATCCCCAATCATGTCCAATCAATTTAATTTATCACAGGTGGACTCCAATTAAGTTGTAGAAACATCTCAAGCAGTATCAGTGGAAACAAATGCACCTCAGCTCACTTTTGGTGTCATATCAAAGGGTGTGCACACTTGTGTACATATGATATTTTACATTTAGATTTTTAATAAATTAGCACAAATGTCTGTTTTCACTTTGTCATTATGGGCTATTTTGTGTAAAATTTTGAGACAAAAAATGAACTCAATCTATTGTAGAATATGTCTGTAACGTAATAAAACATGGAGAAGGTGAAAGGGGTGTGCACACTTTCCGGCTTGACTGTAACCCTTGTGTTGTCTTCGTATTTTGTATGCACCCCATGTTCTCAGGGTCAAAAATGACACACCCTCACCAGACCCCTTGTTATAAAGCTTCATTGAATTTTAAAACCTAAATCTATTTTTATGTAGAAACAATCTGTCATTCACCATTAAATTGTTCAATACAACTGCTTTTCTACTCCAGTAGGAAATCACAAGGCCTACTCTACACTTTGTCAGTCTACTCTACACCACTTATTTGTACTACAAAACAAATCATAATCGATTTTTTTGCTGTAATAGATATATGGCACTTACTTTTTTGATTGTGAATTCAGATTTTATAACTGCAGGGTAAAAAAAGTATATAAAATATTTGTACCTTGATGGTGTACCAGTTGTTGTTATTTAATGATGATTTACATTATATCTCAGTCAAGGAGGAGACCAGTGGAAGCCCAGTTGTTGCGGTGGTCTCAGCTTTGTCAGTGTGTGTTGCTGTGGCAGTGGTTGGATCAGCAATATTCATTAGATACCGCAAGAACACAAACGCATGTACAAAAATAATGCATGGCATGATCTGGCATCAAACAGGTGAGCGGAAAAGTGAAAAGGTTCATAGTTCAATTTTGTTAATGTGGAAATCAAAGTGCATTTCCCTGGGTAGACCAAGCCCTGAGCCTCGTTCTGTTTGTATTCTCATACTTTGTATTCTCTATATACTTTTTAAATACAGCGTTATACAACAGCCCATGGCACACTTACTGAAATAGAACGAATAAAACTGTTATTTTTGTTTTGAATAAAAGTATGGAACGCACAACAATATGAGTAGGTAGATGGGTTGAAGTTTAGATGCTACGAAGGGGAATTAGCACAATCATAAACTATTGGTAAATCTCATCTGTCTCTCAGTTGAAGAGGAACCTGCGGATGCGCCTTATTCAAGTATATATACTCAAGAATCAGGTAAGCCTTTTTAGTGATGGAATGCCTATCAAGCAACAGTAAATTGCTTGTAATTTCTACATGGTGAAAACAAAATGCATAAAAATACAGTTTAATAAAAGCCAAGAATCTGCATTTTGACCACATGTGAATTTCACTTGATTACACATTGAGGAGTACAGAACCAAATCCAGAACTAAATATTACAAACATGAATCATTCTCATTTTCTCTCTTTCACAGCTTGTCTGCCTTCAGAGTTGTATTATTATGCTGAATGTGAGATTTAGGAGTACACCTTTATGGGTATGTAGCTTGACAATAATAATATACGTGTATGTACCTTTGCATTGCGTATATCACTCCTCACACTAAGAAAGAAAGAATACAATGGTCTTTTCCAAATGTAACTATATTTCACATATTTTTTTGTTTTCCAACAGTTGAAAACCAGTGAAAAGGAGTCAGCTGACATGACTTTTATGAATATTTTTTTGTTGTCATACCGACATAATACAGTTATAAGATAAATTTGTCTGTCATAGATTTAGAAAAAAATTAAAATGTAAATAAATCTTGTTGATTTGTGGACCATGGTATCGTACATGTCCTTGTAATGCATGTTGGTGTACATTTCTAATGTTGTCATAAAATGATAAGAACCTAAAAAACCGTCACAGTGCAAAAACATTTTCTTTATTGCAGCTCTGCTGCAGTCGCAGATATTAACAACCAATTTACCAAGACTTATTCGAATTCCGTTATCAAAGAAATTAAACACCCCCATTCAGAATTTTGCAGTAGAAGACACCCAAAAAAATGGTCAGAGACAATATGGCATGCTTACACATCCAGATTACATGGCGCCAAGAAACGGATACCATTTGGATATGGAGCAACCAGGCACAAGTAGTGAGGGAACCACAAGAAAAATACAACTTTAATGTACAGATCAGGAAATAGAGGTAATGGTCAATGAGGTACAGCTTCACAACACCGTATTACAGCATATGAATACAGCACCAATGGAGAGGAGAAAAATTTGGTGACACATGCAAAATTAATTCAATAGGTCGGCCTGTAACAACACAAACAGTAGAGGATGTAAAGAAAAGATGGCATGTTTTTAGGCAGTGTACAAAAGAAAGACTTTCCTACAACATAATGCGGGCAAAAGACACAGGTGGTTGTCCAGCTAATGAAAGAAAATTCACACAGACAGGTGGAACAGCAGGTGGAAAAATCCCTGCAAAAACAGCAAGTCACGGGGTGGAATGAATACACATAGATGATCTTGTAATGGGAGAAGGCCACAGAGCATCTGAAGGAAAAACTGTATTCACAATTCATTATATAATGTACTGAATGCATACGCACAACAATTGTTTACCTTGTTTAAATTTAGAATTGCGTTTTTATACTAACTGCTAGCTGATGACTTCAATAGAAGTCTTGCATCCTTTTAATAAAACAAATATAATTTAATATTATTTCAGAAAATAAATGAGAAGTGATTAGTAGAAACATGTAATTTTGCAGGCTGTCTCCTTTCCAGAGTGCTATGCATCAGAAGATGCATTTAAAAAAGAAAGGTTTCAAAAGGGACTAAAGTCTAAATATATTTAGTGCAACATAATGCACCAAATAGACATTATCAGAATTAAAAAAACTGTGAAGCAGATAAGCTAGGAAAGACGACATGACCCAAACTTATCATTCGCTCGGTTCTGTAGCAAAAAGATTGAGTTGGGAACAAAGAGATTGGGGTGGGGGCTAGACGGTGGTTATTTCTGGTTCACAACTGACTGCAGAGCATAAACAGTGTTTATTGCTTGTGACTGTTCTCCTCCTAAGTCTCTTCTCTCTGAAGCTCTGCTATAGACGGGCTCCCCACACTCTTCATAAAGAGCCATCTGCAAGCACAAAGCACAGAGGTGATATGAGAATGTCAGAGCTCTGCCGATCTGTATCAATCCATGTCGTATAATATTTCAGTTCTTTACCTACCATGTCGCCTTCAAAAACACTGGCCAAGTACAGAATTTAAAAAAATGATAAAATGCCTCATAAATAAGTCTTAAGTATTATTGTTGCCTTGGTAACCTTGTGGTACTTGAAGGCAGTGGAAGCTTATAACGGCACGACTTATGTCTAATGGTAAACCTGAGCATAGGGCTTTGCAGGTAGCAGTATTTTACTTTATAAAAAATTTATTTGTAAAAATGTTTTGTAAAATCTATTTATTTAAATTACATTTATGTATGAATTTATTACTCTTGGAAAAGGATTGTTTGGTGTATACGTGGTTACAAAATGTTTGGAACAAAACGGAAATTGATATCTATTCCATGAGTTACTCAAAGACTTACATGGCTCCCCACTCTGAAATTGGCATGTGCACTTCCTTTGAACGAAATATAGAAGAGGGAGAAGAGGGAGAAGACACACTGCATTATAATGTTACAATGGTGATAAAAATCATAAATTAATATAATCCCTCTCAATAATTAAGCAATTGTGAATATACAATACTATATTAGTACTATATAATCATTTAGTTCTATATACTTTTGAAACTTTTTTATTGTCAGCAAAAATGGGGAATCCCATTGTTTAAACCTCGGATTTCTATAATAATGATGCACACATACCAGTGTGCGTCTCTTGCTTCCTCTTCAAATAGATTCCCACACCAGCAATACAATGTAACAATATCAGCAGAAGGACACAGCTTACTATAACAAGCAAAGTGTAATCAACTGAAAGAGAGAAAGACAGGGATGGACCCGTTACAGAAAAAACTATTAAAGCAGCAACAATACGCATACACAAACTGTATGTTGCATGATGGATCATATAGTAAGCTTGCCAGGTTATACAAAAGAAGGAAATGTGTTGAAAGTTAAGCACATGTTATACAGTGGTTGGTTGTTTACAACTGTAGCTACAAGGTAAAGATGTGAAGATACTGCTGAAATGTATGAGATCAGGAATCCAGGGTGACACACAGAACATGGCAGTTTTTATCACCCTGTACTCTCCACTCTTGTCTGGCTCTTTCCTCCCCCTCTCTCAGCACGATACACGCAATCCTCTCCGAGACCTGAAGCTCAGGGACAAATAGCTGGGAGATCAGGGTGTTGTTTACGTGCACAACAGCGCCGCCCTCTTGGTGGCCTCCTGCACTGTGACTCCAAGTCAAATTCATGTCGCAGGCATCTGCACAGGTGAGTGAGCAGGTGAGAGTAAAGTTGAAGTTTCGCTGGGGAGGAACACCAGCGTGGTCTCTATTCACTGAGATATAATTGGGAAGAGTTGGGATAGAAAAATTAGTATTTGCCTCTCAGCCTGATGTATAGTGATGATAGTTCTGAAGCTATATGGTTGCCATGTATCCCCTGAGATTGGAGGTAGATTAGAGAAGTTCTTGAAGAGGGCTTAGAAATACAAATTATGCTATAAATTTGGCAAATACACAGATACACACACAAGCACACACACTCACACACATGTATACTCTATTTTGAATATAGTTGACTTCCAGCAATGTTATTCTTTCTTGTTCTTCGTTCACAATCATTTTTCAAAACATGTTGCGTTAAGAATCAAAAAAGCATCAAAGCCTCTTTCATTAAAAGATTACGTGCAGGTTTACCAAGTAATTCCACATATAGTTTGCTTCAAATCATTCTGCGGGTAGGTTTTCACTACGCACCCTCCAGTGTGTGCAGCAGTATTCTTCTGTGTGTGGAGATGAGGCCTGAGCCATTGACCAGTGAACACTGGTAGTACCCAGCGTGTGCTGTGGTCACAGCCTTGATTATTAATGAAGAGTCTGGTTCTGAACCTTGGATCTTTCTGTTGGCCAGTGCTGTGACATCGTCCTCCTGGGTCTGAGAGATCAGTGCCTTTTCTCCTACAGACCACTGAAATATTTCTCCGGCACCAGGGAGTAGGTCAGTGCAGGGTAAAGTCACAGATCCTCCCACTGCTGCAAACACTTCCTCTACACCATCTGAGAGAGAGAGAGAGACATTTATTTTACGAACATGGTAGCATAACTACTAAAGGCTGTTGATTAGTCTAGATTCATAAGAGAAGATCTGATCTGATTAATGCTGAAAAGAACAATGGAGGAAAAATAAAGTGATGGAGTGAGATCTCGGGACAGTGAGAACACCGGCTTACTGTGCACTGGAATAAGAGTGAACTCTGAACATCTATCACAAGCTTAATAGCTCCAACTATGTTACATCTGTAATTATACCCTGAATCCCATTTTCTACAGAAAACACTACATTCTCAACCTCCCTCTTACATCTACAGTGGAACCCCATTGTAACAGTATAGTTGCATAAATTGCCATTACATTAAAGACGGGGTCGTGTTATAACATTAACATTAAAATATCTGTGTCCAATGCTAAAAGTGCCAGAAAAACTTAATGTCGGTATTTTTTTCGTATAGCGCTTGCTCAAACCACTGGTATAGCACCGAGTCCAGTGACTCATCTGCTGTTGCTTATCCTTTTCCGTTGTAAACTGGCTTCTTCTTCAATTGTCTAAGTTTCTCTTCTTCTTTTTTACAGCCACAAAGTCTATATTTGGCACTAAACGTTTTGAGTTATCTACCAGCTTTTGTTTCCATTCTCAAGAGACATAAATGATTAATCTCATATTTCGCTGAAACTTGTGTGGATAATTTTTTAAATTATTATTCAATGTAACTGGTTGGGCATAACTCAGGAAGCTTTGAATCAGTAGTGACAGGCATAGGCTACGCATAGATATGGGTATAGATGGGAGACATGTAAACCCCTATATTTTAATTTCATTACATTTCATTACTTTCATTACATATTGCTGGACTACCAAGCAGGCCTATGCTTGTGAGATTTAGCGTTTGACTACGCGAGGCTAGGTAGTCAGGAATGTGTCTCCCCCAACGTTCAAATGAAACCTACGTCTATGGCAACAGGGATTAAGACTGAAGCCATATGACATTGATTTCCCTGCATGGGTTTACTTTTTCAGACAAATACGTTGGTGATGCTCTCAGTCAAATTGGAGCCAGAGCATAAAACGCGCGACTGAATAGTACGGCTCGAAAACAACCTGTCAATTGCGTCGCTATCTTTTTTCATTTCACTTCAGCTGTCATCAGCATCACATCGAACAATTCAGTTTTATTGATCTGGGCGTAATCTCATACTCTTCAAAGTATAAAGCCCAGAGATTAATCTTGTCGTGGTCTGGATCTCACGGGTGGATTACGAGGCTTCGAACTATGGTGGTCGATCTCGTTATATCAGAATTCGCGTGACACAGATGACTTGAGTTGTCATAATTGGCTCTGGTCCTCTGGATAAGAGCATCTTCTTAATACCTGTGTGTAAATGTAAGACCTGAAGATGACATTTTTTAAATTTTATTTCCTTTTGCCTTTCACAAAGATTGTGTGTTGGGCCTCACAAGTTTAGTATGGCTTTGATCAACTGAACTAGTACATTCAAAAACACCTAACTTGCAGTACCTATGAGTTTGGTGATATAGCTGTGTGTGGTCTTCACTTCTTTTCCCTCGACCAGCTGACACCTCCAGCTCTTATTATGGTCTGTCCTTGTGAGTTCCACTGTCAAGATGGAGTAGCATGTGGATGGATGGGAGATCTCATACCTGTTGCCCCTTAACTCTGCACCAGTCTCACTCACCCAGCGGACACTTATCCCAGCAGTGTGGTTACAAATGGCAATACCAGTGGAGACAGACAAGTAGCAATTTAGAGTGGCTTTTGCTCTGGCAATGAGGCCAGTGTTTGGGGTCACAGTAACTGTAGAAAAATGGTACAGATATATTCATTTTACACTTGTATGATGTCTCAAGGCTATATATGGTTCATTCATTAATGCTAATTATCATGGGAACGTTGAAGAAAACCCTTTTTACTGCAGAAGTAAAACATTCAAGATCCAAATTTACTATAATTCTCTTTTTGTCACTCCTCCAGAGCCTTCACACTAACACTGTCATTGCTGATACTTGCTTTGAACACAAAATACACTACACATTCTCACTTATGTTTCTCACAGTATATTTACATGTTCCCCCATACAACATGTGATGTACATGAGACCCTTTATATTCTGGAGATATTTTTTGTAAATGATACTCATCTTAATAATGGCAATAATGACATTGACATACTGTTGAGCAGCTGAAGAGTTGTGTTTGCGGAGATGGTTCCATCCGTACATGTGTACTGTCCCCCATCCTCGAGACTCAGATTAGATATGTGCAGCGAGCAGTCTGGACCCACCCTCAGTCTGCTTCCTCTGTTCACCAACTTTGTCACCTTCCCAGACTGGACTAAACTCTCAAAAAACATAAACCTCTCCCTGAATCTCCAAAAGACTGCTGAGCAGGATCTGTGGACAGTTGTGCCACATGGCAGAGCCACACTGGCTCCTACTGATGAGTAGATTACTGTCCCAGCTGGGGAGAGAGAGAGGGAGGGAGGGAGGGGAGAGATAGAGAAAGAGAGAGAAATAATAATATTTAGATGATTCTATTGTGAATGTGTGAGAATAATACTTACAGGTTGATAATACTTGCATATTGATACAGTGTGATACATTCAGCAAGCGTGTATTACACTAGGCATGTGTGACCAACCGATACATAAAATTTAATTTAAACATGAGCAAATGACACCATCCAAAATAAATAATTGAATAAATAAATGAATAAATAATGAAAGGGATAAGACAGCAAAGTAGAGTCATACATATAAGTCATACTTAACCATATCCAACAAAGAATTACTGTACCACATAATTGCCATCGTAGTCCTATCAGAAGCAATGCCGAGACATACAGGCCTGTGACAAGCTGTGACAAATTAACCATTTTTCACTCTCCTTCATTTTCATTGTGCTGTCTTCTTTGTTCATATGTATTTATAGGACCCAAACTCGTGTTGAGGAAATGATTATATTTTTCCTGTGGTTGCGTTCCCCAACTTCTGCAAATGAAAGGGCCACTGGACAAGTGATAATGTCCGGTTACCCTCAGTGATAGCTTTCCTGGTCTTGACCCTTTTCTTTTAACTCTCTAGCCATAGTTTGAACTATTGCAAGATTATTCAGGCCTTATGACTCTGTGTAGCTCTTGGAGTCTTGGAACATAGGTCCCTGTTTAATTGTACGTTTTCATATTTACACGACATTTTTCATTAATGTCAGTGAATGCCAATATTATTTGCTTCAGAAAACAACCAACTATCTTAATAAAAGTTTTACTGAGATTTTGCACACCTTTGCCATTATTATTTATAAACTCCTCAAAAAAAGTTTGGAAACGTTATTTCGGTCGATTATTCCTCCCCTTTAATAATACCAATTGGTATTGTATTTTATATCGTTGGAAAGCCTGATTAGTCACCTTTACAACGAGGTACAACTTGTAAGGATCATGCATTCGTGGAATGAGCAACACAGCTAACCGTGTGGGTAGCGGCCCAAAAAAATGTGCCAAAATCCCCTGCAATATTCTTCTGTTGGTATTCACTCTCGACGGCGTGGAGAATGCTATGCAGATTGCTGCACAGATCGCGTGACACCTTTCAATGGGGGCAGTGTCATGGTGTGGGGCGGTATCTCTCTCACAGGCAAAACAGAACTTGTCATCATTGAAGGCAATCTCAATGCAGTGAGATATCGGAATGAGATTCTGGAGCCAGTGGCGATCCCATATCTCCAGAATCTGGGACCTAACTCCATCCTCCAGGATGACAACGCTCGCCCCCACAGAGCCAGGATCATCACAGAGTACCTCCAGAATTTGGGAGTGGAGAGGATGGAATGGCCTGCCGTGAGTCCAGACCTCAACCCAATTGAACACTTGTGGGATCAGCTTGGGCGTGCTGTACGTGCCAGAGTGACCAACGCAACCATGTTGGCTGACTTGCGACAAATCCTGGTTGAGGAATGGGATGCCATCCCACAGCAGTGTGTGACCAGGCTGGTGACCAGCATGAGGAGGAGGTGCCAAGCTGTTGTGGCTGCGTATGGATCTTCCACACGCTACTGAGGTCCCTGACAGTGTAAAATGAATAAAGTGTAAAAATGGCCAATATGTGTTGTTTTTTCCTTATTACTGTGGGAGAGTGCAATCATCCAGTCCACCAAGCAACTCAAAACGAGAGTGAATACCAACAGAAGAATATTGCAGGGGATTTTGGCACATTTTTTTGGGCCGCTACCCACACGGTTAGCTGTGTTGCTCATTCCACGAATGCACGATCCTTACAAGTTGTACCTCGTTGTAAAGGTGACTAATCAGGCTTTCCAACGATATAAAATACAATACCAATTGGTATTATTAAAGGGGAGGAATAATCGACCGAAATAACGTTTCCGAACTTTTTTTGAGGAGTTTATAAGAAAGCATGCACAAATAGTCTTTAGAAATACAAGCTAGCTATCATGTGCATATGTAATGAGTCTAATAATGGTTTTGGCAAAATTGATCAAATATGCCAATGATTTCCAGAGTATTAATGATTGCTAGTGAGTGCAGGTTTGAGAATGACTGTGGTACTGTGCCAATAACCAAAATATTCTACTACTCTCTACTGCCCTCTGTGGTTGTGTCAGTGTCTGTTAAATTGTATAGTGGGTTATGTAAGTTGCACTAAGAGCACATGAACAAAAAGGGGAAAGAGATTTTCCCCCCACACAATTTTCATAGTGAAATAAATACAATAATAATTGAGTAAACCACACTTATGTAAATACATACATTATCTCAGCCACTTTATACATTAATGTAATGTATTCATAGCGTAATACATATAACAAAATATATGCACAAAAAAATAACACATTTGGTCATGTTCTTTTAAGTTGAACGTTACTAGCGAAAAACCCCCAAAATCTAAACAAAAAAACAGAGCGCCAATTACAATGATTTCCAGACCATAGTTTCTGGTTGTCATTATAACTTCTCTTTGCAGTGTTTTATATTCCCCAATTTGATAAATGTACACATTTTTCTGGCTCAGGATAAAACATGGAGAAGGATTATGTGTTTCACAATAACTACTTAAATAAACAATGTCCAAATCATTGCAAATTTCCTTCATAATCAAACTTTAATGAAACGTGCTTCACAGGAGGACAAATCTTCTTGGAGTTTTATCATATGACATGGCTGCTGAATTTTGTTCATACCAGAGTAATTATTATGAATTCTGACCCATCAATTCACATGCACTCTATTTTATTGCATTATTGTAATATAAAATATTATAATATATAAAATTGTCTATATTTTAATTACCCAAATGTTTGGCACAAAGATGACAAAAATGGAGGCGGAGATTGGATATCATACCAGCATTACGGAATGAATAAGCTAGCTCAGTACACACAAAATAGGCTCTAATGTGATTTCAATAAACAAAGCTGTAAATAATATATGGAATTTAAAGTGAAGTGACATATTTGATAACATTGTGCAGCATGCAAGCTTTCAGCACTGTCAGACTTTGTGTTACGTACAGTAATACACAATGGAACATACTTTCTGGAGATAATTACCAAATATTCCAAAGCAAATAAGACATGCATTGCATAATGGGGGCCTTATGCAATGGAATGAAAAATACTCAAGGTATTGATGTGCCAGTTAAAAACACACACATCAACTCCATTTATGGGGTGTTTGTTTGTTCAAACATCAATGTACAATGGTTTGTACCCATTATTAAGATCTTGGATTTAGCAGCTTGAGAGGCTGGGCACTGGAATCTGCACTGGGGTAAAAGAATGGATACAAGGTCTCTGTGAAATTTTCCCTCAAGAAGGAGAACAGAGGACTCATGTCTTCTGTGTTGTAAAAAGACAATTGGCCTGCATCATAATCTAGATACACACCGACCCTCCTCACCCCCTTGTTTCCCACAGTCCAGTACCCATTTTCAGAGGAAAGCACCACCCAGCCATCCCGCTCTGCTGTTTCACTGGCCACACCCACATCCCAGTCCAGCTGGTCTCCAACCTCTACCTCCCAGTAGTGATGGCCTGAGGAAAAGCCACATTTGGCCAGCACACAAGCGCTGAACTCAAAGCGGGCCTCTCCCATAGGCAACCCTTCCTTGGGGGTGTGGCTGTAGTGGGCAGTTGTGAGGTCATTGGAGAGAGACAGGAATGGGTTGGCAGTAGCTGGGTCAAGGGTCAAAGAGCTGAGACCTGCAGTATAGTAGTACAGAATAATATAACATAGCCATGACCATTATGAACGGGGGGAAGAGAGAGAGCGATAGAGAGAGCGAGAAAGACAGAAAGAAAAAGGGAGAGAGAGAGAAATGAGAGCTGAGTGCAAAGTCATTTGGTGATCAACCTGACTAACCACACACATGAATGTTTAGTCCAGTGACTCATATGCAAACTGGGTGCTGCTGTATGGTGCAATCTGTTAGCATGGGTAAAAAAAAAAATGAAGCTGTATTTACAAGGGTGACTGATACTTGGACTCTGACAGGACAGAGCTTAACCTGCATCTGACTTGGCAGGGAGCGTGGACAATGGTGTATTAAGGTGTACGTAAATTTCACTTGTTTTAAAAATGATTGTGTACAAATCCACACATTATAGACTTAAAATGAAGACTGGTGGTTTCAAAAATCAGGGTTTGCCCTGAATCTGGACTAGTTAATTTTCCTGCTATATATGTCATACCGCAATCTTTGTCTGAAAAAATAAACATTATGAAGTTAAAAAACCTGTAAAAGGAAAATAAAATGGGAGCCATTATAAGTGTATAATGTAATGAAACAATGTGGTCCTTTATTAATTTATGTATTTTCAAGAAATAAAGCTATTCATGTTTTAATAAAGAGGTTCAACTACTGTGTTGGCAAGGTATGGGTTTTTTGAAAACTAATTTCTATTCATGGGTTTCCTGTTTGTGAAGAACACAAACACAAATGCACACCTGCTATTTCCTGTTTCCATTGATGAACCATGACTCAGGTCACAAACAGGATGTGGGCTATGGTATCATGCATGCAAAAATACTGTATACAGTATGCAATGTACATAATATGGAAAGAGAAGCAGAAACACAGGACTCACAGTCATGCACACCTATCTGGTATATTTGCAACATATCTTTAGTCATTAGAACCTCAGAACTGTGATTAACCCTCATATTATGTTTGGGGTAAATTTGACCTGATATGTGACATCTCTTAAAAACCAGTTAACTATATTGACAAATACTGCTTTGGGTGATATATTGCATCATACCCACTTGTGCAAATAAACTGTATTTGATCATGGTATAATATAAATGCACTATGCAAACATTGGATTGTGTTTTTCCTCAGCAGAAGGCTTTTTTCAGGTCACAAATTCATATTTTAGAAATATTGATACCCATTTATCCCACCATATGAGTTTAAAGATTTTGTTTTCTAAATCTTTGTGTTCCAACTGAGAAACTCACTCAGTCACTCAGTCACTCACTCAAAAGCACAACCATGACTGAAGATCCAGAGCATACTAACTAGTAAACTACATAGGAGTTCTACAGGTGAAATTCACATTGTATTGTGCTTAATGCTTATTGTAAAGCCCACTTTGTTTATGCATTCTGAATGTATGTAAATGTATCATACCTGGCTCAATGAATTCTTCCAATTTCTTCCATATGAAATATTGAATGGGCCCTTTATAGATTCCCAGGTCAAACCACTCTGTGACATCATCATCCAGCACTCCAAACTGTGCTCTCATTCTTCCATAAAGAGAAGTGCATAGACACTTAATTAGAACAGCAGACTTCACTGTCTCCAGAAAGAGTATATCTATGACCTTACTAGACAAGAATACTCTTGATCTGATCCCTAAATAATATAATATGTTATATTTTTAAAACATTCTCACCTCACTGTCACTTCTTGAATATCCTGTATGATAGTACACAAGCATAAAAATGAGAAACTATTATAACTGGCGCGATTATTATTATTAATATTATTATAATATTTATGATTTCAGTAGCCTATAATACTGAAATGATAGATTTTGTCACAAAACTTACATTGATCAGTGCTGCAGGATCATGCCCTTCTTTCTCAAATCTAGCACTGAGTGAGGTAACGTCTTGTGTCAAGGTGTCAGTTTCCTGTGAGAGATGAGACAAGGTTTTCTGCCTTAGGGCCAGTAGCCTCTCTGTGTCTCTCTGCAGCATAGAGCACAGCCTCTCCCTTTCCCTCTGGATGCAATGCAACAGGTGGTCCGTCTCTTGGATGAGATGGGCTTGGAGAGAAACAGACTGGTTCTGTGGAATGAAATTGTCAGTGACTCGTATAAACAGGTTGCATTGCTTGAAAGACACGCTGGAATGTGACATATTCCTACTCAGTGAGGTCGAGACATTGTAACATATTCTCATTTCCCACACAGTGACACATTTTATTGTTTTGACATTTAATGTAGCTATGAAATTTGATGGTTATGGCAACTTCACTACAAAAAATGGTTGTTGTTTGTTAATAATTAAATCATTTTATGGACACTTTTGCTTTAATTATTTAGAAGAATTACCTTGATTTCTTGGATTTCTTGCTCACTCTTCTCGTAAAGATTTTTTATTTCTTCCTTCTGGCCCTCAAAATGTCTCACAGCCATCTGGAAATTCTCCTGTAACGTGACATTTTGATCAGAACTTCATACAGCCCCTCCTTCTCGCAATCCTCCCCAGTTCACTCCGCTTCACCTGACTCCACCCCAACGCACCTTTCTCCGCCCCTCTCGAGTGCACCCTTATGCTCCCCCCTGACCCCGGCCCTCACCTGACACTGCATCAAAACCTCCTCTATGGGTGCCAGGCTGTGGGTGCGGTGCTCTTTGGAAACAGCACACACCACGCAAATCGCTATCCGCTCCTCCTCACAGTACATCTTCAAGGGCTCCAAGTGGACAGAGCACAATCCTCTTCCTCCCTGTTTTTCGCCGGTCCTCACCAATCCACTGTTAGAGGAAAGGAACTTTCTGGTTCCCTCTAGTGGAACCTTGTGGTGGTGCATTCCCAAGCCGCGCATTCTGTCCACAATAGTGGCAAGGAGCTTGTTGCTTTTTAAGGTAAACTGGGGAAAGATTTCACAACATAAAGGGCAGGTGTATCCACCATTGCTCTCTTCTTCCACCTCCCCTGGCTCCTTCCTCTCTCCTTTCTTCCAGTAATCTATGATGCACTGTCGGCAGTAGTTGTGTTCGCAGTCAAGTCTGACTGGGTCCACAAAGAGGGAGGAGCACAATGGACAGGTCACCTCGTTGACCAAACTCAAGGCCAACCCTGCCTCTTCTCTTGATGTCATTTCAGAAAAGGTCTAATTTACAGCTGTCAAAAGCAACTTTTCAAGGATTTGTTGGTTTTTGACTGAAACAAAATAAAAAAGTAAAAATTGATTACAGCAAACTTAAAAGAACATGCAACTGAACATGTAAGGCAATGATTGCCTGTAATCTAGGTATAAAGCTGGGTTTCTGTTCCAAAGTCTGCCTGTTAGATGAACGACTATAACTGATTTATGAATAAACCTAATCTGCTCATTTATTTTGCAGAATACTATGAATACTAACAACAGTTTTGAAAATCTTAATGTTGGCAGTCATAATGCTTGAGATCTCACATGGATAATAGTTGTTTGTCAAAGATATTTGAAAAAATGAAAAGTATGGTACATTGAATTATAATTAAATTTATACATATAAAATGTATTAGGACACAAAATAAAATTTCTCTAGTTTACCTTATCTAAAAAATAAAATAAACTCCTGGATGTGTTGAATTTACCATCATTTACCATCAATAAAACCTCTGAAATCTTGAATGAGTTTTTTTTATCTCAGTAAAAAACATTGCTGCATCACTTTCAGTTGGTTTCATAAACCTTTAAACAGCAGCTGTTGTTTCTCTCATAGAAAACGCAGACACTGACCTCTTCACTTGTAATCTTCAGTCCTGATTCATCAGATTTGGCTTCAAGTCTTTTTCTCTTTTTCGATTTCTGAGTGAATAGACAGCTTTCACTGCTTAACCTCCTCTTCCCCCTTGAAGCATTCTGAAAGAACCGCTCTTGCAAATTTAAAAAGGACTTCCTCCTCCTCTGCCCGCATCCCCTTCCCCCAGTATTACTTGGTGAGAAACAAAAACCTAAATATGTGAGTTGAGAACAGCTGCCTGGTATTTGCATACACTATGTACCATTAGATAGCTAATTATGTGGTTCCATGGGATTATCTGAGTACTTTGTTCTCCCAGACAGGCCTCATTATACTTCCCAAGGCCTGTAAAATATATTTTTTTACATTCTGAAGGTGTGTGAGAGAGAGAGAAAGAGGGAGTGTGAGAGAGCGATAGAGAGAGTACACAGGTGTGTGCATGTTTATTCTTTGGAGATTAATATTCACAGTTTCACATGCACATCCACATACAATGATATTAACCAAAATTTGGCTTACATGGTTACAAGATTTTAATGACAGACAATAATTTCAGTATAGAAATTTCCAGATTTTTTCTGTTTTTTTAAAAAGATTATTGCAGGTAAATAGAAGAAGTATGGATGCAAATTTCTCTAACACAATTGAAATGGTGCCATTTTATACAATGCAGTAATGGACATATTTTCACACAGAAATGCCAAAGTGAAGGCAAAACAAAACAGTAAAAACTTTTTTAAATCAAAAAGTATAGCAGTCATCAGAGCTGAAGTTAATAAATGATAATTTGTGCTAGAGGAGTGGACACTTTGATGTATTTCAGGGGCATTCGATCATATCCCTTTCTGAGTCACCGAAAGCACAATTAAATAATTCTAGGATACATGCACTTTTTTTCTCATTTTTATTGGTAGCCACCTGAAACCTGTCAGTGATTGCATTCTGTCTGAGACAATTTATTGGTAGGACAATAATACAAACATTACCCAAGCACTGGAGAATCAGGATAGCATAAAAAAAACTTTTAAAAATTCAAGTAAATGGTCGTGGACACATTATGACTTGAAATGGCTTCACTTTGAGAACCACACTTGCTACCCCAGTCAGGTCAGGCAAGGTATCTCTGTTTCCAGAGGGAAGAAATTGAAAATCACGCAGTAAGTAGGCGGTGAACAGGAAGAGCTCCATTTTGGCTATCGTCTCCCCAAGGCACAGTCGGGCCCCACCTCCAAATGGCAGAAGAGCACGAGTGGAAGCTCCGCCTCCGTCTAAAAAACGTTCTGAAAGTGGAATGATAATCGGTGAGATTTATACAGTGTTTTAAGAACAAAACAACTCAATAGACTACACAGAAAATGACTCAATAGACTACAGAGGTGTTTCTCTTTAATTTCCACAGACCACTGACACAAAAGCATTTACAGTTAAACAAAATAAAACTGGCATATTTGAAATATGAAATTTGGTGATTAATGGAATGGGTGGACTTCTTTCAGTGTCAGCACAATTTAAAAATTCAGCTAGCTGCATATTACTAAGTCTATTTCAATAAAACTGGAACTTTCCACATAGGAGTTTGTGTAGACCACAAGAGATTCATAGATCACAGTTTGAGAACCACTGTAGTACCAGTGTACATGTTGTGTGCAACAGCCTTGGATGCCTCATTAGTGAATATGCATTTTAAGTCAGCTGCACAACCTGGCTTGAAATCATAGGGCTCAGTCCAAATTGCTGGGTCATGGTGAGCGCCATAGAGATTGGGGATGACAATGGTGTCCTTCGGGATACAGTAACCTGCAATACTGAACACACATACAATACACATTCAGTGCATATATTCACGAAACGTACTCAGGAACCCCAACATTCAAATGTGCAGTTATCTTGTACTTCTTACCTGCTGTCCCTAGTGGCACGGTGAGGAACTGCAAGTGGAGCCACAGGTCTGAGTCTAAGCACCTCGCTGATCAGGGCAGACAAGCAGGGCAGCCTGAGTCTATCACTGTACTGTGGGTACCGAGTGTCCAGCACTGTGCACAGCTCACTATACACTCTGCACTGCACCTAGAGAGAGAGAGAGAGAGAGAGAGAGCGAGTGTGTGTGTGTGTGTGTGTGAGAGAGAGTGAGAGAGAGTGAGAGAGAGTGAGAGAGAGTGAGAGAGAGAGAGAGAGAGAGAGAGAGAGAAAGAGAAAGAGAGAGAGAGAGAGAGAGAGAGAGAGATAGTGCAGTCTAAGCGGGATGTTTATTTCAAATAATTAAAAAAATAATTGATATACTGAATATTATGATTTGACCAGTACAGTAGGGAACACTCGTGAACCAAAACAGAAACAGCTTAATTATGTATGAGCTGATATTCACAAGATTTGAATGAATGGTATGAATTACTGTACAGGTCAGCAGAGGTATAGTCCAGCGGTCAGAAAGTAAAATCCTGTGTTTCTTCCACCCATAAACTCAGCCAGCTGATTTTACTAATTACTTCTACCTCCTGGCTGAAAAATTGTGCTAATTAGCAAATCCAGGTGATTGGACAAAATACTGGGGAGGACCTTTACTTTCTGGACCTGTGCTGTGTGTTATACCTCTGCAGGTCAGTACCTCAGGTCTATGTAGTAAGAAGGCTACAGTCCAGCACAGCCAGGCAGCAGTGGTCTCTGTGCCACCAATGAGCAGATCCACTGTAGCCATGTGAACATGAGTGTCTGTCAATGTCTGGAGGCAGAGAAAAGCTTGATGGAATTGTATGTTATACAGCCTTCTGTTTGTTAAGTGCAGTCAATCTGTAATGCTAAATAGAGACAGTGTAACTGCAAAATGATTACTGGATTTAAAACAAAATTACAATCCTGATAACAAATGATGATGTAACATATTACCCAGGACAGGTACAACTTTACCCACCACCCTCTCTTTCTCCCCCAGTGGCTCATCCAGGCTCTGAAGTAGAGAGGCTGTCACAGTGCCCCCTGTCCCTTCATCCTGACACAGCACATGAGGTAAAAATACAGTCAAAATGGAAGGTTTTGTCTAAAAACATTTCTTAGTATACTCTAGCCCTATTTGTGTGAGCCAATAATGTCAATTTGCTTAATGATTCAACTTCTTTGTTTGATATTATTCTTGCCTGTTTGTGCTGATGTGCATGACCTAGAATGTTTTATTCATAACAGCTGGTAGATTCCTTGCAAACTTGCCTTATATTCTTGGATATGTGACCTAATGATGTCATCTCTCCTGGCCACTTCTTTCAGTAAACGAGAGAAAGGAGGATTGGGCAACTTCTTAATATATAAACAGAAAAAAAAAACAATTATTCAACAAATCTATTGCTACAAAAACAGTAATCTTAATAAAATCCTTGACAAAAAAAATCTGGGACACAAAGAAAAAATTTAAATGTATTTAATTGGAGTATTGCACCCACATGTGGTTGGGTTTGTGTCATTGGGTACGATATCAAACAATAAAACTAATAATCAGGCAAAGGGGCAGGTTGTTTTCTAATTTTCCCACACGCTTGACACTTTATATTACAGGTAATCTTGATGACGTTCAATACCCTGAGCAGTGGAAAGGAGTCCAGGGCAGAGATCCAGAAGGAGCCCCATAAAGACACAATCTCATTGAGACAGCCATGCAGACGCTGCAGCTCAGGGGAACTCTTGTCATACTGGAAGAGAGCATAATTTGTAGAGTGTTAGAGAGGGGGGGTGATGCTGTTGATGCAAAATCCATACAACATTCAGTGGCATTTGTCAGGGAGTATGGAAATAAAATCATAAAATAGCCCTAGCAAAAGCTTCAACTATCATTTCAGTAAATACCAGGAGCCCCCCCCCGTCTCTGTAGACCTCTCATGTATTTAATTCATATTGATGAACACCAAGCTGGCAAATCTCAACAGTCAGCCTATGCAACTAACAGTCCCTTAACAGTCAACCTATGCAACTAACAGTCCCTGAACAGTCAACCTATGCAACTAACAGTCCCTGAACAGTCAACCTATGCAACTAACAGTCCCTTAACAGTCAACCTATGCAACTAACAGTCCCTTAACAGTCAGCCTATGCAACTAACAGTCCCTTAACAGTCAACCTATGCAACTAACAGTCCCTTAACAGTCAGCCTATGCAACTAACAGTCCCTTAACAGTCAGCCTATGCAACTAACAGTCCCTTAACAGTCAACCTATGCAACTAACAGTCCCTTAACAGTCAGCCTATGCAACTAACAGTCCCTTAACAGTCAACCTATGCAACTAACAGTCCCTTAACAGTCAGCCTATGTAACTAACAGTCCCTTAACAGTCAACCTATGCAACTAACATTTGACTTATAAAGCAAAACCAACAGTAGGCAGAGTTATTTCCCGTATATATACTTTCCCTTTTAGCTTCTTCACTAATGCATTTACTGCACATATAAGTGATGAGTAATCATTTTTAAGCTATGTGTTTATTATTATTAAATCTGTTGCTGTTGCTAATATATACATTCAGGTTAAGGGAGTACTGACTTCTTTTCCAAAGACCAGAGTAGTGATAACATTACTGGCAGCCACGGTGAAGTCCACTGACAAATCCACAGGAGTCTCATTGTAGTCCAATAGAACCTGGCACACACAGATGCACACGCACACCCACGCATGCACAAATACGCACGCACGCACGCACGCACGCACGCACGCACGCACACACACACACACACACACACTAGTAGCCTACATACTGTAACAGCCTGTGAGTAAATTTAGTTCCGGTCAAATTCAGTTCAGTTTCATTAAATTCATCAATCCAACCAACCATTTACTATCAGTCTCCACTATAGACTATATAGTATAGGGTTATGGTTAGCTGGAACTGAACTTTGCTCATATGAAAAGACTACACCCAGATTGGGACACAAATCAATTGTTGGGTTGAGTTCATTCCCATTTCATTCAGTGCAGTTGTTCTTTAGCAAGTCCACAAAAGGTAACACAAGAATATAGCAATATAACAAATGATACACCTCTCTCTACAATGCCATGTATAGCCTGCATCCTGTACCTGCCTAAGGTTGAGAGCCTGCTTCTGAATGATAGAGTGCAGAAACTGTGCAGAGCAACGCTGCAAAGCACTGTGGGTCAGGCGGCGATGTGTCCGCCACGTGTCACTGTAGTCTCCCAAAGAGATGGATTGCCCACCACCTGACACAATATCACCTGAGAATATTAGAATGCGTGAAAGAAAAAGATAAACAGAGGGAGAGAGAAAGTGATAGCCCAAGGGAATGAGGGTGGGACACAAAAGAGAATAAAAGAGAAAAATCTGTGTTAGAGGTCAATTGTAAGTCTTTAACACAGCCTACCCAGTTTGGTAGGGTGCAGAAGAATGGCCAGAATAGAGAATTTTGTTACCAGTGTATGAGTGTGGTCTCCCAGCAAAATCTGACCACTTCTTCACCAGGGCCTCCCGGATCATCTCAGCACTGCTTAACACAACTATGGCTTAAAGATACATATACACAATCACTCAATCAATCAAAGTCTCACATCTGAGTACTAATCTCCCAGCACACTCAGGGCCCTATTTTACTAAGACCTTTCGCATGTGCAAGACCTTTTAGCACACGCAAAACTAATAACACAACCAATGGTTGGTCCAAATCAAATACCATGACCAGTTTATTTCATACTCCAAATCCCAGATTTCCATTCGAAATTAAACTACAACCTCAGACAAAACGCCATGATTTGCTTGGGGGGTGTAGCGCTAGGAGCGCATTGAGTGTTGAGTGTTTAATTTTTCTAGAAGATGGTAGGTGGTAGTGTCTGTACTTACATCACACTAACATGGTGTATTTTGAAGAAAGAAGACTAAAATGATCAACAATGTTGTCTGACATGGCAATATTGAGTAACATATCAACCTAATTTTAGACGCTTACTCTTCCGCGTTCGACATGCAAGTTCCTGTGCATGCATCATCACATTTGAATACTTGGCGGGAATATTGCACCCGATGGCACCAATGAAAAATAGAATATAGAGGAGCAATTACAGAAAGCCAATGTATATTGAATGGATATTGCTACAAAAACTCCAGTGTGAAAAAGTATCAAACATGGCATTCTTAAACAAAAATAGCAACCAGCCAACATGAAATAACAGTGTCATGGAAAGATAAAAGGACAAACAACCCAGGTCAAGTGATGTACAGTATATCGTGACAATGAAGGATTTACACCTTACTGGCGTTGCCACAGTGGAGCCGGTAGATGCCGCCATAGCGGCGAGCCAGAGAGGTCAAATGATTGGGGAGGTGGTCCCGTGTGAGCTCCAACATGTTCCCCAGAAGAGGGAGAGAGAGGGGGCCAGGGTGGGTGGGGGAGAGAGGGCGGTGAAGAAGCTGGTTGATAGAGCAAAGGAGTGTGGAAGCAACAGCTGAGTGGAGACAAAAAAATAAAAAGAAACAAATATAATACAAGTGAACTTTATACGGATTTAACAAAGCAGAAGAAATAAATTAATACTATTAACAAACTGATAATACATTAACAGTAATAGCTGGATGTTACACAGCAATGTATTGAGGATTCTAATCTATATGACACACATGAATAAACATCAATATATCAGAATTATGTACAATATAATAGGCCATGAAATATGAACTTAAAATGTAATTTCATACATATACCAAATCATAGTTTGAAAGGGATTAAACAGTCTGGTTTATGGGTAGCCTCACAAAATCCAATAATGAAACCCAGAGAAAATGTAGAATTTGACATGCCAAACAAATATGGGAATAACGGCCCTGGGAAGGCTGAAATATAAATTAATTAATGTACAACAAGCCACTTTCCCTCAATTCTATAGTCCAAAAGTACTACCTAACATACCTTTTAAATCAGGCCCGAAAAACAGCTCTTACCTTTTGATTGAGAGCATGACTTCTGATCAGTCTGTCCGGGGCGATAAATGAACACTATCCACAGTACAAACAGCACGACTGCTGTCCCCACACCCACCAATGTCGTGGACACTAACATCAAATTAACAGATCTTCACACTGAAAGTGCAGAGACTGTTTCACAATTTCTGGTCTTTTTATATTCTCTCAGTTCCTCCCATCTCCTCCATCTACATCTCTTTTCCAGTCATCTGCTAACATTTATTCTCTTACTCAAGGATGGGTAAATATTATTTCAAACAAGTAGGGTCAAGTTACTTTCTCATAGTAACGTGAAGTGAACGCTGAGACCGCAAGGACATATTATGATACACTTGCTGATTATTTCAGTATGAAAAAACAGAATAACATACATAATCTGGACCTTACACTAACAAGGACAAACGTTTGAGTGAGAGAGAGAAAGAAAAAAGTCTCATGTAATGTTTACTTGAAGTTATACAAACAGAATTGAACAGGATGACTGGAATTATGTGAGTTGTGGGGAGTCAGGGATACTGCAGGAAGACCTTGAGCAAGGCACAGAAATGTGGACCTTCCTGGCCATTTTGACCTTCTTTGGGCGAAGTTATAGGCCATGCCTTCTCAGTAGTTTATCGCAAAACAACATAGACAAAAATTAGGGCTAGACTGAATTAATTTGTTTAAAGTACCATATCTGGTACATCTTTAACATTGCTTTATTAGACTTGTATTATAATCCTGGGGAACATTAACAACAAAAACACCAAGTGATTCTAAACAAAAAGCACAGTACAGACAATGCCTTGAAAATACCCACATAGCTGAGTGTGTACAGAGATCTCCACATTTCAGCCACATACTTTCCTAAGCTGTAGTATGCAGTACCAACAGAGCACCAACCGTGCATGTTCATTCCATCAACAGAGCACCAACCGTGCATGTTCATTCCATCAACAGAGCACCAACCGTGCATGTGACACACTTTTTAAAAAAATGCACTCCAAGAAATGAAATGCATGAGTGAAACCATAACATGAATAACATGGAAAAGCTGTACACACAATGTAGGGATCATGGTCTTTTTACATAATTTTACAAAAGTTACTTTACAAAATGTTGTGCCTTACTGTATTTTTAATATAATTCTGAGAAGGGGTTTATGGGCTGACATTTAGAAAAGAGATTTGGCTCTAAGCATGGCAATAAGTCACATGTATTTATGTGTCCGTGTGTAGAGTCAGTGTGTACATAGTGGTGTTGTGTTGTGTGTGTGCCTGTGTATATGTGTAGAGTGTTTGTGTAAGCATGTGTTAGAATGCATAAGCATATTGCCAGTGTGGTAGTGTGTGTGTGTGTGTGTGTGTGTGTGTGTGTGTGTGTATAATGTGGATAGTGGTGTTGTGTTGTGTGTGTGCAGGGGTCTCTCTCTCTCTCTCTGTCGCTGTTCTTCCCTTTTTCGGGCTGCCTGTCTAGCTGTGAGTCCGGGATGGAAAGGAAGCTGGCCGCAGCTTCATCTCGGTGAAGGGGAAAGAAAAGTCCTGCCCTTTCCAGTCAGTCCAGATCACACCCTGAAACACAGATCAGGAGGAGGAGTCACTAACCAGATACCACACATCCATGCTGCCAGGATCAATAAAGGTCAATCATTCTAATCCAACATTGTTCTATGCAATGCAACACTTCAGGACAGAGACTGTGCCTGAAGTACTCACATTTACACGGGAAATAGGCATAATTTCAAAGGCATTTGCAAACTACATAAAATAAAATAGTGTTCCAAATACTAACATCAATCAATATCATAACCACCGTGCTCTGATTTAGCAACTAAGCCCTGATAAACACGCCTAACTAAACCCACATGAGCTTTGAGAAGCGATGGTACTTCAAATTAAAGTGTTGTTAAGGAAGCTGCAAGCTGCTGTAAGGTCCATTAAGCTGACTGAAGAGCCCCATGAAGTACCTGGTGGGTGGTGCCAGTGTTGTAGAGGCTGTTCATGTTGGCTTTGTGGCAGTTCTTGTGCCACCAGCCTCCCCTGTAGGATGTGGCACCGTTGGTGATGAAGGGGAGGGGGTCTTTGTCATGTGTGGAGAACGGGCGGCCATTGTAATATCTCATGGAGTCTCCTACAGAGAGCAAGTAAAGGGGTTAAACCTTTCTTAAGAATCTTACTCTGCAGTAGTTTTTCTGGATCCTGATGTTTCTCTCCTACAAACATTTCTCCTTTTTATTATTATTTTTGTCTTTTGCATGTGTGTATTTGGGAAGAATCTACTGAAGTACTAAGGCAGGAACTAAAAGAGATAAAAGTACCAAGAAGTTGCACAGTTTTGTACACTAATATATCTTTTCTTTACCGTAATCTTCTCTGTAATTGTCTTTTTCTCCTCATTATGCCCCTTGACTGTAAATTTCCCATTCTTTCTCTCTTTTTCTCATTGTATTGCCTCCCTCTTTCCTTCCCTCTTCCCCTGCTTCTTACCGGCAGTACCCGAGTACCCAGACACTCTGAGTGCATAGTGCTTTCTCTGACCATCGATGTAGAAGAAGGAATAGTGGGCATAGGACTCTGCCCCTGCATGTAGGTCCACACGCAGGGCCATGGGTCTAAGGATGGTGAGGTTGTGAATGTGCTCATTGCCTAGAGGGAGAAAGAGTGGAGGGGTTATAGTGTATGTCTAAAGGCCCGTCCACACCAAGAACGATAACTATAACTACATAGTTTTAAAAATAGTTCTAACTCAAGTGGATGGCGGAGTCCACACCACAACCATAATGACAACGACAGTGACAAACGATATTGTTGGGATCACTTTTAGAGCGATTTGATGAACAGCCAATCAAAATCCACCAGAATTTACAAGCTGCCGATACAGCTGGAGCACGCAGCGCAGCACGTGCTTGGTGCCACTGTTGAGACCATGGACTCTTAACATGTTTTACTGTCATAATGCCTAATAACAACGTCTGTACGTAATTCTAGATAATTGATCAATTGCCTTGTATGGACCTTAATATTTACTTTCAGCATTAATATTAATAACATACATTTCACGGCAAAATGTTTAGAGTACATTTTCACTACTGGAATTTAAATGAATATGATTATCTGTGATTTAGTGGTGAGGGATTGCATTCCCAAAACACTGTGGAATTTTATACACAGCAACAAACAAACAATAACAACAGCAACAATAGCAGGAAATTGAGCAGTACATTTGAATCTTACCGAGCCAAAATTCCCTACTCAGATTGCCAAAACCATAGCTGTAGTCACTCCATCCTCTGAAGAAATTTGTCTCCCCATTCATCCTCCTCTGGAAGACCTGAATAACACATGAACACTGTTATGAGAAGGAAAGCAGTACTGACATTAGAATTACCTTCGTCATTAAGTCATGCGCTATTGGTACGTACAACACGGAAAGTGGAAATGTAAGGTACTATAAACAAACAAAAAGTGATAAATATTTAAATGTTTAAACAATTGTGATTGAGACTGGAGGTATTCCCTTCCTGATTGGCCTTGCATAAGAGCAACCAATAAGCACTAGAGCTGGCCAATCACCTGCCTGACATATGGACCCCACGACCCTCACTGTGTAAAAGACGCTCACACATGTAAATAATCAAACTTTCATTCTTGACTCCAGAGGCTGGACCCTCTAACACACTGTGCTCCTCTGCACGAGGCAGCACACGCAGAGTGTGTGCATTCTACACACTGGCCCTCTCCACTCCCTCACGTAGTCTCCGCTCCCTTACCGTCCAGCCTCCTCCATCCGTCTCCATGTCACAGTAGACCCGCACTGGCCTCCCATGCCTTCCTGCAGGAAAGACCTCCACCTCTCCTGACTGCTGCATCCCATTCAGCAGCTCCTGAGAGCAGTCAGTGGGGAATGGGAAGCGCAGAGACCCTGAGGGTGATACAACATGCTCACTCTGACCAGACAGAAGGGGAGTGCTTTTTCCTACCCAAAGCAGGGCAGCACAGGGGCACACAAGCCTCCTCAGTCTGTGCCCTTGCTAATACTCCATCAATATTATATCGAAGCTATGATGTTTTAAATATGTTTTATACATATTTGCAGGCATAACACAAGACTTGTAACGCTCCAATCATGGAGTCTAATAGAGCAGAAATCCTGTATGTACTGGATACAACAATATGTAAACACTCACCCGTTTTGAACTCAGTGGCGATAGCAGCAATATTACGTCCATTCCTCTCTCCCTGTACCCGCAAGGTATACTTTGACAAAGGACTCAATCCAGTCAGTTTGAATTTGGTCACGGTGGAGGCAAGGATCACCTCCTGATAAGACCATGGGAAATGGAGAGTTTATTCCCTGTATATTTATCAGTTTCCAGTAAATCCATTCACCCATTCATCAACGTTTTTAAAAGTTATTTTAATATTTTTGTATCCTTGGCCAACATAAAATAACGATGCATCTATTATTTCCAGAAAGGGTTACAGGCCTATATGTGTTTTATATTAATAAAAACCAAAGCCCAAAAAGAAATCCACCATATATGTCTGATATATTTCTTCATAATTTATCAGTAAAAATACAAAGCACTTGTGGGAATTGTGAGCTGTGATGAGTGTATCTCTCACTCACCTTTGCCTTTTGTCCTGCCCTCTGATATGTAAGTCTGTAGCTTGTAACTGCCATATTAGGTGATTTCCATGACAACACAACAGAGCGTGGAGTCACCTGACTGACTGTCATTTCTTGGGTGACCTCTTCCCTTCTAATACTACTTCCTGAGAGAAAAAAAACCCTTCAATCATAGGATACCCAGCTGATAGATGATATGAATATGTCAATTGAATTAATTACACAAACATTGGTTAATATAAGGGCATGCATGTGTTTTGAGTAACTATTTGTAACAAAGTGTTGTGAATGTGTGTGTGTGCGCATGTGTACGTGCATGTGTTTATGTGGACAAACCTCCTGCTGTGGTGAAGGTTGTGGTGGTCTTAGCGCTTTGCAGGCTGTCTAGTTGACTGGTCACTGTGACAGTATAGACTGTTCCACTATGGAGGCCCTTCAGCTGGTGCTCAGCATTATTGCCTGAGACCTTCACCGTCATATCTTGCGCTGTGGAAGAGAGAGGGAAAAAGAGACCGAGACTGAGTCATTCTGAATAAAGTTTGAATAAATAAGAATAAACTGGGAGGCCATTAACTGACCACTGCATTCATACCCTGGACTGATGCAAACATACAAAAGAGGTAAGTGGCACTCACTCTTTTCAGACCCAAAAAGGATGATGTACCGATCAACTGTCGCCAGAGCAGGTTTCCACAGCAACAGGGCCTTGGTGTCAGTGACATTGACAGCCCGTAGGTCAGTGGGTGGGTCAGGGACTGGGATAGGGAGATAAAAACAGAATGAGTGATACCAAAATAGAGAGACAAAAAAACAGAAAGAAACAGTTATCTGTATAGTTATCTTTGAAGTACATAAGTCTTTTACCTGTGATGACAAGGCCCTTGACTGGGTCACTCTCCTTCAAGCCCAGCACAGAAACCACACTGACCTCATAGGATGAGCCAGGGGAGAGCTGAGATAGAGTCACACTGGAATGCTTTGCATCAACTGACACAGAAGTAGACTCCCCTGTGGAGAATACAAATATGTACTCAACAGGTATAACTGTATTGGACAGCATTGAAATTCATTAGAATTCTGATGACTGTGAACACAAAAAGCATATCCCAAAGAGAGCAATGAACAAATTTAGAGAGTAGTTACACAACCAGTCTCACCATCTTCAGTATGGGTGTAGGTGATCTTGAAGCCAGTAAGGGGGCTTTTTGGTTTTGTCCAGGACACAGAAAGAGAGGAGTCTGTTACATTGCTAAACAACAGTTCAGAGGGAGATTCTGGACCTGGGAGAGAGGTTGGAAAATTAAGATAGAAATGGGAAAATCGGGCAACACATCATCAGTCACAAAGACACAAACACTACCCACGGGACTCACAGGGAAAGTACATTCAGTTTTTAGACTGCATTAATATGACCAAAGTGAAGATCTTGACTTTGGTTCCTGGTGTTAAGTGGTTGGAAGCACCCTTCATAGTACTTTAAATTACAATAGCTTGTTCCATCTACAGATGTTTAAAACATTCAAATCCCCTAACACAGCCGTGATCATAAATTACTTACTGCACTGATACTAGGAGTTTTAAGTGGAAATGAGGTAGAGGTACCTGTGGTGATGGTGAAGTGGTGGATTTTGGATTGCAGTCCTGAACCCATCCCAAACATCGTCAGGGAGTAACGTGTATGAGGTTGAAGGTTCCGGAAAGTCAGGGATCGTGCATTTCCTGGAATAACCTGTGATACTTTCTTAACATTCTTGCCACTGACTCTAACACTGGTGCTGTTGTTGGATTTAGAATGACTGTCAGTTATGTTCCTTCCTTCGTTTTCACTTACACTCACCCTCACTTTACTTTTCTCTTCACCCTGTTCTTCTTCAATGTCCTCTTCTGCCTCCTCCTGCTCCTCACCGCTCTCTAGAACATACTCTGTTCTGGTCACCACAAAACTTTGGAACATTCCTCGTGGGGCTTCCCAAATTATAATAAATCCCCTGGAGGTTATATTTTGCACTTCAACAGAATTTAGGGCAGATCCCAAATGTCTGGTTCTGTTGCTTGTTATGTCGGTTTGAGGTATATTTGTTTTAGAAGTGTTTTTGTGGTGGCTTGAAAATTTTATCGTTGCATTGAGGCCTGTTTGACTTGATGTGTCATTATGACCAATTTTACCATGAGTGTGTCTTGTTTTACTGCTACTGGTATGGTTCCTATGAAATGGAGCACTGGAGCTTATCTTAGTGGCTGTGTCTATCTGAATAGCATCATAGCCACTCTGAACTCTCTGATTACCCTTTCTGATTATACTGGTGTCATTTCTTAGTGTAACTAGTATGTGAATACCTCCAGTCCCAAGCTCTCTGTCTTCTGATTGGCCTTGCATAACTTGGACTGTTGCCATATTGTGTGAAAACTCTGTCTTGGTGACATTTCCCTTTTGGGACACTTGCTTAGTGTCCGTCACTTTCTCTGAAACTGTGTGGTTGGCTTTTGTTGCTCCCCCAGTCTTAAAGACCCCCTTCCTCTCAACCACCACAGGTCCTGAGTCAGTAGTTGACACTGTCCCCAGTGTGCCCGTTACATTCCAACTGCTGTCAACTTTTTGCTTTACAGCATAGGTCTGACCCGTTCCATTTTCAACCCCACTTTTCCAGGATCCAGTCCATGCGCTGTATCTAGTTGTCCCATTTCCCAAAGATCCATGAATTCTTTCAGTGCCATTTACCTGAGTAACCCCAGATTTTCTAGGACCAGTGGCTTTGCGGCCCTCAGTGATTGTGACATCTCCCTCTGATCTAGATGTTTTATGGCCACTAGTCCTGTCACTTTTGGTAAGCTCTACTTTAGTAGCTGTGTTCTTGGTGTTACCCTTCACAGACGTTGAGTGCATTACCAGTCCTGAGGTATTTGCCACCATGGTCCCGTGGGCTTTCCTTTGCCCTTCAACCGTTTTGGTGGATTTTGACCCGAGCGTCTTCAGATCAGGGTTGGGAAGTACTTTTGAATGGTGTTTGGAGTCAGGCTGAGTGACTTTGGTCCACTCCTTTTGTCCTCTAGTTACATCCTTCTTTTTTAAGAATAATGTTTCGTCCAGTGTTGTCTTATCAGATGTTTTCTTTTCTGTGGTGATATCGCCCTCTGGTTGCCGTTTTGCTGCCACAGTTTCCACAATCATCTTGTTGAATACTTTTTTGCCATTGCCTAAGGATATGACGAGATATAGAATCAACTTTTAGAATTCTGTCTTTATATAAACATTTTTGTAAGGCCCAGTGAGGAACATAGCATTGGATACACAGTCCCCAAATGTTACAGATCTATCATCCAAAAGCCTTACCTGGTACAGCCTGTATTTTGATTGGCCTGCTTTGGCTTCTTCCCTTCAGTGCTATCAGAGTGATGTCATACAAACACCCCTCCTCCAAACCATCAATATTAGCAGCATCTGTATCAGAGGGCAGAGTTGTTTCCTGGCCTTGCTTCTTTCTATCATTTGCCTCTGTCAGACTGGGTGAGATGGACAGATGGTAACTGTCAATATCTCCCATTGGTGACTCCCATTGGACAAGTACAGATGTTGGAGTTGTCTTGAAAATATTAAGGTTCCTCGGACCAGAGATGTCTGAAAAGAAAAAAGCAACTTATACTGCATATTAGGGGTGTGCAGCAATGCCACTATCTGTATCTGTACCTGTACTTGTACCTGGACCTGTACCTGTACCTGTACCTGTATCTGTACCTGTTCGACCATCAATATTATCTATATCTGTATTCGGATAGAAACCGGAAGTGGGCGTGGTTTCTACTGGAAGTTGCGTTACATATAGAAAATGTGATCTTTTCTCGTCTAAAATGAATTGTTATTGCAATTTATGAGTATTACACTCCCCACAGTGTTTTTTTATAAGAACTATATTTAAGTACAGAATATAGTTCTTATAAAAAAACACTGTGGGGAGTGTAATACTCATAAGAACTGGAAAAAATCTGAGGTACAATATATAATCAATGGAGGTTTTATTAGAACATCAAACTATTCCATTATAAATTTGAATGGAAACTATTTCCATAATAACAACCATTTCTGCCTGTTGTGATTTCGTAATGTACTTTTTTTGTTTGTTTTTTTATTTTACTATATGAACTCGGATACATAAATTATTATATATAGTAATATTATTATCAATACTATTATTATTATTATTATTATTATTATTATTATGTTTTTATAAAATTCAAGGAGAAGACTTAAGGATTATAGCCTAATGATTTATTGAAAATAAATGAAAAAAGTAAAATGAACAGTCCTACAAGATGCATTTCTATGCTAGCAGTAACAACAAAGTTCTAGAACACCTGAAAAGCTTTTAATTCAAGAAAATGAAAAAAGTCTGAATACGGCTGCATTTCAACAGCTTTTAATATGCTTTTAGTATTCCATTGGTTAAACCGATCACTGCAACAAGCCTAGTTAAAGCATTTTCGTTAAAACGTCATATTTTCGTTTTATTATTTGCGTAAGCAAGTTTGGGCTCATGGAATGGCGAGATTGACGGAATTGATTGCGCAGCAATACGGAGGCACAACGGATATTATATTTTACTTTACTATCAATATATATATATTTGTTTTTCTCCCTTTTTTCCAGCAGGATTGCCCTGATAGTTTCATTTGAGTCCAGTTAACACTGATAGCTTCTCTGCACCAGTGTGTCCTTGTTGCTTAACGCTAAGTGTGTGACAAGTTGCTCATTGTTAATGATGTATTGTGCTGCTTTTGTGAACATCTTGTCTTCCTGTTTAAGGAATCTGTAAGCCAATGAGAAGACGTCCATTGCCTTGATTGTAATTAAGCACACCTGCTTGTGCTCTCACCTGCTTGTGTTCTCTGTATAGGTGTGTGTTTTAGTGCACTGTGTCTTTAGCACTGAGGAAAGTCTGATGGACTGAAACGTTTGCTGCTGCACCTTGCACTTTTTCCTTTTTTTCCTTTTTTTGCACTTCAGTCCTGTTAGTAAAAATAATAAATAAAGAATATTTTTCTAATAATATCGGCTTTTTAGTCATTTGCAAATCCCAGTGTGCGGGTCCTACTGTGCCTTGAATGTTTTAATAAACAATCCAGTGCTTAATTCTGTAAAGTTCAGAAGAGGCATAAAGACAGGTGGGCACTGAATCAACTATCATCCTGTCTCTCTCCTGCCCTTTCTGTCAAAAGCTCTTGAATGTGCTGCCCTTAACCAACTGTCTGTTTTTCTCCACCAGAGCAACCTGCTTGACCCTCATCAGTCCGGTTTCAGAACCGAGCACTCTACTGAAACTGCGCTCCTGGCTGTGACCGAAGCCTTCTCCCTCTCCTCTGTCCTGATTCTCCTTGACCTGTCTGCAGCATTCGATACAGTCAACCACAAACTCCTGATCTCCACACTGGCTGAGATGGGCATCTGTGGAACTGTTCTCTCTTGGTTTACATCATATCTCACAGATAGATCCTACCAAGTCTCCTGGAAGGGCTCTGTCTCTGCACCTCATCCCCTTTCAACAGGAGTCCCGCAGGAATCTGTACTGGGTCCTCTGCTGTTCTCTATTTACACTAAGTCTCTTGGTTTGGTTATTAATTCACATGGCTTCTCTTACCATTGTTATTCTGATGACACTCAACTCTTCCTCTCTTTCCCTCCCTCTACCCCACAGGTTAAAGAGAGAATATCTGCTTGCCTGGCTGACATCTCTCAGTGGATGTCTAGCCATCACCTGAAGCTCAATCTCGACAAGACTGAGCTGCTTTTCATGCCATACAAGACCTCCCCGCTTCTAGACCTGTCCATCACCATCGACGGAACCATGGTGACTGCCTCCCGCTCTGCAAGAAACCTGGGGGATGACCAGCTGGACTTCAAAGAGCACATCAGGGCAACGGCACGTTCCTGCAGGTTCCTCCTGTACAACATCAGTAGGATTCGGCCGTACCTGACCACCTACTCCGCCCAGCTCCAGACCATGGTCACCTCACGTCTGGACTACTGCAACTCCCTTCTCACAAGCCTACCAGCCTGCGCCATTCTGCCCCTACAACTGGTCCAGAACGCGGCTGCTCGGCTTGTGTTCAACCGCCCGCTCACACGTCACCCCCCTGCTGAGGTCACTCCACGGGCTGCCAGTTGTGGCCAGGATCAAGTTCAAAGTTCTGACCCTGGCCTACACTGCAGCCAAAAAATCAGGCCCCTCCTACCTACAGGACTTGATCCAGCACTACGCTCCTCCTCGACCACTTCGCTCTGCTGCTGCAGGGCGACTTGCACTTCCCTCCCTCCATGTTAACGACTCTCACTTGTCCTGACTGTGGAGCTTCTCCACCCTAGCTCCCCAGTGGTGGAACGAACTCCCCACTCCGCTGCGCTCAGTCTGTTTTCTGTCGTGGTCTGAAAACCCACTTTTTCAGACTCCACCTTGACTAAACTACCTATATAGGGCCAATTATATAGTACGTATTTCCTGTTTATTTTTTTTTTTCATTTTATCATTGTGTTTTTGCTATTTTATAGTTAAGAATGTATAGCTGACTGTATTCTATGTTAGTTACTAGGGATAGCTCCTATGTTATGAGAAAGTTGTGCTTTGTCGGATTTGCTTTGTAGTTGTGTCAATGACCTTCAATATGCACTTATTGTACATCGCTTTGGATAAAAGCGTCTGCCAAATAACTGTAATGTAATGTAATCAAAAATTTCCCTGCTGCAATTTAATTATTTCCTGCATCCGAATATGAACTGGCAACTTTGGACAGGAAAAAATTTGTCACGGCTTGTGCCTTCACATCTTAGTCTAGTTTTTCTGTTTATATGCATTTTCTATCTGGTAGTCCATTCCGTGTTTTCCTTCTCTCCATCCATTTTGCGTTTCCACTTCCTCGCACATGAATTGTGTTTTCTCATTCGTTGTTTCTTTGTTAGTTTGGGATGTAATCTCCTCTGTTTCTGTGTTCTCTGCCAGATCATCTTGTCCCCTGTCTTGTGTTTGCGTCTCAAGCTTTCCACCTGCCTGTCCCCTGCCTGTCCCCTGCCTGTCCCCTGCCTGTTCCCTGCCTGTTCCCTGCCTGTTCCTTGTTCCTCGTTCCTGTGTCAAGTCCTGTGTAACCATCCAGTTCCTGTTCTCCTGTGTGTCCAGCCTGTTCCTGTCCAGCCCTCCTGCCCACCTGCCCTTCCCCGTCCAAGCCCTGCTCCTACCCTTTGCCCTCCTGATTCCCTGCTCTGACGGATTTCCCGGTTCTGACCCCTGCCTGTTCCTGGACTTCGCTTTTGCTCCTCCTGCATTGCCCTGTTCACTGGACATTGACCCCTGCCTGGATTTGACTATGTTTCTGCTTGGCCTCTATTGTACTGTTTGCTGAACATTGACCTGTGTTAGTCAACCACGAATAAAGCCTATTCCTATTACTTCGATTGGTTGTCTGCGATTGGTTAAGAGTTTTTGTGTCACAATATGCAAGTAAGCTATCGTTCAGTTCTATTTCATGTCTAGGCCTTTGGCTCACACAGTCTTTAGTGAGTGATAATGCTATGCTGGTATATACGTATACCACAGATAAAAAATGTTTCCTTAAAAATCCCTCAGAAATCAAATTACACTTATGCAGCAAATATTGAAGAAGATCCTTATGGATGTAACAGAGGCAAAAAATGACTACCAGACCCATAAACCAAGTTTCCACACAGACTCACCAGTACTGAACTCAGTGGTGCTCTCTGGCCCCACCTTCCCATCTTTTTCCCCTCTGATTGACACCTTGTACTTCTGTCCAGCAGCTAATCCAGTCTGAGTGAAGCTGGTGAGCCTTCCTTCAATTCTTTCTGTTAGCATTTTATCTCCCTCTTTCTATGTATGAGAGAAAAAGACTGAAAATATACATGTACATCTTCAATGGCAAAACAAAAAAAAAAATAGGCGGATTGTCCCATTCTAAATGCTAAACTGTACTCATAGTAATCAACTTGACTGACCTGCCACTATGCAAGACCACAATTTCACAGATGGGGATAAGTATAGCACTGGTGATTACAAAATAATTTAGCTTAGTTAAACAAAATAAAACAGTTCACAGATTCCAGCTTTTCCTGTATGGCTATTTTTATGTCTGTGATATACAGTATTTATAAAATGTCACAGATCATAGAACTGAAATAACACAGAAAACCACAATACTTCTGCCCTGAAATATAGGTTGTAGCATGGTCTGACAGATAGTTCTACCCCAGGGTGATGACACACCAACTGATTGAGCTTCCAGTTAGTGTTGTTCAATACTAATGAATAACAGTATTACAGCATTTGAAATGATTTGGATATCTCAGTGATACTGAAGATGTGAAGAGGTGCTTGGTACCTGGCTTTTCAAAGTGATGTGGTAGGTGCTGTATTTGACAGATGGCTGGGTCCAGAAAAGAGTGACAGAAGATTCTGTTACATCTCTGCTCCGAAGATGGACAGAGTCAGATGGAGCTGGGTGGAGAAAAATGTGGGACATGCACTGTACTAGGCTGAAAAAACTTTATTGACTGATATGAGAGGTTACAGAAATGTTATGTTCACACATCTTGCACACATGCCCTGGGGGATTCTGCTGTATAAACTCTGCTTTAGGTCAGAAAACATGACCAAAAGATGTTAAATATCTACACAGAAACAGTGCAGCAGCCAAAATAGTTGCCAGACCAATGACCTCAGTATTATCACAAACTCACCAGTACTGAATTCAGTGGTGCTCTCTGGCCCCATCTTCCCATGTCTCTCCCCTCTGATTGACACCTTGTACTTCTGCCCAGCAACCAATCCAGTCTGAGTGAAGCTGGTAAGCCTCCCTTCAGTGTTGGCTGCAATCATTTTATCTCCCTGTCTCTGTGTATGACAGAAAGAGGTGATGAAAGACTTTGTACACATCCACAATGGGCCAAAAATATAAAACAGACTGACAGAACTATTGTAAAATCAAATACTGTCAGAAACTTGAACTGCTCTTACATTTATACGCAAGCACAATTTCATAAGATTGGATAACTCCGTGAAACTAAACGTGTGCACACTTTACCTGGCTTTTGAAAGCAATGTGGTAGGTGCTGTACTGGACTGAAGGCTGGGTCCAGAAAAGAGTGATAGAAGATTCTGTTACATCTCTGGTGTGGAAATAGATGGAGCCAGATGGCGCTGGGTGGAGAAAATTGGGATTGTACATTGTATGGAGGTTAACAAAGATTAACAACAGTCTGTATTTTGTGCAGGTTATTAAAAAAAAGGGAGAGGGAGTTATAACAGTTACAACACAATCTAAATGTACTGGGGCATTATGCCATATGTCTCTGCTGTTGGAACCCGATCGCATAAATTACCAAAATATGCAACAACAAAAATAACCCCAGCAAGAAATCTATTAAGCTTGATCCCTGTGGGTTTAAAGTTAAAATGACAACAAGACCCATGAATCCAGTTTCTTCACGGACTCACCAGTTGTGAATTCAGTGGTGCTCTCTGGCCCCATCTTCCCATCTCTTTCTCCTCTGATTGACACCTTGTACTTCTGACCAGCAGCCAGTCCAGTCTGAGTGAAGCTGGAGATTCTTCCTCCAACTTTGTTTGTGATCATTTTATCTCCCTCTCTCTGTGCATGAGGAAAATATGGATTGACTGACAGTCCAATTCTGAACTGAAAACTGTCCTGACTGAATTATTAAACCGATTGAACTGACATCAAAACCATATTTTTACACATGGACCAAGTATAACTATGACAAAAAGGGTTGTCTGAAAACAAAGGAAACCAGATCAGCAGATTCCAAATGTCTCTTGGCTGTTTAAGTATCCATGAAATATGTTGAATAGGTCATATATTATAGAGCCTAGAATTACAGAAATATAAATGCCTTTGTTTTAATAAACAGGTGTTTGTTCAGTCTGAGAAACAGTTATCCATAGTGGTAATGGCACATCACTGCCTGCTTCAGTGTAATGCAACATTGTGAAAAGTTAGTGGATTAAATGTGCTTTGTACAACTGAATACTTTACTAAAGAGGGTGAAATTGTTTGAATCTCCCAGGGACAATGAGTGTACAGGAGCGTTACCTGGCTTTTAAAAGTGATGTGGTAGGTGCTGTACTGGACTGAAGGCTGGGCCCAGGAAAGAGTGACAGTAGATTCTGTTATATCTCTGCTCCGGAGGAAGAGAGAGCCAACTGTGCAGACAAAAATGAGCTTGAGCCATTTATACAGGCTAATCAAATATAACCATTGTCTCATATGAACAGCGACAGAAAATTCTTGTTAGCAAATTCACTTAAGATTGTGAAAAAATAGCGGTGAAGGGAGCGAGGATCTAAACATATTGTAGGTCTCTGACCAAAAACATGACAAAACAATGCAAAGATCTACACAGAAACGCTTAATCTCTGTGGAGGCAGTAATGTCAAAATGGCTGGCAGACCCATCAACATAGTTTCCCCACAGACTCACCAGTACTGAACTCAGTGGTGCTCTCTGGCCCCATCTTCCCATCTCTCTCCCCTCTGATCAACACCTTGTACTTCTGACCAGCAGATAATCCAGTCTGAGTGAAGCTGGTGAGCCTTCCTCCAACTTTTGCTGTTATCATTTCATCTCCCTCTCTCTGTGTATGAGAGAAAACCACAGAGAATGATTATGTATATTATAAAAAAAATGTTATTGAAATTTCCATTCTGATAACAATACTGTCCAGTAGAGGTAATGTGAACTCTGAAAGTATATGAATGCACAGTAACAGACGTGTAGCACATAACTTGACACTAAACTTGTACCTGGCTTTTGAAAGTGATGTGGTAGGTGCTGTACTGGACAGAAGGCTGGGTCCAGAAAAGAGTGACAGAAGATTTTGTTACATCTCTGCTCCGAATATGGACAGAGCCAGAGGAAGCTGGTTGGAGAAAAATTGGGATAATACATTTTATGCAGGTCAACAAAAGCTGATCACAATCTGTAGTGTGTACGGTAACAGATATTTATGTTAAACAATTTGTACAAAAAGATCAGTGGAGGAAGACAGGATGGTTCAGACATTATGTACATGTCCACTGTTGTTACGTGTATTAGACTCTACTGTTGGTCCCTGATTAGGTATGGTCAAGAGATTTGCAGAGACTCTGTTCAGTAGAATTACTGTGGCTCCAAAAGAACCAAAATGGCTAACAAATCCATGAACCCGGTTTCCCAATAGACTCACAAGTTGTGAATTCAATGGTGCTCTCTGGTCCCATATTCCCATCTCTCTCCCCTCTGATTGACACTTTATACTTCTGACCAGCATCCAACCGAGTTTGAGTGAAGCTGAAAATCCTTCCTCCAACTTTAGCTGTTATCTTTTCGTCTCCCTCTCTCTGTGCATGGTCAAGAAAGACAAAGAAAATATTAATGTGGCTCCTCACATGCTAAAAATGATGTCAAGATTAAATATGAAAGCATTTTAATAAAATGAAATTATCAGAAATTTATGAGAGCAAAATCTGAGAAGTTTGGTCACTGAGTGACACTGAAGGTGTACAGGTTTTACCTGGCTTTTGAAGGTAATGTGGTAGGTGCTGTACTGGACAGAAGGCTGGGTCCAGAAAAGAGTGACAGATGAGTCTGTTATATCTCTACTCCGAGGAAGGACAGAGCCAGAGGGAGCTGGGAGGAGAAAAATGAAAATGACACATCTCACTACTTTATATTTTCACTCATTCATTCTATGCTGTAGAGACTGTGCTACTGGTCCCTGATTGAACAGATGAGCAAAATATTAACACCTCTGCCCAGAATATGTTTGCTGGGATCTTTTTGGAAGCAACTGAGCCAGAATTGCTGCCAGACGAAATAATCCAGTTTTCACACAGACTCACCAGTTGTGAACTCAGTGTTGCTCTCTGGCCCCATCTTCCCATCTCTTTCTCCTCTGATTGACACCTTGTACTTCTGACCAGCAGCCAGTCCAGTCTGAGTGAAGCTGGAGATTCTTCCTCCAACTTTTGCTGTTCTCATTTCATCTCCCTCTCTCTGTGTATGTTCAAAAATAAATAAATAAATAAATATGTATATATATATTAATGTGGCTCCTCACATGCAAAAAAAGATGGTAAAGATTCAGTATGAAAAAAAAAAAGGTCTTTTCATCAGCTTTAATAGCCTAAGATGATCTGACATTTTTGAGAGCAAAATTTCACGATTTAGGTCAGTATGTGACACTGAGGGTGTGGGAGATTTACCTGGCTTTTGAAGGTGATGTGGTAGGTGCTGTACTGGACTGAAGGCTGGGTCCAGAAAAGAGTGACAGAAGATTCTGTTACATCTCTGGTGTGAAAATAGATGGAGCCAGACGGCGCTGGGTGGAGAAAATTGGGATTGTACATTGTATGGAGGTTAACAAAGGTTACCCACAGTCTGTAGTCTGTGCAGTTATAGGCATTTCATGTTTCTGCATTAGTATTCAAAGAGAGGCAGAGGGAGTTATAACAGTTAGAACACAATCTAAATGTACTGGGGCATTATGCCATATGTCTCTGCTGTTGGAACCCGATCGCATAAATTACCAAAATATGCAACAACAAAAATAAATAAATAACAGCAAGGAATCTATTAAGCTCGATCCCTGTGGGTGTTACCCAGTTAAATTGACTACAAAACCCATGAATCCAGTTTTTTCACGGACTCACCAGTTGTGAATTCAGTGGTGCTCTCTGGCCCCATCTTCCCATCTGTTTCTCCTCTGATTGACACCTTGTACTTCTGACCAGCAGCCAGTCCAGTCTGAGTGAAGCTGGAGATTCTTCCTCCAACTTTGTTTGTGATCATTTTATCTCCCTCTCTCTGTGCATGAGAAAAATATGGATTGACTGACAGTCCAATTCTGAACTGAAAACTGTCCTGACTTAATTATTAAACTGGACAGACCTGTTTTAGCAAAACTATATTGTTACACATGGACCATGACTATGACAAAAACGGTTGTCTGAAAACAAACAAAACCAGATCAGCAGATTCCAGCTTTAACTGTCTCTTCTCTCTTGGCTGTTTAAGTATCCATGAAATATGTTGAAAAAGTCATTTCATATAGAGCCTAGAATTACAGAAATATAAATCCCTTTGCCTTAATAAACTGGTGTTTGTTCAGTTATCCATAGTGGTAATGGCCCATCACTGCCTGCTCCAGTGTAATGCAACATTGTGAAAAGTCAGTGGATTATACGAGTTCTGTACACCTGAATAATTCTACAAAAGAGAGTGAAATTGTTTGAATCTCCCAGGGACAATGAATGTACAGGAGCGTGACCTGGCTTTTGAAAGTGATGCGGTAGGTGCTGTACTGGACTGAAGGCTGGGTCCAGGAAAGAGTGACAGTAGATGCTGTTATATCTCTGCTCCGGAGGTAGAGAGAGCCAGCTGTGCAGAGAAAAATGAGCTTGAGCCATTTATACAGGCTAATCAAATATAACCATTGTCTCATATGAACAGCTACAGAAATTTCATGTTAGCAAATTCACTTAAGATTGTGAAAAAATAGAGGTGAAGGGAGAGAAGGTTGAAATATATTGTAGGTCTCTGACCAAAAACATGACAAAACAATGCAAAAAAACTACACAGAGACGATTAATCCTTGTGGAGGCAGTCATGTCAAAATGGCTACCAGACCCATCAACATAGTTTCCATGCAGACTCACCAGTTGTGAACTCAGTGGTGCTCTCTGGCCCCATCTTCCCATCTTTTTCTCCTCTGATTGACACTTTGTACTTCAGACCAGCAGCCAATCCAGTCTGAGTGAAGCTGAAAACCCTTCCTCCAACTTTGGCAGTTATTTTTTCATCTCCCTCTCTCTGTGTATGATCAAAAAAGACAAAGAAAATATTAATGTGGCTCCGCACATGCAGTAAAAGGATGTAGAGATTCAATATGAAAGCAGAAGGGTCTCATCCCGTTTAATGAGCTAAAATGATCTGAAATTTATAAAAGCTAAATTTCACAAGTTTGGTCACTGAGTGACACTGAAGGTGTGGGGGCTTTACCTGGCTTTTGAAGGTGATGTGGTAGGTGCTGTACTGGACAGAAGGCTGGGTCCAGAAAACAGCGACAGATGAGTCTGTTACATCTCTGCTCCGAATATGGACAGAGCCAGAGGGAGCTGGGAAGAGAAAAATTTAAATGACACATCACATTTATTTATTTTTTTGCTTATTCGTTTTATGCTGTAGAGAATCTGCTGTTGGTCCCTGATTGAACAGATAACAAAAATATTAACAAGACCTCTGCCCAGAATATGTTCGATGGGATCCTTTTGAAAGCACCTGAGCCAGAATGGCTGCCAGACCAAATAATCCAGTTTCCCCACAGACTCACCAGTAGTGAACACAGTGTTGCTCTCTGGCCCCATCTTCCCATCTCTCTCCCCCTTGATTGACACCTTGTACTTCTGACCAGCAGCTAATCCAGTTTGAGTGAAGCTTGTGAGCCTTCCTCCAACTTTTGCTGTTATCAATTCATCACCCTCTCTCTGTGTATGTTAAAAAGAAAAACCCAAAGAAATATTAAGGTGGCTCCTCACATGCAAAAAAGATTGTAAAGATTCAGTATGAAAGAAAAATAGTCTTTTCATCAGCTTTAATAGCCTAAAATGATCTGACATTTTTGAGAGCAAAATTTCACGATTTAGGTCAGTATGTGACACTGAGGGTGTGGGAGACTTACCTGGCTTTTGAAAGCAATGTGGTAAGTGCTGTACTGGACTGAAGGTTGGGTCCAGAAAAGAGTGATAGAAGATTCTGTTACATCTCTGGTGTGGAAATAGATGGAGCCAGATGGAGCTGGGTGGAGAAAATTGGGATTGTACATTGTATGGAGGTTAACAAAGGTTACCCACAGTCTGTAGTCTGTGCAGTTATAAGCATTTCATGTTTGCCCATTAGTATACAAAGAGAGGCAGAGGGAGTTATAACAGTTAGAACACAATCTAAATGTACTGGGGCATTATGCCATATGTCTTTTCTGTTGGAACCCGATCGCATAGATTACCAAAATATGCAACAACAAAAATAACCCCAGCAAGGAATATATTAAGCTTGATCCCTGTGGGTTTAAAGTTAAAATGACTACAAGATCCATGAATCCAATTTCTTCACGGACTCACCAGTTGTGAATTCAGTGGTGCTCTCTGGCCCCATCTTCCCATCTGTTTCTCCTCTGATTGAGACTTTGTACTTCTGACCAGCAGCCAGACCAGTCTGAGTGAAGCTGGAGATTCTTCCTCCAACTTTGTTTGTGATCATTTTATCTCCCTCTCTCTGTGCATGAGGAAAATATGGATTGACTGACAGTCCAATTCTGAACTGAAAACTGTCCTGACTGAATTATTAAACTGGACTGACCTGACATTTTGCAAAACTATATTACACATGGACCAAGTATGACTATGACAAAAACGGTTGTCTGAAAACAAAAGAAACCAGATCAGCAGATTCCCGATCAAACTGTCTCTTGGCTGTTTACGTATCCATGAAATATGTTGAATAGGCCATATATTATAGAGCCTAGAATTACAAAAATATAAATCCCTTTGCCTTAATAAACTGGTGTTTGTTTAGTCTGAGAGACAGTTATCCATAGTGGTAATGGTACATCACTGCCTGCTCCAGTGTAATGCAACGTCGTGAAAAGTCAGTGGATTATATGAGTTCTGTTCATCTGAATAATTTTACTCAAGAGTGTGAAATTGTTTGAATCTCCCAGGGACATTGGGCCTCATTATATGGTCGTAAAAAAGTGTGTATATTTGACGGATCAAACTTGCGTACAAAATTTTCACTTATGATTCATCAAACTTGTGTAAAGTGAGCACCATAATTCATTGGCCAGTGACACATTTATTGTTATTTTGGTTCTGTACTCTAGCACTTTGAGTTTGAAAGGATACAATGACAATGAGGTTGAATTGCAGACTGTCAGCTTTAATTTGAGGGTATGTTCATCCATATCGGATGAACCGTTTATAAATTATAGAACCTTTTGTACATAGTCCCCCCCATTTTCGGGCATCAAAAAATATTGGACAGTTTAACATAATGTAGAATAAAGTCATCATTTTAAATATTTGGTTGTATATCCTTTGCATGCCATTACGTCCTGATGTCTGTGACCCAACAATATAAATATAAAAATCTCAGATAAGATTTTTCAAAGATCACCTTTTTGTTTATCACCTGTTGACTCCACAGTGCTCTTAACAAAAGTTATTTGTTTTCATTATAAGCTGCACAACTATTGTTACCTCACTGTTCATTGCATGCAATGTCGCTGCCTCGCCACTGGGAAAAGCGTACGCGCGGTCGTGAGATTTCATCGTACCGTAGGCTACACCCACGTTCATTTTGATAAATCCGGAAATTTCCCTAGAAAAGGCCGTCCGCTCATTTTACGATCAGATATGAACATACGCCTGAATGATAAATGAGGCCCAATGAGTGTACAGAAGCTTTACCTGGCTTTTCAAAGTGATGTGGTAGGTGCTGTACTGGACAGAAGGCTGGGTCCAGAAAAGAGTGACAGTAGATTCTGTTATATCTCTGCTCCGGAGGTAGAGATAGCTAGCTGTGCAGACAAAAATGAGCTTGAGCCATTTATACAGACGAATCAAATATAACCATTACCTCTTATGAACAGCTACAGAAATGTCATCTTTGCAAATTCACTGAATATTGTGAAAAAACAGAGGTGGAGCGAGAGAGGGTCTAAACATATTTTAGGTCTCTGACCAAAAACATGACTAAACAATGCAAAAAACTAAACAGAAACGATTCATCCCTGTGGAAGCAGTAATGTCAAAATGGCTACCAGACCCATCAACATAGTTTCAACACAGACTCACCAGTACTGAACTCAGTGGTGCTCTCTGGTCCCATCTTCCCATCTCTTTCCCCCCTAATTGACACCATGTACTTCTGACCAGCAACCAATCCAATCTGAGTGAAACTGGTGAGCCTTCCTCCAACTTTGGCAGTTATCTTTTCATCTCCCTCTCTCTGTGTATGAGAAAATAAAGAAAAAGATATTATCATGAACTCAAAATTGTCCTGACTGAGTAATTAAACTGAATTAACCTTACATTCTGCAAAAGCATAATTTTACATGGGGGATAAGCATGGTGCTGATTGTAACAAAAGGGGTTGTGTAAAAACAAAATAAATCAGATAAAACAGATTAAAACATTTACGATTTCTTAGTTTTTAAGTGTATGTGAAACATGCCAAAAGGTTCACAGACCATAGAGGCTAGAATCACAAAAATATAAATGCTGTTACCTTAATTAAAAAGTCAAGTATGGAAGAGAGTTCTAGATAGAGATGAAGACACCCCCACTGCCTGAAGCTCTAGTGTAGTGCAACACTGTGGAAAGTCGTTGCAGTGTAGGCATTCTGTATAACTGAAAAACTGCATTAAAGAGCGTGACATTGTGTGAATCTCACAATGAGAGTGAGGGTGTAGGGGCTTTACCTGACTTTTGAAGGTGATGTGGTAGGTGCTGTACTGGACAGAAGGCTGGGTCCAGAAAAGAGTGACAGAAGAGTCTGCTACAGCTTTGCTCTTAAGATGAACTGAGCCAATGGGAACTGTGCAGACAAAAATGGGGTTTTAGATTTTTTTTTAGGGCAGGCTAACCAAACAAAGCCATTGTCTGGGAGATTCTGTGACAGTCTTTTTATATTGACTCATTGACTGAACATCACACACAAAGAGAGCTGAGGGAGAAAAGAATTGTTTAAATGCAAAGTTTAAAAAACACAGAAGGCATTATTTTGAACAGACTCCGCTGTAGGTCTACATTTAAACCAGATGACAAAATTATGATTAATAAATATGCGTGAAATACAAGGAGGATCTGTGTTCATTAAACAGAGGCTAAGTGGATGTTTGATCCATGAAACCAGTTTCCCCACAGACTCACCAGTACTGAACTCAGTGGTGCTCTCTGGTCCCATCTTCCCATCTCTCTCCCCTCTGATTGACACCTTGTACTTCTGACCAGCAGCTAATCGGGTTTGAGTGAAGCTGGTGAGCCTCCCTCCTACTTTGGCTGTGATTATCTTTTCTCCCACTCTCTGTGCATGATAGAAAAACATGGAGAAAATAAGTGCTTCTTCACTATCAAAGAAATCAAAATAGATTGACAGTTCAATTCTAAAGGCGTAAATGTCTGGTCAGAAATATTAATCTGAACAACTCTAATTGTATTAAAAGTACAATTACCAGTGGCATAACTACATGATCAGCTCGGGGGGGGGGGTTAGGTCAGCAGGGGGCCCTAATATATGTCGCTAAAAAATTTACTTTATGTAATATTAAAAATTACTACTTTATTCTATATATAAATGCAGGGGTGCCAATAATTGTGGCACACGTGGTTTTGTTAAAAATAATAATTTTTTTATGAGGGATTTTCTTTTCTCATAATAAATTTACTTAAATTAAAGGTTGGATTTTTCTCATTTTTTCAGTGTGACATTAAGCTAATTCACCAATCGGGGAATTTTCTATAACCCTTTTTACTCATCTTTACCAGGGGTGCCAATAATAGTGGAGGGCACTGTATATGACCCTATGTCGGTGAGCCAGAAACATATGCTGAATTCAAGTGCTGTCGGAATTATCGGAAATACGAGTCTAGTCTGTTTCTGACATGGAAATTGCATTTGAACGGGAACTAGGACTGGTAAATAGAAGCTTCCGAAGAGCACTTGAAGGCAGCAATAGCCCCCAGAAATAGTTTAACTCATCTCTCTAAAATGCTGATATAACATTAATCACTTCAGGCAAGTAGGCTAACACAGTAGCAATAGTACCTATTTAATGTCTGCAAATAAAGATTTACAAAAAAATATGTTTTTTAGGCTATTATTCTGACAAAAACAAATCAATTCGCTGTGACATTGCATGCAGCCCTATGTATAGAACTCGTCATCTTATTTTGCTTTTGAAAATACAAAGTGTAGGCCAGGCTAATGTTTCTCTCTACACAAAACAAAATCGTAAAGTTTGACATGGTAGGTCTAGGCTATATGAGAAATTGAATATTCAGTTAATTCATTCATTTATGTAGTATATTTAAAATGTCATAGGCTAGCATAGCCTACGTCAAAAAATTTAGTTTATTCGTTGTGTTTCCTTGTCTACATGGTCACAGTCGTTCTTACAGGTCAATTCTTCATTCTTTTTCCCTGGAAAACGTTGATTACATTCTACAAATTGAGACAGTCTCAAATTGAGCCCTTCTTGGGTTGATTATGCTTCAAAAAGAAGTTAGTTAGTGGTAGGCTGCATATGTTAACACAGCTTTTGTTTTCTACCGCTGTTCTTTTTGTTTAGGCTACGTTTCGTATAACCTGATTTTTGTTTCCTTTTTAACTGTTCTGCTACCTGACGTCAGAAAATAACATGCGTGCAATATGCATTTGTGGAAGTCAAACAACGTGAACTAATAGCCTATGAATTATATTAATGAAAATATTTAATAGGCTATAGCCTATATTTTGTACAGTTATGCACACACTGTTGACAATAATTCACTTTAGGTTTTAATTTAATTTAAAATGTATACGTTTGCCTCCAAGCTGCTGAGGGCCCGGCTCTTGGCATTTTGCCTCCGGGGGGGGCGAGTGTCCGCCCTGCCCCCCGGCTAGTTACGCTAGTGCCAATTACACAAGTAAGGACCACCCAATGACACTGAAGGTGTGGAGGCTGTACCTGGCTATTGAAAGTGATGTGGTAGGCGCTGTACTGGACAGAAGGCTGGGTCCAGAAAAGAGTGACAGAAGATTCTGTTACATCTCTACTCCGAAGATGGACAGAGCCAGAGGGAGCTGTGTGGAGAAAAATGGGGATTATTTTTGATGTAAATTAACAAAGGCTGAGCACAATACTTTGCGCAGTTACATATACTTGCAGTATGTAAACCTATTCGTACAAAAAAAGAGAAGTGGAGGAAGAGAGGAGGGTCAAACATAATATAAAGTACATGTCCACTGGTGTTATGGTTAGTAGACTCGATTGTAGGTCCCTGACTGAAGAGGTGACCCAAATTATGCAACCGTTTAGCATAGCATCATTTTAGCCATATCCCTATCAATGCAACAGGGACAAAATGCTGCCAAACATATCTTCTTAGTTTTCCTGGCAGACTCACCAGTAGTGAACTCAGTGGTGCTCTCTGGCCCCATCTTTCCATCTCTCTCCCCTCTGATTAACACCTTGTATGTCTCACTAGCTGCCAATCCAGACTGAGTGAAGCTGAAAAAATTTCCTCCAACTTTGGCTGTCATCGTTTTATTTCCCTCTCTCTGTGTACAAAACAAAACAAAACAAAATAACAAATGGATTAACCTGCCTCCACACAGGATAAAAACAACAATTCTAGTAAAGTTTCATCATGGTAAACAAATTTCCATGTTAGAGGCATTTGACCTGAAATGACCTGACATCATACAATTTTGCACTAAAAAGGGCAAAATTGTTTGAATCTCCCAGGGACAATGAGTGTGCAGGAACTTTACCTGGCTTTTGAAGGTGATGTGGTAGGTTCTGTACTGGACAAAAGGCTGGGTCCAGAAAAGAGTGACAGATGAGTCTGTAATATCTCTACTTCGAAGATGGACAGAGCCAGAAGGAGCTTGTTGGAGAAAAATTGTGATTAATTTTATGTAGGTAAACAAAGGCTGTCCACAATCTATAGTGTGGACAGTTAAAGACATTTGTGTAAACTGGTTTAAATAAAAAGAGAGGAGGAGGAGGAAGACAGGAGGGTTCAAACATGATGTACATATCCACTGGTGTTTTGCAGATTAGACTATAGAAATGTCTCTGATTTAGAATATGATGCAATACTCGTCAAGACATTTTCACAGACTCAGCTCAGTAGAATTGTTATGCATGCAAAAAAAACAAAATGGCTACCAAATCCATGAACCCAGTTTCCCAATAGACTCACAAGTTGTGAATTCAATGGTGCTTTCTGGTCCCATATTCCCATCTCTCTCTCCTCTGATTGACACTTTGTACTTCTGACCAGCAGCCAATCGAGTCTGCGTGAAGCTGAAGACCCTTCCTCCAATTTTGGCTGTTATCTTTTCATCTCTGTCTCTCTGTGTATGATCAAAAAATGTATTTTAAATATTAATGTGGCTGCTCACATGCAAAAAAATATATAATTTAAAGATTCAATATGAAAGCAGAATGGCATTGTCAGCCTTAATAACATAAAATGATCTGAAATTTAAGGGAGCAAAATTTTATATTTTGGTCACTGAGTGACACTGAGGGTGTGCAGGTTTTACCTGGCTTTTGAAAGTGATGTGGTAGGTGCTGTACTGGACAGAAGGCTGCGTCCAGAAAAGAGTTACAGATGAGTCTGTAATATCTCTACTCCGAAGATGGACAGAGCCAGAGGGAGCTGGGCGGGGAAAAAATAGAAATGACACATCTCATTCATTAACTTTTTTACTTATTAATTCTATGTTGTACAGAATATGTTGTTGGTTCCTGTTTGAACAAATTTTCACCAATTCTAGCACTGTACAGAATATGTTCAATGGTATCCATTTGGAAACAACTGAGCTAAAATTGCTGCCAGGCCCATGAAACCAGTTTCCCACACAGACTCACCAGTCGTGAACTCAATGGTGCTCTCTGGCCCCATCTTCCCATCTCTCTCCCCCCTGATCAACACCTTGTACTTCTGACCAGCAGCTAATCTAGTCTGAGTGAAGCTGGTGAGCCTTCCTCCAACTTTTGCTGTTATCATTTCTCCTCCGTCTCTCTGTGTATGAGGGAAAACCACAGAGAAAGGATTATGTACATCCTCACTGGTAAAGATGGATTGAAAGTTCCATTCTGATAACAATAATGTCCAGTCAGTGGACATTTGAACTCTGAAAGTGCATGTATGACAGTGCAGTAACAGATGTGTAGCAGATAAATTGACACTGAGTGTTTACCTGGCTTTTGAAAGTGATGTGGTAGCTGCTATACTGTACAGACGGCTGGGTCCAGAAAAGAGTGACAGAATATTCTGTTACATCTCTGCTCCGAATATGGACAGAGCCAGAGGGAGCTGGGTGGAGAAAAATTGGGATCATAAATTTTATGTAGGTTAACAAAGGCTGACCAGAATCTGTAGTGCATACGGTTACAGACATTTATGTTAACCAATTTGAACAAAAAAAAAAAGTGGTGGAAGACAGGATGGTTCAGACATAATATACATGTCCACTGTTGTTATGCGTATTAGACTCTATTGTCGGTCCCCGATTGAGTAAATCACTGAATACTGATCAAGACGTTTTTACCTGTTCAGTAGAATTCCTGTGGATGCAAAACAGCCAAAATAGCCACCAAATCCATGAACCCAGTTTCCCAAAAGACTCACAAGTTGTGAATTCAATGGTGCTCTCTGGCCCCATATTCCCATCTCTCTCCCCTCTGATTGACACTTTGTACTTCTGACCAGCAGCCAATCGAGTCTGAGTGAAACTGAAGACCCTTCCTCCAACTTTGGCTGTTATCTTTTCATCTCCCTCTCTCTGTGTATGATGAAACAAGACAAAGAAAATATTCATGTGGCTCCTCGTGTGCAAAAACGGATGTACAGATTCAATATGAAAGAAGAATGGTCTCGCCCCATTTAATAAGCTAAAATGATCTGGAATTTATGAGAGCAAAATTTCACGATTTTGGTCGCTGAGTGACACCGAGGGGTCGATTTACTAACATCCCAAATAAGGCATGTTATTTTGCGGGCACAGCCGAAGTATTTGCAAGTGCTAACATTTAACACTTTGTGGGTGATCAACTAAGAGTCATTATGTAAATTACTCTGGCCACAAACAACCATTATTTAAATGAGAAATTTGCATGTTTGGAGTGGTTAAACTGTAAGAAAACGGTGAAAAGACTGGCAGTAATGTTGCCAGCGAAAATCCATTTAATAAATGGGGAAAATATATACACAGTAAATCCTGTGATTTTAGATTACTGTTACACTGAACAAGCTGGTGGTTTAAGACACATTGTTTCACTGGATGTCTTTTACTTTCTACCGGGAGTTACAGATTTCAGGACTGAAACAATCATTACTAGCACTACCCGCGCCGTTAGTGTCACATAAAATCACATTTCCATCTGATGATGGGTTTTAATTTGATAATGTTTTTATTCACTTTGTTATTCACTGTTTGATATAATAGACGTTGTATTGCTTGTTTGATTCAAATACTAGTTACTCTTGTATTCTGTAACACGCATTTCTTCATGATTACAAATGTATTCTTACTGTTCATGATGTATGGATCCTCAAATTCTCTTTTTGTGTGTTTTGAGCATTAGCTAAACATGCACGTACTGTACGTGTCTTGCTACAATGACCACCATCATCTTATCGATCGTGTTTATTTTAATACCTTCTTTCCAATAATACGAAAATGCCCTCACAAATACCTTTCCCAAACTAGGTTTCGGGCTTAGTAAATCACATTACGCGTGCTAAAATAGTCTTTTCGCATGAGCTCCTCTCACTATTTTGCAAAATAACGTAGGGACCCCCATTTGTGCATATTCATCCAGGCTACATGTGAAAATGAGAAATGATCGTATCTCTCACTTTTAGCACACGCAATCCTCTTGACACCTCATTAGTTCATCACCTCTGACCATTTTTTGAGGGTGGTAACAGTTTTACACGTGTTTTTGTACATGCACACCTTTAGTAAATCTACCCCTGAGTGTGTAGAAGCTTTACCTGGCTTTTGAAAGTGATGTGGTAGGTGCTGTACTGGACAGAAGGCTGGGTCCAGAAAATAGTGAGAGAAGATTCTGTTACATCTCTGCTCTGAATAAGGACAGAGCCAGAGGGAGCTGGGAAGAGAAAAATGGAAATGACACATCTCACTCATTTATATTTTTACTTATTTATTCTATGCAGTAGAGACTCTGCTATTGGTACTTGATTGAACAGGTAACTCAATTGTTAACAATACGTCTACACAGAATATGTACAATGGGATCCTTGTGGAAGCAACTGAGCCAGAATTGCTGCCAGACCCATGAATCCAGTTTCTTCACGGACTCACCAGTTGTGAACTCAGTGTTGCTCTCTGGCCCCATCTTCCCATCTCTCTCCCCCCTGATTGACACCTTGTACTTCTGACCAGCAGCCAATCCAGGCTGAGTGAAGCTGGTGAGCCTTCCTTCAACACGTGTTGGGATAATTTCAGCTCCCGCTCTCTGTGTATGAGAGAAAACCACAGAGAAAAGATTACATGCATCTTCGTGGTTAAACAAATGCATTGAAAGTTCCATTCTGACTGCAAAACTGTCCAGTCAGAGGTAATGTGAACTCTTGAATGTGTATAAGAGCACATTAACAGATGTTTAGCAGATACATTGACACTGGGGTTGTACCTGGCTTTTGAAAGTGATGTGGTAGGTGCTGTACTGGACAGAAGGCTGGGTCCAGAAAACAGTGACAGACGAGTCTGTTACATCTCTGCTCCGAATATGGACAGAGCCAGAGGGAGCTGGGTTGAGAAAAATTTAAATGACACATCGCATTTAATTACTTTTTCCCTCATTCATTCTATGCTGTAGAGACTCTGCTGTTAGTCACTGATTGAAAGGAAAACCAAAATATTAACAACACCTCTAAACACAATAAGTTCAATGGGATTCTTTTGGAAGCAGCTGAGCCAAAATTGCTGCCATATCCATGAATCCAGTTTCCCCACAGACTCACCAGTAGTGAACTCAGTGGTGCTCTCTGGCCCCATCTTCCCATCTCTCTCCCCTCTGATCAACACCTTGTACTTCTGACCAGCAGCTAATCGGGTTTGAGTGAAGCTGGTGAGCCTTTCTCCAACTTTTGCTGTGATCATTTCATCTCCCTCTGTCTGTGTATGAGAGAAACCCACAGAGAAAGGATTGTCTACAAGCTCACTGGTAAAAAGAAAAATGCATTGCCAGTTCCATTCTAACAGAAAAACTGTCCAGTCAGAGGTAATATGAACTCTGAAAGTATATAAGGACACACACAGAAAAATGTAAATGTAAATGTAACACTGCTGGTGTACATTTAACACCCGATGGTGTTTATGAGTCCACAGACTAATTTAAACACAAGAGGGTGTTAAATGTACAGTACACCACCATTTTTGCTGCGCAGCAACATAGGTTTAGCACATAAATTCACACTGAGGGTGTGGAGGCTGTACCTGGCTTTTGAAAGTGATGTGGTAGGCGCTGTACTGGACAGAAGGCTGGGTCCAGAAAACAGTGACAGACGAGTCTGTTACATCTCTGCTCCGAATATGGACAGAGCCAGAGGGACCTGGGTGGAGAAAAATGGAAATGACACATCTCACTCATTTATATTTTTACTTATTTATTCTATACAGTAGAGACTCTGCTATTGGTACTTGATTTAACAGGTAACTCAATTGTTAACAATACTTCTACACAGAATATGTACAATGGGATCCTTGTGGAAGCAACTGAGCCAGAATTGCTGCCAGACCCATGAATCTAGTTTCTTCACGGACTCACCAGTTGTGAACTCAGTGTTGCTCTCTGGCCCCATCTTCCCATCTCTCTCCCCCCTGATTGACACCTTGTACTTCTGACCAGCAGCCAATCCAGGCTGAGTGAAGCTGGTGAGCCTTCCTTCAACACGTGTTGGGATCATTTCAGCTCCCGCTCTCTGTGTATGAGAGAAAACCACAGAGAAAAGATTACATGCATCTTCGTGGTTAAACAAATGCATTGAAAGTTCCATTCTGACTGCAAAACTGTCCAGTCAGAGGTAATGTGAACTCTTGAATGTGTATAAGAGCACATTAACAGATGTTTAGCAGATACATTGACAATGGGGTTGTACCTGGCTTTTGAAAGTGATGTGGTAGGTGCTGTACTGGACAGAAGGCTGGGTCCAGAAAACAGTGACAGACGAGTCTGTTACATCTCTGCTCCGAATATGGACAGAGCCAGAGGGACCTGGGTGGAGAAAAATCTAAATGATACATCTAATTTACTGTATTTATTTTTTCACTCATTCATTCTATGCTGTAGAGACTCTGCTGTTGGTCCCTGATTGAACAGATAACAAAATATTAACACCTCTGAGCAATATATGTTCAATGGGATCCTTTTGGAAGCAACTGTACAGACTCACCAGTAGTGAACTCAGTGGTGCTCTCTGGCCCCATCTTCCCATCTCTCTCCCCCCTGATTGACACCTTGTACTTCTGACCAGCAGCTAATCGGGTTTGAGTGAAGCTGGTGAACCTTCCGCCAACTTTTGCTGTAATCATTTCATCTCCCTCTCTCTGCGTATGAGAAAAACCCACAGAGAAAAAATTATGTACATCCTCACTGGAAAAAAAAAGAAAAAAAAGGATTAAAAGTTCCATTCTGACAACAATACTGTCCAGTCAGGGTAAAGTGAACTCTGAAAGTGTATAATAGCACACAGAAAATTTTTTGTCAGCATAAAGTTATCACTGCTGGTGTACATTTGACACCCAAGGGTGTTCATATTTTCTATATAAATGTATACCACCATTTTTGCTTTGCTGTAACAGATGTTTAGCACATCCATTTACACTGAGGGTGTGGAGACTGTACCTGGCTTTTGAAAGTGATGTGGTAGGCGCTGTACTGGACAGAAGGCTGGGTCCAGAAAAGGGTGACAGAAGATTCTGTTACATCTCTGCTCCGAATATGGACAGAGCCAGAGGGAGCTGGGTGGAGAAAAATTGCGACAATACATTTTATGTAGATCAACAAGCCTGATTGCAATCTATACTGCGTACAGCTACAGATATTTATATCAACCGATTTTACAAAAAAAGTGGTGGAGGAAGACAGGAGAGTTCAAACATAATATACATGTCCACTGTTGTTAAGCGTATTAGACTCTACTGTCGGACCCTGATTGAATATATCACCCAATACTGGTCAAGACATTTTCACAGACTCTGTTCAGTAGAATTTTTGTGGATGAAAAACAGCCAAAATGGCTACAAAATCCATGAACCCAGTTTCCCAATAGACTCACAAGTTGTGAATTCAATGATGCTCTCCGGCCCCATCTTTCCATCTCTCTCTCCTCTGATTGACACTTTGTACTTCAGACCAGCAGCCAATCGAGTCTGAGTGAAGCTGAAGACACTTCCCCCAACTTTGGCTGTTAACTTTTCATCTCCCTCTCTCTGTGTATGATGAAACAAGACAAAGAAAATATTCATGTGGCTCCTCGTGTGCAAAAACGGATGTACAGATTCAATATGAAAGCAGAAGGGTCTCGCCCCATTTAATAAGCTAAAATGATCTGAAATTTATGAAAGCAAAACTTCACAATTTTGGTCACTGAGTGACACTGAGGGGTCGATTTACTAACATCCCAAATAAGATGTGTTATTTTGCGGGCACAGCCAAAGTATTTGCAAGTGCTAACATTTAACACTTTGTGGGTGATCAACTAAGAGTCATTATGGAAATTACTCCGGCCGCAAACAGCCATTCTTTAAATGAGAAATTTTGCGTGTTTGGAGTGGTTAAACTGTAAGAAAACGGAGACAAGACTGGCAGTAATGTTGCCAGCGAAAAACCATTTAATAAATGGGGAAAATATATACACAGTAAATCCTGTGATTTTAGATTACTGTTACACTGAACAAGCTGGTGGTTTAAGACACACTGTTTCACTGGATGTCTTTTACTTTCTACCGGGAGTTACAGATGTGTGTCAGGACTGAAAGAATCATTACAAGCACTACCCATGCCGTTAGTGTCACATAAAATCACATTTACATCTGATGATGGGTTTTAATTTGATAACGTTTTTATTCACTTTGTTATTCACTGTTTGATATAATAGACGTTGTATTGCTTGTTTGATTCAAATACTAGTTACTCTTGTATTCTGTAACACAAATTAATTTATTCTTACTGTTCATAATGTATCTATCCACAAATGATCTTTTTGTGTGTGTTGAGCGTTAGCTAAACATGCACGTACTGTATGTGTCTTGCTACAATGACTGCCATCATCTTATCGATTGTATGTATTTAATACCTTCTTTCCATTAGTACTAAAATGCATTCGCAAATACCTTTCCTAAACTAGCTTTCGGGTTTAGTAAATCACATTACGCATGCTAAAGTAATCTTTTTGCATGACCTCCTCTCACTATTTCACGAAATAACGTAGGGACGCCCATTCATGCATATTCATTAAGGCTACCCGTAAAAATGAGAAATGATCGTATCTTTCACTTTTAGCACATGCAATCCTCTTGACACCTCATTAGTTCATCACCTCGGACAATTTTTTGAAGGTGGTAACAGTTTTACACATGTTTTTGAACATGGAAACGTTTAGTAAATCGACCCCTGAGTGTGTAGACGCTTGACCTGGCTTTTGGAAGTGATGTGGTAGGTGCTGTACTGGACAGAATGCGTGTGGAGGCTGTACCTGGCTTTTGAAAGTAATGTGGTAGGTGCTGTACTGGACAGAAGGCTGGGTCCAGAAAACAGTGACAGACGAGTCTGTTACATCTCTGCTCCGAATATGGACAGAGCCAGAGGGAGCTGGGTGGAGAAAAATTTAAATGACACATCGCATTTAATTACTTTTTCACTCATTCATTCTATGCTGTAGAGACGCTGCTGTTGGTCCCTGATTGAACAGATAACAAAATATTAACACCTCTGAGCAATATAGGTTCAATGGGATCCTTTTGGAAGCAACTGTACAGACTCACCAGTAGTGAACTCAGTGGTGCTCTCTGGCCCCATCTTCCCATCTCTCTCCCCCCTGATTGACACCTTGTACTTCTGACCGGCAGCCAATCCAGTCTGAGTGAAGCTGGTGAACTTTCCTCCAACTTTTGCTGTAATCATTTCATCTCCCTCTCTCTGTGTATGAGAGAAACCCACAGAGAAAAGATTATGTACATCCTCACTAGAAAAAAAAAGGATTAAAAGTTCCATTCTGACAACAATATTGACCAGTCAGGGTAAAGTGAACTCTGAAAGTGTATAATAGCACACAGAAAAAAAATTGTCAGCATAAATTTAACACTGCTGGTCATATTTTCTATATAAATGTATACCACCATTTTTGCTGTGCTGTAACAGAAGTTTAGCACATCCATTTACACTGAGGGTGTGGAGACTGTACCTGGCTTTTGAAAGTGATGTGGTAGGCGCTGTACTGGACAGAAGGCTGGGTCCAGAAAAGGGTGACAGAAGATTCTGTTACATCTCTGCTCCGAATATGGACAGAGCCAGAGGGAGCTGGGTGGAAACAAATTGCGACAATACAGTTCATGTAGGTCAACAAAGGCTGATTGCAATCTATACTGCGTACAGCTACAGATATTTATATCAACCGATTTGTACAAAAAAAAGAGGTGGAGGAAGACTGGAGAGTTCAACATAATATACATGTCCACTGTTGTTATGCATATTAAACTCTACTGTCGGCCCCTGATTGAATATATCATCCAATACTGGTCAAGACATTTTCACAGACTCTGTTCAGTAGAATTTCTGTGGATGAAAAACAGCCAAAATGGCTACAAAATCCATGAACCCAGTTTCCCAATAGACTCACAAGTTGTGAATTCCATGGTGCTCTCCGGCCCCATCTTTCCATCTCTCTCTCCTCTGATTGACACTTTGTACTTCAGACCAGCAGCCAATCGAGTCTGAGTGAAGCTGAAGACCCTTCCCCCAACTTTGGCTGTTATCTTTTCATCTCCCTCTCTCTATGTATGATCAAAAAAGACAAAGAAAATATTGATGTGGCTCCTCGTGTGCAAAAAAAAAAAAAGATGTAGAGATTCAATATGAAAGCAGAAGGGTCCTGTCCCATTTAATAAGGTTAAAAGATCTGAACTTTATGAGAGCAAGATTACACAATTTTGGTCATTGAGTGACTCTGAGTGTGTGGAAGCATTACCTGGCTTTTGAAAGTGATGTGGTAGGTGTTGTACTGGACAGAAGGCTGGGTCCAGAAAATAGTGATAGAAGATTCTGTTACATCTCTGCTCCGAATAAGGACAGAGCCAGAGGGAGCTGGGAGGAAGAAAAATGGAAATGACACATCTCACTCATTTATATTTTTATTGAATTATTCTCTGCTGTAGAGACTCTGCTGTTGCTCTGTGATTCAACAGGTAACCAAATTATTAACAATACCTCTGCACAGAATATGTTCAATGGGATCCTTTAAAAACCAGTTTCCCCACAGACTCTGTTGGAAATATTTCCATTTCCTATATGTAAATCCTTCAAGTACCGCATACGTATAGGCATGCGGGATGTGGGGTCCCCCTCCAGGTCACACACTGAATTGTTGCTTCGCGGCTTTATAAATGTGGACTCATGACGTGTATATGACTGGAGTTTATGTACCAAATCTGTAAACTCTTGGCAAGATACAGATTAGACACAATGCTTTGAAGCCGCAGGACCACAGGAAATGGCCCTGAGGAGACACCTGTGGATAGGGGCCCGATGCTTAGCATACAATGGTGGGAACATGTGCAGGATGTGATTATGGAGTGGTCCGTCCTGATGAACTATCTGCAAAATGCGAATATAATCTGAATTATATCTTGCTGACATTGCTAAGCTTAAATACACATATGGCAGATATACTTTGAATCTGCCAACTAGTAAAATTGTTAAACGACTTACACATATGACATATATATATTTTTAAACAGAATTTACAGGTTCTGCGTCACAATGATCTAAACCGAACAAAAGGAGTGGGATCATTGTGTCGCACGAGGACAAGCATAACGTCAGACTAAGGTCAAGACGACCATTGAGAACACCCCCACATGAAAAACCATTGTGACGCATAAGATCTTGAGAACGCCCCCACAGGAAAACCATTGTGGCCATGTGATCAGGTATAATCAGGAAAGATACCAAGAAATGCCCCTAACATCAACTAAGGGTAGGAAAAACCCCAATTACGCCCCACATGTCTGTGATTGGTAAACAAGTGTCCCGGTGCGGGGGAACGGATATGTTGACAGTGTATAAAACCTGTGACAAACTGAATATCAAGGCTTCTCTCCGCGGAAAGAACTCGGCTTTGTACAAGCGTTGTTTGCTGAATAAAGTCTGAACCTTCTGAAGAGCTTGCCTGGAACTTCTTTATTTTAAAAACTCTAACTCTGGACCTTACTTATTGAAAACTTTAATTTTGGATCGAAAACTCTGATTTTGGAGTAAATACTTTAACTTTGACTGAAAACTTTAAACATGAAATTGGAAACAACGAACAAGTTGGCGGACTTGGAGAAAACTGAGATTCTCAAGCCACAACAACTCACCAGTAGTGAATTCAGTGGTGCTCTCTGGCCCCATCTTCCCATCTCTCTCCCCCCTGATTGACACCTTGTACTTCTGACCAGCAGCTAATCGGGTTTGAGTGAAGCCGGTGAGCCTTCCTCCAACTTTTTCTGTGATAATTGTATGTCCCTCTCTCTGTATATGAGAAAGATTAATAAAAATATATGATTTTAGGCCCAAAAATGCTCTAATACAGGTACATGATATCAATTATCATATCACGTCTCACATCATAAAAGGGCACCAGTTCCCATTTTTGAATCACCCAGCAACACAACATATGTGACCGCTTTACCTGGCTTTTGAATGTGATGTGGTAGGTGTTATACTGGACAGAAGGCTGGTTCCAGAAAAGAGTAACAGATGAGTCTGTTATATTTCTGTTCTGAAGATGGACAGAACCAGATGGAGCTGGGTGGAGAAAAATAGGTTGGATAAATTATATATCAGCAATTCAAACATGACCATTTCATGGCATTTGCACTTAAATGTATTTAAAAAACTTTCTTAACCTTGTACCCAAAGGCATGTTAATACAGTATTGTACACAAATGATTGGCGATTAAGTAACTTAACAGTTTATTTTACACTGTCTGAGTATGAGCAATTCCAGTGAATAACTTACCAGTGCTGCAGTCAGGGCCTGTGAAACCATGACGACACACACACTTTCCCTTCACACACTGTCCTTGATTGTTACAGTTACCGGGGCAGGATTTGTTAGCACAGTCAAGTCCTGAATAGCCATTGTCACATACGCACTGGCCATTCACACACTTTCCATTATCGCTGCAGTCAGAGGGGCACACGTCAGAGCCGCAGTCATGCCCAGTGAATCCTGGGAAGCAGACGCATTTACCCCCCTCGCATCTCCCCTGGTCACTGCAGTCGTTCGGACACTCGTTTCCATCTGATCGAAGGAAGCAGGCAGCCCCTGAGCATGTGAGAGTGGGAGATGCCTGAACAATGACTGGCAGGACACCAGAGGACATTAACACCACACTGAGACGGCTAGGGTTAGCACAGCCACCCACTGGCTGGAAAGCATGCTACATTCACATCATATCATCAGTACATTCATAAACTGTCCCTCATCAAATTTTCGTGAGTGAGAAAATGGGAAAATCACTGGGTGAGAGAGAGTGAGAGGGAGAGCACAAAAGAGAGGCAGTGCGAGACAGTGAATGACAGAGGGCCATAAGAGAGCTTCAGAAAACAGTGCAGCTGGACTGCAATACCTTCGGCACCCGCACAGTTCTCCTTCAGAGTGGACACCTCCCTCTCCAGATGGTCCAAGCGCTCTCGCAGGGTGGCAAATTCCGCCTCACAGCCGCCGCATGCTCCAGGTACCAGGTTGATCTGGTGAGTCAGAACTAGTGGAGAACCACGCTCAAGTTCCAGTTCCTTGCTCTGCACCAGGGTAGAGTTGGTGGTGTGTGAGGTTGTGCCTTTCCGGATCCAGGAATTAGAAATCAAGACTCTGATGGGATGCAGTGCAGGTGAGGGGCTTTCTTCCTTTTTGGAGGTCTTTTGACTGCTTGCATCTGAGAGACTCCGATTGGCAGAGGTAAGGTAATGGGTGTCTTTTGCTGAAGAAAGAGGGCTGTTATTTTCATTTGGGGTAGGAGGATTTGTTAGGCTATGGTTCACCAGGGGGCTGCGGTGTGAATGTTCTGCTTGTGTTTTTTTCTCTTGGGCTGTAGTCTGTTGGGAATGGTAGGGTATTAGCAGAACAAGGAATGTCAGAGACAAAAGCATTTTAAAATTAGTGGGGTCCAAATCCTGCTACAGGCAAGAAATGCTCAGAGTAAGTAAAGTCGTGAGTCATAGATTTTCTTATTGCAGGGGATGAAAGTGTGCCAGTCTCCGCACTATGGGGACAGAAGATGCTTGTTGAGGTGGAAGAGGTGATGTAGGATTCAGAGATGGGTGCATAAAAGTACTTCTTTCTCTTTGTCTAGACTGGAGGCTGTGGTATCCACGTGGGTTGCCCTAAGAAAGTTAGATTGTGCTGGATAAATATCAAGTCAACTCAAGCCAATATAAATAGTACAAATCCAAAAAACAAATATCCAGATACACAGTAAAAGTACAAAATATAAAGGTATTCTGACTTGTTGATTAAAACGCAGAATTTAGCAGTTTGGTTTCTGCTGGGGCTGCACAGGTTTTCCCCCCCAAGAGAACAACATAAAAGTGCTAATTATTGGGGATGTTAATAATTCAGGAGACTTCTCAATTTTTTCCCCCTCTTGGTTTGGCAGCGTATTTCCAGTCAGTCGACATTACATTAATATTTAAGTTCCAACAGATCGAACATTTAATGAAACAACAGCAGTGAATGTGAAGTACATTGGAGCCAATATTTTATGCTTCAAATCACCCTTCGGACAAAAGCAACAAATTGTATACCTACCTGGGATTCTGCCCTTACTAGAGTTTTTTGGGTTCAATCCCAACCAATGGCCATATAATCTATTTAGTCTTGAGGTACACTACGTGCCCTAGAGTTTAGTCACTGTACACAAAAAAGCCAAAGGGTTGTTGATGGGGCAAGATAACTAAGAATTGCATGAACTTATTGGTGTACACTCGCCAGCTCTATACATATAATCGAAGCATTCATGTTTTACTGCGTAAAACATCTTTGCTTAAATCAAAATTCACCTTTCTTTTTTCATTAAAATAGCGTTCAATATGGTGTCTACTTTCCAACTGATACCAAATTTAATTTTTTGTTTTGTGAAACAACGCAAGTGTCCAGAGAGGATTAAAAAATTAAAAAAACCTGTTTGTTTTAAGCAGTGAAAGTAATAAAACATAATATGAAAGAAAAAAAGAGAAAAAAAGAAAAAACAGGAAAAAGTCAACAAGTTATTCAATTTTTGGCAGGTCGGGGATAAAAAAAGACTCAAGCGCATGTTAGCAGAGGGGTACTGACAGAGGGTCTCTGTACATTACCCTGTGAGACTATTTGAGTGAGCAGTTACATAACCTTTTTCTGGCACTTTTTGAGACTTGTCAAGGTTCATTCCTGCAATACCCACAGGTATTTCCTACAGGAATAAAGAACTTTATAAACTCAGAGACAGAAGAAAAAGGAGTGAAAAAGGCTTGACATGGAAGGTAGAAAATAAATTATTAAAGAGGAAATAGATGTCACAAATGACATGTATATAGGATCTGAGCCAAAAAGTTGTTTTTTTTCAATCTAATACTATAAAGAAAAATAAATATTGTACTACTCACAAACTATAAGTATGACTACTGTGTCACCCTCTTCTACTACTTCTGTTACTTGAGATAATGACAATTGCTTGACTAGATTAGTTATAGAATATTGGTTAAAAAAAAAAAGTACAGATAAACATAATGTGCTCCTTGTTGATTTTCACATAATTAAAGAATTTGGACTTAACTAAACTTGTTGAATCCAACTTTAATGATATGATAACTAACAATATTACGACTGTAATACTCCATAACTACTATCACGACTACTTCTATTATTTGTTTTCTATCACACACAAAATCCATCTGTCTACAATTATCCCTCCTTGTCACAAGCAGGTCAATCTTTACTGATTTTGTGATCATTTCTGATAATGTTCATAGTAAAAACATTGCAAAATGTATTATATGCTATAAACATTTAGGTACAAGCTTGTGAGCTAAAGGAAGATATAAACAAAACTCCCATTAAAGGGAGAAAACACACGTCACTGAAGCTCCAGAAAACTTGATACCATCTATTATTGGAAGAAAGAAATAAGGCTTACCAGGAAGGAAGTCCCCAAGCCTGTGTCTGTGTGTCGGTCTGCTGCTCTCTGTCCGTCAGCTTTAAAAATATCAGATTGACTGATGGTGAGAGAAGGAGGGGGACAGGGAAAGTGAGAAAAAGAGAGATGGGAGGAGTACTGTAATATTTCCCCAGACTTTTCCCCTCTCTTTCTTCCAATCTCTTTTTCCTTCATAAGTCTCTGGGATGTTTAATTTCTCAGATGTTTTGCATTTTTGTACTTCTGTGTAATGATTTTCTATCATGTCATGAAATAGAGGATGAAACCTCTGGCACATGCCAACATGTATATTTCAAAAACTAAGGCAGAAAGATTAAATATTATACACATTAACAAGTCTCATGTTCTACCGAGTCATCAATGGCAAAATTACAGACACATTCGCAGATACCGTGCAATTGACATAATTGTCAAGATGACGATTTGAATGAAATATTTACAGATAATAGCACCAGTAGACTGACACTGACAAACTCTCTGCAGAGGACATTGGACAAACAGACAGATAAAAATTATTTGATATGCTGTATATATCAGCTAAAAACAATTGCAGTCTTGCAAAGACTCCACTACCCCACAGTAACCAAAGGCAACATGTCACAATTTACAATTTAACAATTCCACATGCTAAATGCTTACAGGAGAAGATAAACTCTTCCATTTGAACTTTAATAATAAACCCAGCACTCAGGCATACTCTTACATGCCTTAATAACTAAGTAATAACCCAGGCTCAAACACTATCTTTACATTTTAAGATGTACTACAGTACAACACACCCGAGTATGTAGTGGCTGAACAGGAGTGTCTGGCAGAACATATTCACTTGGAGAAGGCTATCCATTATTATATGTATACTGAATGAAAGATTTGCATTTATAAGACATACTTTTGATAGTTCATGACAAAGTATTCATTTACCTCATTATTTTGTTTGTTTGTTTCTTTATTTAATGTGTTTATTTATGTGCTAGATGCACTTAATCCATAGTCATTTAGAAGGTCATGATGGCAAGATACATATGAAAGCAAAAGCAAGAACATAGGGCTGTATCGAGTAGTCTATAATCTATCGCAGTCTATAGTCTGTAAAGAGTAGTAGCACAGTATTAAAACAGTTATGTTATGGCAAGTCCATGTTAAGCAATATTGTAATAATTTTATCACAAGTTCTGAAGTGAATTTATGATTGATAATCATAATATTAAACCCAGAACCCTGACGCACTTTAAGTGAATTGCCCGTTTGTTGGAGGTAATGAGGTGTACCTACATGAGAGTTATGTAAGTGACCACATGGCTACCAATCGCTGACTGTACACATAGCTCCAGACTGTGCGCTGCATGGAGGCTCCATACCCAGACCACATAACCCCCCTCAACCCACTTAAACACACACATGCCTCATCAGAATCAGTGTTGCCCAGAACCATTAATCTCCTCACATAAATATTACAAATTACAAATATTACATATATTATAATATCACCACAAATATTACAAATATATACAGTATCTGATAAAAAAAAAGCAATCCCTGTACTGTATTTTTCAATTTTCCAACTTGTAATTAAGCAGCTGTGTAGTTTTGCACTTTTCATCCTGAAAAAAATCCAGCAGGGCTTTTTAAAAAAAGGAATATTACCTACTACTTTGTTGCGGTAAAGTGTTGGCCCCAGAATGGGTGGTCTGGGTGGGAAATAGTGCCCGTCCCTGGCTCACCTGTGTAACTACATGCCAACAGCACCTTCACACTTCCTCACCACTCCTTCAAGCTGACCCGGCCTTGGCCTATTAGTATAGGCAAAGGTAGGCTTTGAACCATAATGGCCGTTGTTGCCCACATCTGACCACACAGCAAGGCACAAGAGAATCCCTTCACTTGGAAACCAAGGTTTCCAGCAGCACTCTAAAGTGCAATAGAAGTGATAGCTCAATAATTTAATGTTTGTAAGCACATTATGATACATGTATTTACTATATTCATTATAAGTTAATCTAGGATTTAACTTATGTTCAAATGTTAGAATTAGCAGCACGGAAACACCTATCTGAACACAAATACAATGGCTATGCATGCTGACTAAAGGATCACCAACCAGAATGCTTGTTTGGGCAAATTATGTACAATACATAAAGTGATTTTCTAACCAATTTCATAACCTCTCAAAGACATATACAGTACATATTATATGGTAAGGGATTGCAATCTTTGTTCATTATCAAACATACTTCGCAACTACATCTCTTTGTATTTAAGACTGTGACTCCAGGTGATTATAATGCTCTCTTATCACTGTACAATTACAGTTTAAAATCTTTATTCAGCAGAGAGAAATAACAATACATTTGTTATTTAATCTTTTTTTTTTTTTTGCCTTTCGCAAATATAAAATTCCCAATCTTATATCAGCGCTCATAACGGAGAGAAGCAGACAAGCATGTGCTCTCTTCCAAAGCAGGAGCGGCAGTGTAGTATAATGGTTAAGGAGCTGGACTTGTAACCGAAAGGTTGCAGGTTCGATTCCCAGATAGGACACTGCCGTTGTACCCTTGAGCAAGGTACTTAACCTGAATTGCTTCAGTATATATCCAGCTGTATGAATGGATAAATGTAATAAGAAGTTGTGTAAGTCGCTCTGGATAAGAGCGTCTGCTAAATGCCTATAATGTAAATGTGATATCAGGCACCACTGTCATATCACACTGCAGCTCACAAATCTGGCTTGTACAGACCAGTCGGGTTTGCTGGAGAACAGTGAAAAGTGGATCCCTGTAGACTGAACCCTCCTTAACCCTGGGCAGCACTATTGTCAATTAAGAGCTGCTGAGGGGGGCTACCAGCCAGTCTGCACTGGTTTGGTCGGGATTCAATCCAGGACCGTGTGACTCGTCCGTGCACTAGAAGAAGAAAGGTCCCTTAACTGGATGAGCCACCCATCAGCCCACAGAGGGAATGGAGGCCTTTTAAAATGTAAGAAAAATACAAAAAACCTTTTTTTCTCTGAGAGCGTGACACACCATGACTGTAGCAGGGGGTGAGTGGAAAAGAGAAGAGGGGGAAATAATAAGGTAAGAACTCAAGGCACACCGAGGGAAAATGTTAAAAGATGTATTCTGAACGAACAGGGGGTAAATCTTTTCACTTGAAAATGTAGACTTTCTGAGGTATTCCTGCTTGCATTGGCCATATTGATTCAAATTTAATGAGAAGCGCAATGGTGGTTGTGAAAACAGGGCAGGTATTGAACCTGAAGCGATAGAAGTGATGGCCAAGGCTTCCATGTTGCTTATGTTGGAACACTCTTCTAAGATTAAAATAATATCTGTGCACAGCTCCAGGCCTGTTCCCTGCTTCTCCACCCTCCCCCTGTTCCCCTTTCCTTCTCTCTCTCCCTACTCCTCTGCCACTCTTTTCAAGGCCGGGTGTGTGTGTCACCCTACCCCGTCCAATCACAATGCAGTGCTTTTATCCCTTTGAGAGCAGCTATGTCCACAGTGTCCAAAGCTGTCGTCCTTTCCTTCTTTCTCTTCCTTAATTAATCAGCATGCAGGCAAGCCCAGATACAGTAAGCCCATCCGCAGTGCAATGTTCTCAATGTGCAATGGCATTTTCTGAGGCAGTGTGGCATCAGTGTGTCTATACTGTATTAACCCCAAGCCCCACACCCCCCTGGTCCCACTGCCCAGCCCCTCCCCTATGTGCTCTGTCGATGTGAGGGTGTTTTATTCAGAGTACAGAGAGCTCTCTCAGGGTCTCACTCGCCACAGGAAGAAAAAAATGCACAGAATTAAGAAAATAAATACATACGGTATGAATCTGAATCACACCAGTGAATTGAAGAGAAGTTCAATCATTGGCTGAGTTTTCAAGAGAAGTGTGGGTGTGTGCGTGTGTGTGTGTCTCACACCACATCAGTCTGTGTGTGTGTGTGCCTTACACCACGTCAGTCTGTGTGCGTGTGCCTTACAACGTCAGTCTGTGTGTGTGTGTCTCACACCACGTCAGTCTGTGTGTGTGTGTGTGTCTAACACCACGTCAGTCTGTGTGTGCGTGTGTGTCTCACACCACGTCAGTCTGTGTGCGTGTGTCTCACACATCAGTCAGTGTGTGTGTGTGTGTGTCTAACACCACGTCAGTCTGTGTGTGCGTGTGTCTCACACCACATCAGTGTGTGCGTGTGTCTCACACCACGTCAGTCTGTGTGCCTTACACCACGCCAGTCTCTGTGTGTGCGTGTGTCTCACACCACGTCAGTCTGTGTGTGTGTGCGTGTGCGCCTCACACGTCAGTCTGTGTGCGTGTGTGTGTGCCTCACACGTCAGTCTGTGTGTGTGTGCGCCTCACACCACATCAGTCTGTGTGTGTGCGTGTGTGTGCCTCACACCACGTCAGTCTGTGTGTGTGTGCCTCACACCACGTCAGTCTGTGTGTGCGTGTGTGTGTGCCTCACACCACGTCAGTCTGTGTGTGTGTGTGCCTCACACCACGTCAGTCTGTGTGTGCGTGCGCCTCACACCACGTCAGTCTGTGTGTGCGTGTGTGTGTCTCACACCACGTCAGTCTGTGTGCGTGTCTTTACTGTATGTGCATGGACAGAAATGATAGGTCCGCAGTATTTGCTGATAGGATGGAAACTCCAACAAATGAGCCCTCAGTGAGGAATGCAGATGAATTTATTTGCCTTTGAAAAACCCTTATCCAGGCAGTTTACATAGTTTATATAGTAAATAGCATGTATGTATGCAAATATTCATCATATTATTGGAATAATAAATAAACTCAGGCACAAACAGGGCATATTCTTGCCCCACAGATGGAAATTAATTTAGGTTGATGAAAGTGGATTCAAGGTAATTGGGGGTTGGCTGTACCCTCTGAATATAAAAGCTATTTCAAAAGGAACCTCACATAGATAGAGCACTTTTTTTAGGTCAAATGCTGAGTATTCTTGATTTATTTGTCAGTCTCTTTCGATAGATCATATTAATTATATCGCTCTGACACTTACATACTGCTATTTATTTATAACTGACCTTGTTACATATTTAGGGGTCAGAATATACATTTTTTTTCAGATCTAACCTTTGGACTTTGGACTTTTTCTCAACAATTCACTGCTTCTCTTGGGCCAATATTCAGCACACCTTTATTCCATTATCAAAATCTACACATGCTGATACATTATTGAGGAACATTGCATAGCTTTCAGAGTATGCGTATGATACTGAGTGAACCGATATGTGCTTCAGCGTCTCATTTGCAAGCCATCACTGAGTGCAGCCATCTGCCTGGTACAGGGACAAAAATGTGTTCAGGTCCCTGCATTGTGATCTTCTTCTGGATGGTTGGCATTGGCTATCACTTGGCAACTGTTCAACCCATGATGAGGAGTCCAACAGGTACTGCATTCTGATGGATAGGTAGACACAGTAACAAAGATGAACAGATGAAATACTGTAGATATACTGTATACACAATGTTACACAAAAAAACCTGATATCCCCCCGCTTGGACACAAATGGACCTTTCAGCAAGAGAATGATCCAAAAAATAGTAGTTAACTCATCACAAAATTACCATTACATTCTCCAGAATTGAAGCCAATCAGAAATGGTCAAAGGTCTTCCCCGATATGCCCAGCAATCTCATATGTCACTAGAGAAGACAACTCATTACTAGTTATCCTTGTAAAGGGACGAGGCCCTTTTTTCAGAAATTGTTGTTTATTGTTAATTTCTCTGAGCAATTTTGAAATGAAAGAATATGGTTTCACCCATTTAGTTCATTACTTGTGTTGTTTATTTTATATAGCCTTTTTTGTCATATTTATAAAAGGGTGCCAATCATTTTGGAGGGCAAATACTGTAACTTTCTGCATTCGCCATTATAGTACATTTAATTGTTCAGCTTAGAGTGGTACTCACTGTCCAAATGTGTCCGTGGTACTGCCATCCTTGCCCATGATGAGATAGGTCTTGCCTGTCTGCAGTGTCCCTTTACAGTGGCGCCTCTTTGCAAACACCCGAACACTCCCCTTTGCCACACTTTCATCACCAGCTATGAAACAAAAAACATGCTACACCTTGTTACACTGTGTAACACACTACTACACACTATTGCACAATATCAGTCTGTCAAATCATATGATAGTTATATACTGTAATACAGTAAGAGTTCTAGCTATTTTAAGAGTTTTAGTTAGTTCATGGACATCCGCTTTAAGTAGACACTGTGTAGGTTCACCAATCTTTGTATTGAATCTGAATCTAAATCTGAGCAAGCAGATAAGCTGTGATATACAAGAATAAATCTCTGCTTCTAAAATGAATCCCACTCCTCTCCAGCGACACACGAAATAATCATTAACTGTTCATTTATTTGAATCAGTATCACCTAAAAATAGTATTGTTTTGAACATTTGCAAATCAAATGAAAATTATGCAATGCAAATGGATATATATATACACATGCATACAGTGTATATATATATATATATACACACACACACACACACAGTATATACAGTATATACGTAATTACATTAGGCAAATAGCATACCCTGGCCCTGGCAACAGAAAAAAACCTCAAAAAACTATAGAATTCAATTACACTTTCATAAAATATTTTAGTGTGAGTGATGAAATAAATTGGCATCGACCAGTGATTAATACTGGTCACACTTACTTGCTCGGAGTATGTCTGTCACTGTGGTATGGTAGAGCTCAAAGTTACTCTTTTCAGACATATGGTCAATTTTCACTTTATAACCTGAAACATAAGATCACACAGTCAAACTTGAACAACTTTAAATTCAGACTAAAACATTTTAATTATGAGTTGCACTTTGGTTTCTACTCTTGGACCCATAATGTAACACAATCACAGATTTTCAAGATTTCAGGACATGAGCAGTGTGTTGTTCTCACAGCAAACCTGGAAATATCTTTGCAGTCCCACTTAGCACAAAGATAAAGTCAGAGATACAGAGCTAAGCCTGCACAGTCCCACTTAGCACAGAGGTACACACCATATTCCACTGTGGGAAAGTAACAGGCAAAGTCGAAGCGTACGTTCTTCTTCCTCATCTCGAAAGTCTTTTTCTCACTGTGACAGGGCTCTGTAAGAACAAAGCTAACATTATATTCATTACAACAACTGAAGTGGGTAGCCTACTGTCACATTTATTTGTTGTATTATTAATTTCACTATTAGGTTACAATATAACCATATCATAATTTTCTATTGTTAACAATATAATTATGAATATTATGTAACCATTATTAACCATGTTGCTTTGTTATATTCTGGTATATTGCAAAACTATACAGTGTCACATCACACTAATAATCATTAACCCTCTGCAGACTGAAAGTGTGTCATAATTCAAGATTGTAATTGATTACGCACTTTCTGCACACTGACAAACTTCCCCTGAACACAGAGTTGATACCATTCTGCTCCTCTGGGGGGCACTGTAGAATACAGTACACTTCCTGTCTGAGAGGGACAAAACATTGTCACCATGAAAGGTTGAATTCAGAACATTCTTCAAATTAGTTAATAAATGAAAGTTATAATTTTATTAATTTCACTGACATTAAAAACAATGCAAATAGTAAATCTCACTCATAATATAAATTATTATTATGGATATGAATATACTGTATTCTGGACATTCACCTACCTGGTTCATAGTAATCGTAGAAAGAAGCAGGAGCAGGCTGTACTAGGCCTATATGAACTTTCTGCTCAGCTCCAAATGTAATACACTCCCTTCCCTCTGGAATCTGGAGAATGAGATTCCACTGGTGAGTGAGAAAGTGTGTACAGTGTGTGTGTGTGTGTGTGTGTGTGTGTGTGTGTGTGTGTGTGTGTGTGTGTGTAGGTGTGTGTGTGTGTGTGTGTGTGTGTGTGTGTGTGTGTGTGTGTGTATGCCTCACCTCATCAAAATACAATAGAACTCTTCCCTGCGTGGTCTCATAGTGAGATATATACCGGTCTGACAGCTCCTTCAGCTAAAACAAAAAAAGAATGCACTCTATAAGGTTCAGTACAAAAACTCTGATTCACCCTGAATTGCATTTAACAGTTGACTCCTTTTTTAAAAACTAATTTCATACAATATGAAAAGAAGAAAAAGATCAAATGACTGCAAAACAATGAAGAAATGAAGCAAAGAGTAAATAAGGAGAGAAAGATGAAAAGATGAAGATCGAATAAAGCTGCTGCTGGTGATGATGATGATGATGATGATGATGACGACTTGCCTTGTCCAGATCTTCAGTCAGTGCCTCAAAGCCACTAAGCAGTGTAATGTCAGCAATAGCCATTCCAGAGAGGTTCCTACTCAGGTCATGGCTGAAAGATGGATCACAGAGTGACTTAATCTCCAGCAAATACATGAAACAGTAAATCAGATATAAGGTGTATAAAACCAAAAACAGACCGACAGAGTCATACAAAATGACCAAGAGGTAACAACACATTTACAGAGGATCAACGGGCAATTAAGTAACACAGTATGGAAACACATAGTTATATCTCTTACATCTATTATCTTGACAGACAATCTTATCTAGTGTCACTTGGCTAGTACATGGCTGACATTTTCACATTGCCATTGTCCTTTTAGCAAAGCCGGATATTTACTTCGTCAACATTTCTCAGAATTCAACCTAAAACCCTCTGGTTATAAACCCACCATACAAGAAAATGGTGAATTGCAGACAATTGCAAATCACAGTGGCCACCATTCACCTTTCCTTCATCATTGATTCAATGATTCAGCGTTCAGTGGTGGAATCCATCTTTAACTGACCTGACACAGACCACATAATCCACAACTGTCTTCAGGCTCTCTTCGGTGTCCCTCCTGCGTCGACTGCGAGCGTCAAACCACCCTATCTTTGAATGATGGATGTCCCTCTCCTCCACCTCCTCCTTTCTCTCCCCTTCTTCATTGTAGTCCACATAGTCATAGTTATCTAACACTCGAGCTGAGAAAATACAGTGATAATAATACTAACAGCAAAGCCAGGTACTGTACATATAACACATGGCAATAATGCTGCTTCTTAAACTTCACAATCTATTTGGCTCTCATAGCAGCGTGACATATTCACGTTCAAAATGTAATATTTTGAAAAGCTTTTGAATGGTATGGCTTCTGAAGTAGGCGATTGTGCATTATTTATGCGGGCTACAAAAATGCACAGCCAAATGTAACACGTTTGGTATGGAATCCTCTTGATTGACAGGCTGAAAAATCTATCAGAGAATAAATTTGATCAAATTCACATGGCCCATGGGATAGACGTACAATCAGAGCTCTGTTGGTTTCACAAGATTCAATGAGACACATGTTCACTGTTAAGTGTTAACTTCTTGAATTTGAAACTGAAGGGTACTTAGGAAGTTTGAAGGGAAGTTCCGAGTTTGGTGACATGTTGAAGACTTTTGGCAATCACCCCAACGCAACAACGTATCCATTGAGGGATTATGTATTTAAGTACTCCTTCGTTACCGTGTCATGCATATTGACCACATAATTCAATTAAATTCACACCACACATATATTCACACACATATTTTAATTAAGCATGTATAAGTATGTTGTCTTCACTGTTATATTTGTCTCGCACTCACCAGTGTACTTAACCTTGCCCTGCACCGTGATGCTGATTGCCAGATGCTGACAGGTGTCCTCAGGCTGAAGAGCATGATATGCCATCACCACCTGTCACACAGACCAGACACCACATATCTATTTTAACTGACAAAGATATCACGCTCACCACCACATAGTCAATGAAGTAGACACCACTGGATATCAACGTTATCCACATGAGAGTACCTTCATCTTGGCTCTTCCCTGTCCTGATGCATGTACATTAATCTTGCTTCCCAGCAGCCTCTAAGAGAGAAGAAGAGACAACGAGTTATCAAAACATGCTAAGAGTCATGTTCAGTTTGAATTATTGATTTGCCAGTGATAAGCTGATGTAAATATAATTAAATTAGTTTAAAAAAGGCAGACGTGCATGTCATTGTTCCCGTTTACCTTCAGTTCAGTTTCCACTCTCTCCCCAGGTTTGTCCATGGTCAATTTTGCCTTCTGGCTCCTTCCTGGTGCAGTGAAGTGCAGGTCCAGCTTTGTGGAGGGCGAGGATGATCTGCTTAATGCATAGTCAGAGAGGGCCTCCAGTGCCACTATTGTGTCCTTGGAAGGAAAGGGTAGAGGGAGAAAGAGAAGAAAAAGATTGAGAAGAGAAGGATTCTTTTCCACCTATGACTCACGTTTCACTTGAAGTCCCCTGAAAATGTAAATATGTAGAAAATTTAACCATTTGAAAAAATGACACCAATAGTGACTGCAAATGAGTTCAATGACACACAGTGCTGTTAGTACCGATTAAAGAACACCATAGGTAATATTGGCAACCTTACTAATACCACTGATTTTGATTCTATTACTCAAATAATTATGACCACTACTGGAATCTGTTATTGCAATCCAGTTCATTATTTTTCTGCCAACTGTACACATATAGAAGATACATTCCACGTCCTCAACATCTTTATTGTGTCATGCAGACAGACCACAGCTTGTAGCACAGTCCTCTGAAGCTTGTGCTACCAGCTGTTGATACTCTTTTCGCTTTGCAGATCAGTAGTACAGCCAGCTCTACAGTCACTTTGTAATAAACATACTGCAGGCTCATCTTGTTTTTATTTTTAAATGACTGCACTTACAAGGATTCTATTTCAGACTCCCATACTTTTTTTTTTTGGTACTATTGCCATGAGTAAAATAGTTATTTTTTAAATCAGTAATTTAAAAAAAATTAAAAAACATTATGCCCAGATTTCTAATTTAAGAAAAATATTTTTCACTGTGGAATAAAGATCTTGCCTTCTTCTTAGTAGATAACTTATATGTAACAAGTGAAATACAACTTGATGGACAGTGGTAGCTTTGTGCTGTAACTAAGTCAAAACAGTGTCCTGTGTGTTTGAGTTAGTTCTCTATTTACTGTATATCTTTCCCATACCTGGGTGGATTTGAAACCCCCTCCATAGTTCTCCTGCTTTGAGAGCCAACAGACTGCTGAATCTGCCCACTCCGTGTCCTTATTGGCCACTGCTGTCAGAAGGGCATAGGCTGTGGTCTCCACTGTGATAGCCCGAGGGGGTGGAACCTTGTGACCTCGCGCCTCATTGGCCAATCGCAGGTCGGATCTGGAGGCCCACATCCGACAATCTCCCTCTGAATAATTGGAGAAATAGAACGGAGAGTTGTGAGTTGGGAGAGAACACGGGTAGTAGCATGAAGCCAGAATTACTGTGTGAAATGCACTCTTGTAAGTCAGTTTGGCTAAAAGCATCTGCCAAATAACTACATTTTAAGTTGTTATATCTATATCTATATATCTATCGCAGTCATTTTGAGCCAAAAAGAAAAACATGCAGTTTTAAAAACCCACAGAAGAAACTAACACTGAAAAATCAATAAATGCAGAAAAACAACACCTTCAGTAGCCAGGCCTTTGAGCTTGCCCCAGGCTGAGAGGGCAAGGCTGCGATCTTCTTGGCAGAGGGACAGGCAGTATGCGGTGATGGCCACAGCATAAGGTCTCTCCAGCGAGTCAAAACGAGCGATGAGATAGGCTACAGAAGCAGAGATACTGGACTCCTATGCAACGCAATACAAAGAGTATCATTTTGTCTCTGACCAAATCCACAGATTAAATTCAACACAGAAAACCACCCTGTATATGACTAAAAAGCTGTTTTTTTCTAGTTAATTATTGCTTATTTAATTAATGTAATTACAGCGCATTTATAATTTCCATGGTGTCATTAAGATGCAGTGGCAAAATCAGCCTTGGGAATTCCTTCAGAATATATTTACAGTCATCATTTATAAAGTTAATTGATTGAAATATTCAGCGCTACAAATTATTTTTAAATGTTCTAGTTTAATACACATCTCATCTCAACACTAATAATCATTCATTTTTAAAGGGTAAATACTTAATTTATGTCATTGGTATTTCAAAATGAGACTACATTGACATCAAAGTAAAAAAAGAAATCAATAAAAAAAAATTTTTTAAAAAGCAACACAGTTACTGTCCTGTTGTGCAAATCCTGTATTTTTATATTAAACTGTAACTGAACTTTTCCACTGGCCTGGTAGACTGAGGCCAACCAGCTAATTGTGTTTGCAGGATACAGGTTTGTGGTGAGCAGCATTACCTATGCACCCACTGTGGTCACATAGTAATAACGATGGGACCCCCTGTTTTACAATCAGCTTACCACGTTTTTCTTGTGCTCCTCACTCAATAAAGGGAGGGAGTGATGCATAGCGATAGTTATGAAGGCAGTGAGGGACACATCGCCCTCCACACCCCCAACACCGCCCTGCAATGCAATATACAAACAGCATGATAGGTCAGTCGGCCTATTCCCATTACTGTACACTTCACAAAACACAAATCAAACACAAAGTAAAATCTTAAAGGAACTCTTAAAAGCCCTCTATTCACTCTCAGTCACAGCAATGATTGATATGGCAGATATTAACAGCATATTTATATCCAGTAGTTGGTATTTACATAAGAGATACATTGATTAGCATACCTGCATTTCTCTGTGAATGACTGGATGAGGGTCTGTGTAGCTCCCATTGTTCTGCTGAGAGATCAGGTATTTCACTGATTCATAGATCTCCTGCTCTGACACAAACCCCATGCCCTGACGACCTCGTTCTCCCCTTCCAGCCAGCTGCCGATCCAACACCAAGGACATCACCTTCACCACGAGGGCTGTCAGCCTGAGAGAGAGGGAGTGAGATATGGAGAGAGAGAGAGAGAGAGAAAGAGAGAGAGAGAGCATTAAATGTAATATTTACTAAGTTATATAAACAGATTTGAGCAGGATGACTAGAATCGTGTGAGTTATGGAGAGTCAGGGATTCAGTCAGGGATAGAGGGATTGTTTTTCACCTCGAACACAACAGTTGTCTGATGCTTGATATTCAATTGTCAGTTTTTACATGTGGCTGGCAGAACCTTGATGTGAACGTGTCCAGTACAGCGCACACACATTAAAGGAGAGGGAGAAAATGCTAACCAGTTGCTAGCAGGATGGTGTAGCCATGCTCCATAGGAAGCATCCTCCTTCTTGAATGTCAGAATTCTGGAATAAGCTGACAAAAAAATCGTTCTAATTAAAACTTTTGCAAATGAAAAAAAAAGATTGAATATCTGTACAACTGCTTTGAATTGTGAATAAAACAGGGGCAGTATGACACAGCAATCACCCTGGAAAAGGCTAAATTACTATATGTGGCTGTCATTTTTATTGTTGATTTTGTCTTTGTAACTTTGCACTTTACGTCAGGTCGTCCTTATAAAGGAAACGTCAATGTCAATTTAACATACAGGGTAAATAAATAAATAAGCAAAAAAATAATAAATAAATAAATAAATATGTAACCCCCTCAGGGCTCTGTTTTTCATTTACCCACACCATCCATGACTCATGTGCTAGCCAGTCTCATAAATTTACCGTCATTACTCTTTAATCCACGTCATACAAACACCTTACCACCTTCTACATATATGATTTATAATTCAAATGCATACATCCTTACAGCCAGTCAAAGTCCATGATAAACCGTAAAGTGGAGATTTTACCATTCTCTATGTGAGCAAGCGCTGTGTCTCTGGTCTTTGGGGGAAGTTCTTTCCATGTCTGGCTGAGGTCCAGGTATCGAAGGGCTAGTGCCGTTGGGGACATCATAATCATGGTCTGCTCAGCGCACCCAAAGGGGGCTCGCAGCAGCCCCTCCACCCCCGAGGCAGAGAGCAGGGGCAAAACTGTCGCCTTGCCAAACACCTCACCTGGGAGTTGGGCCGGAGAGTGGAATACAAACTGATATGGGGAATGACACACTACTGTATATCCACATTCATATCTTCCAGCCACAACAGCGAGAGCATACAGTAATATACACAATGGTGTAAATAATGTGTTTTGGTGTACACATCATAAAGACCTTCAATCCTGACAAACAGGTTGGTTTCAGTGTCTGGAACTCTGCTATTTGGAAAATATCCATCAATTTCAAAACTCTTCCCACTTCTCCCTGTAAAGAATTAGGGGAGAGAGGTAAGAAGTGGTGTTGTTCAACAGCTTACGTCTCATTTTATAGCTGAAAACCAGCTATACAGCAGTTTCAACTAAAATGCAGGTACTCCCAATGTAGAGCTGAAAAGATCCACTGGGTTTAAAACTCTGAACCATTTTGGATTTACTATAATACAAATACACAAATGAAACATAAGTATTTGACTAATATAAGCAGTACTGTAAATTAATTGATGGTATCGTAGTAATTATTCTCTTTCTTTATTGCTCCCCATCCATCCCCACCCCATCCTCTCACCATCAATGTCAAGAAAATAGCTCATCTCCTCTCTTTTCTCTATCCCCTCTGTCTGAAAGATTTAAAACACAAAAAACACATAAAGAAAGAAGGCATGTGTACCAAAATGGCACCAAAAAGGCGTTACGATTAATACAGGAATGTTTGCGCAGAGATGTCCTCCAGTATACACAGAAAGCTAGCCCCCCACCGCCCCACATCCCAGATTCTCCCCAATGCTCTTGGGTAAAGACCAACCGATCGTGAGTTATTTAGCCAAAGAAACAGATGAGCACGCAGCCCACTTGCTGAACGCGTAGCGTGGCTACATCCAGAGGAAGAACAGAAACTTGTTCACCAGTAGAGAGCAAGATACCAAACAAGGCATGCTGGACCTCATCAGTCCTCCTCGACTCACCACAACCAACAGAGTCTTCTGAATGGCATCCAGACCAATTTCCTCCTTTTTGTCATAAAGTAACAGGGTGACAGGAATCTTTCCTGTGAACATGGGTACCGCAGAGAAGGTCACTGTTTTGGCCGAGCCAGCTGAAACAGTGACATTAACGTAGGAGAGGCTGGAGGCGGAGCCAGGTGAGCACAGCCTCTCCTCTGACTTCATATGGATGGACAGCTGATGGTGAAAAAGAGAGAAAAGGGCTTTCATTCCCTGAATTATACCGAACATACTGTAACTCTGTCATATTGTGCTTACTGAAATACAGTATGTAGTTAAGTCTGTTTTTATATTTACTGTACAATTAACCATTTGCACAATGCATATATTCAAGTGTACAAACAGGAGGCTACCACAGTATGGCAGGATAGAGCTTGTAAAGTGAAGTTACTTCTCTTTTGTCTTGTCCATAGTTGTAGATGACAGCAGTGATGAACAGCTGCTCATATCGTTTTACAGAGTAGGGCAGTCGCAGAGCAATGTACAGCTCCTTAAATACAAGCAGCTCGTGGGGTTCCGACACACAGAATCCTGCATGGACACACAAAATCAATTCACCATGTATCAAATGTCCTTATTATGTGACTTCAAAATAATAAAAAATACTCACAAAATAGAATAGAAGAGAGTGTGTGTGTGTGTCTGAGAGACAGCGAGAGAGAGAGAGAGAGAGAGAGAGAGTGTGTGTGTGTGTGTGTGTGTGTGTGTGTGTGTGTGTGTGCGTGCGTGCGTGCGTGCGTGCGTGCGTGCGTGTGTAAGTGTGTGTGTGTGTAAAGGATATCGATTATTACCATGAGATGCAGACAGTGTGTGTGTGTGTGTGTGTAAGTGTGTGCGTGCGTGCGTGCGTGCGTGTGTGTGTAAGTGTGTAAAGGATATCGATTATTACCATGAGATGCAGACAGTGTGTGTGTGTGTGTGTAAGTGCGTGCGTGCGTGCGTGTGTGTGTGTAAGTGTGTGTGTGTGTGTGTGTGTGTGTGAGTGTGTGCGTGCGTGTGTGTGTGTAAGTGTGTGTGTGTGTGTGTATGTGTAAGTGTGTAAGTGTGTGTGCGTGCGTGTGTGTATGTGTGTGTGTGTAAGTGTGTGTGCGTGCGTGCGTGCGTGCGCGTGTGAGTGTGTATGTGTGTGTGTAAGTGTGTGTGCGTGCGTGTGTGTATGTGTGTGTGTGTAAGTGTGTGTGCGTGCGTGCGTGCGTGCGCGTGTGAGTGTGTATGTGTGTGTGTAAGTGTGTGTGCGTGCGTGTGTGTATGTGTGTGTGTGTAAGTGTGTGTGCGTGCGTGCGTGCGTGCATGCGTGCGTGCGCGTGTGTGTGTGTGTAAATTATTACCATGAGATGCAGACAGACTGACAGCCTGAATCTCCCAGGTTGTGATGGAGTCAGGCAGAATTAGTGAATGCCTGAAAGAGAGAGATATATGTAAATAGCTAAGCCCATCAGGCCCCGTTGAACAGAGCCTGCTCCAGTGTCTGATCCAGTGTAGGCCAACTCACTTTTTTCCCCCATTCACATCAAACTCTTTAAATTCAAAGCTAGTGTCAAAGAAACTACGAATGTTTCCAACATTGGTGTCAAAGAAGTCCTCCATTTCTCCTATATCAGCAGCTGAGAGACAAAGGGAAAGGGAAAGTAAATTGCACAGTCGAGATCAGTTAAAATCTAGCTTGCTTTCATATTCACTATATTAAAAAATTTATTTGCAAAATTTTTTAAAATAAATAACAACCAAATGACCTCCCCTCACTACTATTCACTCAATATAATTACTCACAAAATCTGAAGACACTACCAGGTCCTGGTTGTTTTCACTATTTATCAAGGAATAATGCAATTATGATACTCCAATTACACTTCTTCAAGAATACATTATTGAGAACAGTTACAAACCAAAATGTTAACATGCAAATATCTGGGCTATTAACAACTGAAACCAACTATTAATTGAATGAATCTGCCATTCTACCTGTTAATGTTGCTACTGCTAGTGCTCATACACTACATTACTCTTACTCACTTACTTTGTATTTTCTCTGTGTTCGTAGCAATGGCAAGAGAACTTAGTGAAACAGTACGGGCCCAGAGAGTTATCCTGAGTGAAGAAAAACTATCCCAATGCGAAATTGTAGCAAGATTGAAGATATCCAAGAGAGCAATAGAACGGCAAGATTGGGCAGGTGTTGCATACGTTGGTTGAATCAATGCCAAGTAGAGTGAAGGCGAAAAGGCAGAAACCACCAAGACAAATACGAACAATTTTTGACCTTCAATAAATACCAGGGTATCATAATTGTATTAGCCTTTGATAAATAATGAAAACAAGCTGTTTTTTTAGTGTCCTCAGACTTTTGGTTACAACTGTATAATTTAACATAGAAAATACTGAAGGGATGTTGGGAAGCCTTGGGATGACGGATGTATGGTGACCCATTTTGCCATATACTGTACATGACATGGTGTCACTGAAATTCCTCTGTTGTGTCTTCAAAGTCAGATATGGTTAATTGAAAGAACAACTATTTTGTAAATTTTGCTTCATTATACACACATAGCCACAAACTCACTCCTGCCCCGCCCCTTGAGAGCTTCCTGTCGCATCTTTATGTCCCTCTGCTTCACCCCTTCACGGCAGCAGTCCAGGAAGGCCAAAAGACAAGCCTGCTCCTTCCCTGCACGCGATACTCTCCGAGCTCGCTCTTCACAGCTGAGCCTCATGGGAATCAGGGTGAAGCCATCCTGGCAACACTTCTGTAGCTTTTCATCTGTGTAACTAGACACTGTCCGCAAAGCCCAAATGGGAGTATCAAAAATGGATTAAATAATTAGTCATTTCCAAAAATCTGAACTGTTTGTGAATGTGTCATGCTGTATGAAATTTTGCACATTTTATTTCATATGTGATCATAACTGTACTTCCATTCAATGGAAAAATATACAGCCTGGCTTCTGCAATAATTGGTCTTTATACTGCATATCCCAGTGATTGGTGCTAACCTCGTAACGTGAAACTGTATTCTCAATAATAAATAGCAAATGTCATTAAATGCAACACTTTACAGTTGTGGAGCATTGCTTTAATAGCCCACTGGAAGCACGTTGAAAGGCATTGACATGTACGTATGTATCATAGACCACAATGAGAGGAGACATTAAAAGAGAATCAGGATGCAGGTACCTTTGGACCTCATGAGCTTCTGTAGGTTGAGAGACCTTCTCTGCCGCCTGAAGCCTCCCTCACATGCAAAGCCTGGCGAATAAGATACACCCTCACAAAACAGCATATGGAGGCACAAGAACAATAAAAAACAGGTAAAACACTGAGAGAAAATATTTGAATAGCTTGGGAGCATTTGATTATTGTAGTTTATCTGACGTTTAGTGGTTTATTACAGCTCTGTGCGTTATGTATATACCCAGCGTTGCCAACTGTCACTCTTTTGACCTGAGACACACTCTCTCATGCCACCAAAATGAACCCTCATGCCAAATGAAAAGACCGCAACTAAAAACAAAGCCTAAGCTCCCTAATTAAAGAAATGATGTGTCCGCTTGAAGGACATTATGAGAGAGACTGTCGATTGGCTACCTGTCTTTTGCAGCCCCCTCCCCCGGTCAACAATCACAATCGCACCTTACACCCCCCCACCACAATATATCTCATGCCAGCGAGCTCACCAAAGTTGGTAACTCTGATAATGAGTACTTAAGTGTGTCAGACATGTGCGGTGTCTGGTTTCGGAAGTAAATTCCCTATGACAGATAGAATGAGCTTCGGAGACTATCGACTATTTCTCAAAATCTGAACATTTTTGCCTGCCGCTGAAGACGAGCTAACGTTAGCTTGCTAAATTGAGAAGCCCGCCCGACAAGGTCAGAAACTACACTACGGTTAACCACATAAAGCAATTATAGCTTTTAGTCCTTCAAGCTAACTAGCTAACTTTAGAAAAAGCATTTAAAAACGGAGCTGTGTGCTACTGCTGGCTAACTTTATATGACAACGTTTGGAGACAATGCTGCTCGTCCGGAGGGAATTATGGGACATCGAGTTTTTAAACAGTGCCAGCGCTGGTATATTCACAAAAAAATACTAAAACGTGAAATATACTCAAAGCTGGTCCAGAAAAACGACGATATTTTGCGAACGGCCGTTATAATGAACAATCCAGGAAATTGATGGTAAGACATAATCACTAAAAATGGTTTAAAAAAGTAAGTTGTAGTTAATATCTACGCTCTAAATTAATGGGGAATTTACTTCCGAAACCAGTGTGCCGTAGTCACTTGAGTACTCTATACCTTTCCGCATCTGCGACCTGGAAGTTGAAGAATGGGAGATGAAGGAAAGGCCGGCATCGTTGAAAACGGCCGCTGTGTCACGACCTCCAGTGTAGGAACAGCCCAGGTCATAGGACTGCATGGAGGAGAAGACCTGGACACAGCATAACCCATAATATAAGCACTGTGACTATACAAATCTGAAAAACTACAAAGCATTATATAATCGATACATCATGCATATACATCTAAACAAATCTTATGTGACTCAGTTGTAGGGGAGAAAATCTTGGATGAAGTCTTGGAAAAAATGCACATTTATTTGACAACTAAGCCTTTTCAACCTAGCACTTGTTCTCTTTGTTCTTAGTTGGCACGTTTCAATGCAAAGTACACATCATAATATGATATTAGCTAACTGAGCTATCCAGCAAACTGGCTAGTTGGCTAGCTAGCTGACTGGGTACAACAATCAACAAACTTCGCCAAAAGGGATTCATTTATAGATTGCTTTGAGCCTTTTTCTCTTGGAGGCATGCCATATTATTCATTCCATTCTGTCAATGAAAGCAATACAACACATTTGCTTGAAAACTCAAATTTCAAACCAAGCAGCTTGTCTGTGGATGAAGTTTTGATGTTGATGTTTATTTAGAGGAACATCAAAATACCAAATATGGGTGGTTCTATGTTGTTTCAATATTTGTCTAGCAGGCAGACGGGGAAGATTGATAAATAGACAAACAAACAGTTGCATGATCCCTGGTCAAATTGCACCCTCTAAAGTTTGTGTAATTTGTTCATTATAAATGACAAAAAGTCACTGTCAACAGAAATAATTAATTTGAATAATTTCACCAAGAAAGGTGGGTGTATTACAACTGTTCTTCTTAGCCACCAGGATGTACTGTAGTTAAACACATGACAATTCTACTTCAACATCTAAGCAATAATGCAGTGTCTAAATGATGTGCTATCTAGAGCATAGGTTAGCACAGGACGGGACTGTGTTACAGGTGAAGGGAATGACAGTGCTGTGATAGTTATCTGTGATGGTCACAATTTGAACCCTATTTTGAAAATGCCTGACAATATGATGATAATGAGTGTTCCATTTCTGAACTGTAAAAGACAAAACTGAAAACATACAGATAACACATGCACTTCCCAAGAATGAACTTTTCTAAGTTTGTATTTTAGGGTGCATGCCCCTTACTTGTTTATCATTGTGTTGCATCTGTCACACAATCACAATACCAATTGGACCAACAGGGGGAAGGGTTACCTGTTTTGGGGTGAGCTTGTTGTGGGCATTCAGTGCATAGATGGCTTTATCCACAGCCAGCAAGGCTACTTTAGCTTTCTGACCATGCAGATCTATTTCCAGCTCAGCCTTTGACCCTGGACGATGCCGATGGTTTTTCTTTGAAGACAGAGAAATCTGGGAATAATGTATAAATGTTGATGTTACAATTTTGACAGTGAAGTTGCATAATAATGAGCAGCCTTTAACCATTTATATATAATAATTTGCTTAATAAACAAAACAATCGCATATATTCACAACTGATAAAGCTTTACTGTAACCACTGAGGTCTTCTTAAATTACAGAGCAATCGCAAAAGGCAAGATATTAGGTTTTCAAGGAACCGTAAGTATTTGGTTGTCCAGCTAGCCTGTACACAAGTACATTACATTGCTATTATGGACTAGTAATGTTAGCTTGTAAAACCTGTAATATGGTCAGTTTGCCCACTTTTTGGTGTGTGAACACCCAGTGATGCAGCATGAAAATTTAAATATGGGGAAAAACACAAGCATTGAAAGTATGTAAAATAACAGTATATGTAAAAAAAATCTGGTGTACAGATTTTTTTCTTCTTCATTCAACACAACTTTATACAGTTCCATACTTGCAGGTATCAACAATGAATTCCTAGCAATGAGAAATAGTGGGCCATGCTTGGAATTAACATAGATGAAAGATAATATACTTGGCAGTGAGAGGAGGGGTAGTTCTCTATTTATGTATTATCAGCTATTAAAAGTAATGCTCTTTTTACGCTGGGGATAGGCCTAGATCAGTATATTCTTTTGCTGGTTTTTTGCATTAAAAAAGCCATTTAATAACCTTTTTCTCCCTGGGCCTCCATACAGTGATCATGTTAACCCCCCCCCCCACACACACAATGTTCAACCCAAAGTTACAGCCATGGCTATCGGTATCACATGTGCTCACATTGCAGAATCAATTAAGCTAATTCCATTATATTCAATATTGAATTCACTAAAATGAGATTTTAAACACATTCCAGACAACCCTACTTGTCAACCTACACTAAAATGCTAATTTAAATGGTTTAATTGCTGCCAATGTACCATATTACCTAGAACTTAAAACTGGCAAGATTATCTCTAATAAGTGTTCAATAAAAAAACATCTGTCTGAACGGTTACAAAATGATGATGCAGATCCGTAGGATCATTTTGTTTCCATCAGTTTCCAGGCTTGTTTCCCCCCCCCATCTTTTCTCCCCCAACATTGAATTCTCAATCGTGAATCATGTTCTGAAAGGATATTTAAAACCACTACTCACCTTCCCCTCACATACATCTTTGACATCCACCCATACTGAATCAGCAATGATGTCACCACCCTGGTTGTAGTAATAGCCAATCAGACGGAATGAAGGTGTCAAGTCACTAGATATGGAGAGCATAATGCTTGTCACATCCCTGGCCGTGACCTTGTACGACTTCCTTAACTCTCCTCTGCTGAGAACCTAAGGAAAACAAAAACATTATATCTACCAACATGTACAGAGAGATAAAAATGTTAAACAATCACTAAGAAAAAAACACCTAGCTGCACATGCCTCTCAAAAGCTAGGGATATTTAGCATAAACATTACTGATTTCAAGGGCTGGAATCGTCATTTTCATGGATAGCGACCATCGTGAAAAATATCTTTATGAAAATATAATTCAAGTTACTTCCAAACAAAGTGAAAATGAAATAGTAATAACCCATTCCAATTAGCAATGAAATTTGGATTAAGGCTATATAGTTGAAGGATGCCATAATTCTACATTTATACCTAAAGTTATAAACACATTTATAATACCATATATATGATATATAATACAAATAACACATATGATCACAGAATGACTCTCATGAACTTTACTCATGGGCACTAAATGCCTTATTGCCTCTGTTCTAGGGTATTATCTTTCTAAAACCTTGTTCCGTGCGCGTTATTGACCAGTGCTGTATTTAATTTCCTTCACTTATACACCTCTGCTTCTCACCATATAGTAAATATTCCCATCCACTGGACGATCTCCAATTGTTTTGAAGTCAATGTTAGCTGAGATTCCCTCTCCTGGGGTCACAACCTTTGAGCTCATGCTTATGAAAAGAAAGCTTCTGCTGGGTGATGAAGCAGGAAGAGTAGTCATCTCATACGGTTGACCATCTACTATTGCCTGATAGAGGGAGGGAGGGAGAGAGAGAGAGAGAGAGAGAGAGAGAGAGAGAGAGAGAGAGAGAGAGAGAGAGAGAGAGAGAGAGAGAGAGAGAGAGAGAGAGAGAGAGAGAGAGAGAGAGAGAGAATATGCATTGTACAGTCTTTGGATTTGTAGGGCTGACAGGACATTTTCATTCACTCACAGTTATTTTTGCAGCAGGTGTATCCTCTGGAAAAGAAAGGAAGAAATTAACGACTCCCTCTGAATCTGTTGTAGCAGTTTGGGATTTTAAATTAGAAACTGGAGTTTGAATCTCCACTTCGACGTCTGGGGCTGGGGACCCATTCGGGAAACGGACCACGGCCTGAAAGAAGCAGACACAAGGTGTAGGGGTCGTAGAAATTTAACTGAAATGTACTGAATACACTGACAAAATAGGGATCGTTTCATTCTGTGAAAAGGACATTTATCCATGAAGCCTGATTAATGCATCAATTTAAAGGGATAGTTCACATTCTGTGTTTCTAAAAAAATATAATTTCAGTCTAAATGTGTTTTCAATTAGCCCAGACAATTTTTGTTTGCACTGAAGGACATTTAATATTTTTTCAGTAGTTTCTGATGACATGCTGGCTGTTTTTTCAATGACTTTGACACTCGCATTATTTTCATTATTCATACCTGGACTTGAAAAGGGACTTTAGGAATAAAGTGAGAGCGAGTCCTGGTGAGGTCCGTAGAGTAGCGGTTAGCAACTATTGGAAGAACCACCTCAGCTTCCTGGAGTTCCCCACCTGAAGTCGGAGTAGGAGAGAAGGAATATAAAGCTATATATAGTGTACTATAAAGTTCATCATTACTTAGAAATAATATGTGCTGTTCAGTTCTTAGCAACATAAAGCTCAGTTAAAATTAAGCTTCTTATAAAAGATTTAAAAGATTAATCTTATTTTTTAACTGTAGAAAAGTCAGTTGTTTGTTTTTTTTTAACTGTAGAAATATCAGACATAAATGGAAATGCCTACTGCATCAGAATAATAATTATTCATCTTCTCAATCCCTAATAGTCTCTTGCTCGATCTCTCTCCCGTGCTTTCTCCCCTCCCCAACCCTCTCACTGTAGATGTCAGTGACGGATGCAGTGATGTAAAAGCGTGCTCCATTCTGTGCCAGCTGTTTCAGGTCAACAGGATCAATATTGTTGCGATTTAGGAGGTTGAGGATTTGGCTTGTCTGGACGCTGACCACCGCCTCCCCTTCCTTCACCTGTGTGAGAGGCAAGAGTTACACCAGTAACAATAGCCAAGCAAAGTGCCCTAATCGGCTCACTCTCCACCTACTTCCCCCACTCACCGATCCTGCCACTTCCAGGCCCCTGATGAACACGGTTTGTGCTTTCCCCCCTTCACTGCCGTCTGTCCCCTCCTCTCTCACTCCAAATCGGCAATGAAATGCACCGTTTACAGTCTCACCATACGAGTACCTGACATGAAATATAATAATACCACCTGGAAATACTGGCAAGCTTTTTCATACTTTGCATACAGTATTTAAGCAGCACATTTATCATTAAACTACTGGTTATGAACTTATTTTATATGCTGTATGTGTACTGTTCTGTGATGTATGCCATATAAACCATATCATCATTTAACACTATGTACTGGGCTATATATATCAGCGAAACTGTCCAATGGCGTGTGCGATCTTACGAGGCAAGGATGGTGAAGTTAAACTGTTCCCAGTCCACCAGAAAATATTTCTCCATGGGTTGGATGGACACCTCGAAACTCGGGAGCACTGGGACCCCGCCAGGGAAAGGAACGATACGATTGTTGCCAACAAACAAGCCAATATTAGTTAGAAAGTAATGTCATTACAAACAGACACTACCTCATCTGAGCCATTTCTATTTCTTATTAAATTATAATACTCGACAGCAAAGGCAGTTTCCTGAAAGCAGAGATTTTAATTTAGGAGGCATTCATAAATCAGAAGACTTTTGTGATTATTTCACAATGTAGTTCTTACAATTATCTTAATTTAGTTGGGAAATGACACAGTGGGTATGAAAATTAAAGTGATTAGGAAATTATAAATAGGCAGTGGTGATTAGATACAATACAAAAATATGTGTTCCTCACCAAACTTTTTGACCTGAAATTCTCGTGTGACAGCATTCTTTTCATCTCCTTGATAATGTGCCACAATCTTCCACACACCAGGTCTAAAGCAAATCACAGTTGGTAAGTACAGAATGTCATGTGTGTGAGCAAAGCTCTTCAAACTTGTTCCAACATAAATATTTTTGCTTGCGTTTCACTGTGTGTCGTTAGCTCATATACACTATATGGCCAAAAGTATGTGGACACCCCTTGGTCTGGAGCTGTTTTTCATGGTTCAGGCTAGGCTCCTCAGTTCCAGTAAAGGCTAATCTCAACACTACAGCATGCAATGACATTCTAGACGATTCTGAGTTTCCAACTTTGTGGCAACAGTTTGGGGAAGGCCCTTTCCTGTTTCAGAATGACAATGCCCCCGTGCACAAATAGAGGTCCATATAGAAATGGTTTGACGAGATCGGTGTGGAAGAACTTGAACGCTGACCTCTCCCCCATCAAACACCATTGAAATCAATTGGAAACCCGACTGCGAGCCAGGCCTAATAGCCCCACATCAGTGCCCCACCTCACTAATGCTCTTCTGACTGAATGGAAACACACAGAAATCCACACAGAAATGTTCCAGCATCTACTGGAAAGCCTTCCCAGGAGAGTGGAGGCTGTTATAGCAGCAAATGGGGACCAATTCCATATTAATGCCCATGATTTTGGAATGAGATGTTGGATGAGCAGGAGTCCATATACTTTTGGCCATGTAGTGTATCGATACATAAGAATAATGAATTATCTTATGATAAGTACTGTTCTTAAAGTGATTGGTTTCCTGTAGGGGATTAAACTACAAACTTCAGAGGCAACGTAAAATGCTTCCGGAAAAAAATTGATTAAAAACTTTTTAAATAAATCATCACCACTGATACTTTTGGATGTTGATAAGACAGCCAATCAGTAGCAAGGCCGTATAGCTTCCACCTGTATTTCTTTGTAACCCTTCTCATAATAGCCCAGAGGTGGAAGGTCTAGGGGTCAGAAATAAAATGTCCTACCATGTGTTTCTTCCACTCATGAATTCAGCCAGCTGATTTCACTAATTAGTTGTACCTCCTGGCTGAATAATTGTGCTAATTAGAAAATCCAGGTGATTGGAATAAAATACTTTCTGAACTTGAATTTTTCATCTCTGTAATAGCCTGAATGTTTTTACTGACATCCACTTTGTGGATACAGACACTGAGCCAAACAAATCTTTACTGCAGATCCCATTTTAGAATTTTCAATTTGGTTTTCCCAATCACAACCATACTGATGTTGTCTCTACGATACAACATCAGCTGCCAGTACTAGAGGGCTGCACATGAGCACAAAAATACATGCAGCAAGCCACCACTCAAACCACTGCATCACATCTCCTCCTTCCTTCATTTGTTTCAACACCCAGTGATGATTTTACAGCATGGTGGCCAGAGACACCAGTGCAAAGAAGAGTCTGAATTTTCATACTCTGAGACATCGGGAATTTTGAGGTAGTCAGAGACAATTCCGCCTTCTGTATTCCGGAGCATTTTCTTCACTGTATTTCCTCCAGAATTCTGTGAGAAAAATGATAAGACTTGTGATAATGCCATAATAATATAGCTGTGAAGTATTAATACAGCTGTAACAGCCATCTGTTTACTCACAATGACATTGACATGTACAGCCTCAGTATGGGGTCTCATGGAATGATCCAGGGTAAAGATCCTGAACTTAACTGTCCACATACACACACACACACGCACACACACACACACAGGGATATAGGAAATCAGGCACAGAAAATAAACAAACACAGCACATACATTTTGTATCATGTAATTATTGCATCTTTACTGAACTGTGCATCAAGAACTACCACCAATCTGGGAACCCATAACAGACGCTGTAGTATTTCTCATATGGAAACCTCCTTGCCATTCATAGTATGCTCTAGTCAGTGTTTCTGTTGAGCTGTTATATTTGCCGTTTTAAAGCTAGTCTCAGTTAGAATGAGACTTTTTTTTATTTTTTTTAAAGTGTGAGTATTATAATATCTACGTAAGTCCCCGTTTCGTTATTCACACTGTCATTTAATTACACCATGGTTTAGCAGTACCAACGCCTCTTATTCACGAATATCTAATCCTTACTCCTTTACAGTGAGCAATAATGTGATATCTGTCTCTCATAAAAACACAAGCAACACACTCCTCTCTATGCCGTCAGAGGTTCTAACTTTCTACAGAATGAAAGATTACCGAACATGTCAATGTTTACTCTTCCTGTACAAATTTAACAGGTTTAGATCAAAAGTGATGTTCATTTCATTCTTTTATTTTAAATTTTGTTACATTTTTTCTATGACTATGGTGAAAGCACAACGAAAGCACAAACCTAAAGCAACATTACACAAACATTTTCATTGTTTTGGGTCGATACCATTCTGTGTCGGGTTGTATATAGGCTGGTCGGTCTGAATGAAGATGTGTCCTCTATGCTGAGAAACAAGCACTCTGACCATGTCTCTCTTTTCTGGCTGGTCATCATACACCAGCAGCAAATATGGGGTCTCTGTTCGGAAGATGTCCAGCTCTGATATTTGGTTTCTGCTCACCTGACATAGAAAAATCATAGTAATAATACAATTAAATGTATTATTAAATATTACAATGGCTTTTGATTGTTCTTGTTATCCATTACCTGTCAATAACATAATAATGCAACACAATTATTAAACAGGTTTTATTCCAATAATTGTATTTTTGCAAAAGGCAATGTTCTTAATAAATGTAAAATATAAAAACTGATAAGTGATCATTGATTGAAAATTAGAAACAGATTAAATAATACAGACAAATAATATTTAAACTTAATACTACTACATGTATATTTTCATATTAACTTCATGTTTCATTATAATCCTAGTAGCATCACATTACATTTTTAATATCAATCAAATTACTATTTAATTGAAAGTAGCATAATAAAACCCATTTCATGGCATTACAGTACTACAAAAATGGTTATTGGCGAATGGTTATATCAATTCTTCACAGATAAATAGCAGTACAGTACACATATAAAATATACTACAATAATCATCATATTAAAGTTAAATTCCACAGAAAAATAATAGAATTTCTGGAGAACCTGTTTACAAGCTAAAATACAGCTGTCTCCAGCAGACTTTCAAAAACACATTTTCACATTTTTATCATTATTAGTGACAGTGCCATTAGATTCCAGGTCCCTGAGGGCCATACCTTTAGATAAAGTATATAGTGCAATATAAAATCTAATGGTTATCAATCAAGTTTCTAGCATTTAAGTCATATGCCATATGTGGGGCGGTTCTTAAAAGCAGAATATAGACACATAAATGCACTACTGCCACATACCTCCAGCTCTATCGTCTGAATTGTCCCATCCACAGTTGGTGAAACTGTGACTTTGTTGGACACAACCAGGCCACTTGTCTCATCTTCCAGGTAGAGTGAAACATCTCGGGAAGACGGGAGCAACTGGACTGAAACTCGCTCCTTCACCCCCACGTGGAATACACTGGGAGCTGTGACCAAGAACCTGCAAAGTGAGGGAGAAAAGGATATTGGATTTTCCCCTCTTGTTCCAAGAGTAGCATCCCCATAACAGAGGCCAATATAATAAGAACGATAATTTTGAGGAGTTCTTGCTTGAAAGCAGGCTCTTTCTTCTGCTTGAAAAGCTAACGATACTTTGATTTTGTCAGGTATAGAGCCCATAAAGATGTGGGCATAGGAAGACTGGGTCCTCATTTCTAGCTGGATGCAGACCTCTAATGCACATGCCTGTGCACTTACTAAAACAAACTAAATAAAATATTCATTAAACATCTTGGAGAAGCAAACGCCACTTTGATTTATAATTTTCAGAAATAAAAAAAAACTGGTGTAATTTTAGCCAATTAAGAGCAGAGGTTAGAGCCTTCACAATCCAGGAACAATCTTTGAGTCATGATCTACAGTGAGCACCATAATTCATTGGACAGTGACACAATTGTTGTTATTTTGGTTCTGTACTCTAGCACTTTGAGTTTGCGAGGATACAATGAGGTTGAAGTACAGACTGTCAGCTTTACTTTGAGAGTATTTTCATCCATATCGGATAAACCGTTTAGAAATTATAGAACCTTAAGAATTACTGTTAATAATTCATAGTTTCCTCTGCTCTTAATTGGCTAAAATTACTTACAAAAATTACACCAGTTTTTTTTTCTTTCTGAAAATTATAAATCAAAGTGGCGTTTGCTTCTCCAAGATGTTTAATGAATATTTTCTTTAGTTTGTTTTAGTAAGTGCACAGGCATGTGCATTAGAAGTCTGCATCCAGCTAGAAATGAGGACCCAGTCTTCCTATGCCCACATCTTTATGGCCCGAGGCGCGGATGGTGATCGCTGTCCCGATCGTGTCTCACTCATACATACGCAGAAGCAAGTTCATGGCTTGGATAATAGACCCATACCCGATCTGACCCGACGTCACACAACTAGAAATAGGCACTATACCTGACAAAATCAAAGCAAAATCCAATCAAACTCAAAGTGCTAGAGTACAGAACCAAAATAACAAAAAATTTGTCACTGTCCAATTAATTATGGTGCTCACTGTATATAGTAGAATTTCTGATGGTAACATGACATGAAAATGAACATCTTTTTGGCAGAGTAAGAAAGCAAGCACACATGCAGGTTAATACTCACCTGTCACTTGTAGAGATGGGAAGTACAGCGTAAGAGAGGCACAGCAGCAGGTAGACTGAGGACGGCATTCTGAAAGCAGACGCTGTCTCTGCCCGTCTGCTTCCCATAGAGAACTAGTAATGAACTGTAGCGTCCCCTCCAAGCCAGTATAAATATAACATCCCTCCACCTCTTTCTCTCTATCCTGGCATCGCCTGAAGGTTATGTAATAGTGTCCAGTACAGCCAGCTGGTGTGCATAATGGATGGACACCCTCTCTACTACTATCTCTCTATTACTGATGATTTACTGAGTTTATTTAACGTCAGCTCTAAAGAAATCATTGGTATGAACTTCTCCAAATACGCATAATTACAGATGAATTTTAGGGGGGCTTTTTAGTGCCGATGCGAGACAGTGTCCAAATCTAACGATTCATTAAATTATTTAGTGAGAATTTAGCAATATTTTGTAGTCTCAAGGTAATTTAAACAAATAAACATTTGATTGACATTCCAAAATAATTTGCAGTCTGTTAACCAGGAATTATTTTGGATTTAGAGACTTTTTGGGTGGAAGCTTTGCCCCTTGTGTAATCAAATTCCAGGTCTCCAGGTCATTGGTCCACATTGATATATATTTCATAATATTTGCTTTCCCCACAATCACATGACTTCACAGAAGTCTGGATATTCTAGAGCCAAACCACACATAGCGCCAACATTTGTAACTCAATTGAAGTTACTGCATAATGACTTATTAGGATGATAATGTTTGCAACATTAATGAAGAGTTTTGGTGTTAATACACCACAATAACTCTGACTAGAAAATTAAAAACTAAAGAATTACACATTTCCCAAAATTATTGTATTTTCAAACAAGATCTGCTTCTAAGTGCTGACCTTGGTTGCAACTTGTGCAAACATTGAGTGGGGTCAACGGAGTTCTGGGTTTAAAGGCTTTGATAGTCTCTTCGAACTCAACAACTATGTTGAGAGGAGAAATCGCTGAGCTTTGTGGATACATCTTATAGAAATGGGACTAGGTTTGTGAATTTTTGATGAATAAGTTGTATTTAAAAAAAACAAAAATCATTGAACTTTTCTCTCCCCAATTAGTAATTTTGAATCATCATTGTGCCACATCAGGATCTTGAGATTAAGGAGCTGAAATGTGGACAATGCACTTGCCCCAGAATGGGACACCATCTTTCACTAGTGTCAAGTCACATGGTAGAAGAGGTATGGATGCAGCAACAATCCAAGGAACTTGGGCCGACTGAAAACCCCCAACAGAGGAAAGTTAATTGTGTTCTGCCATAGTGTACTCACAGTAATATTTGGGAAATGGCATACCCAAGGTTAAAACCTGTGGTACCTCTAGGCCAGGGGTGGCCAATTCCAGGCCTCGCGGGCCGGTGTGTATGCAGGTTTTTGCTGCCGCCAGTTAACAATTATTTAATTAGCCCAATCGTTTACACGATCTGATATTTTAATCTACATATCCGCGATATGAAAAGCAGCTGATGAATGTTCTTGTGCCGGTATGCGTCAATGCGTGTATTGTAGCATTTTATCGTTCTGTAATTTACAAGTGAATCGGTGATTGTGTGTATGACTAATTAGCTGATTGAACCGTGGTAACTGGTGGCAGTAAAAACCTGCATACACACCGGCCCGCGAGGCCTGGAATTGGCCACCCCTGCTCTAGGCTATAGGGCCCAGCATGCACTCATGGTGAGTACTGCTACTGGCTGAGGCAAAGAGGCCTGCCAAGATGGAAAAGTACCTTAATATCTGTAAAATATGATTACCTGTCCATTAGCAGACACCAATATCCATTGCAGTCATTCCCTCCCCATTCATACAGTTCCGGGTTAATTACTCTGCTCAATACTGCTCACAATAGCTGTGCTCCACCTGGAAATTGAACCTGGAATCTTAAGTCCATGGAGTTAGCCATTGTAGCAGATATCAATGGATCCATTAATACACCTTGATGAAGCCATCACTGAAATACACTGCCTTTGACCACATCTCACATGAAATTTGTATCAAACGGCCATGGCCCATTTGGTACAGATGGAATCTGTGATTATGGGATTTTTCCATGACTGGTGATACATTCTGACATAAACACTCTCACTGAAGTCTACTGGTTTAATAAAGAAGGTAACTGGGTCCACTCTTAATCAACTCATTTTCTTTGGTTCCTGAATTTAATTTCAACCATTATACACACCTCACTGGTATTCAGAAGTTATCTGCCGAATGGAATCATTCTTATTGATAGCTGTAATTTTTGATGTGTTCAGTAACCATGCAAAGTATATTTTACAAAACAGGTATTTTTATTTATCAAACCTTGAGAGCTTTAATCCAAAAATCCATGCATTTAAATGTTTTAAAACTAAAAATACAAAAAAATAAATAGACAGGAAAATAATTATTTGACAGTATTTACAACTTCTGAAACCCCAGAATTTTAAGAAAGAACAGAACAGCAGCTAGTAATCTGTGTGTTGACGGTGTGTGTGTAAGGGCTGCATGGCTTTGAGTCTTCATGATTTCCTTTATCCTTGAGTGTGTGCGTGAGTAAAATTGGGCAGAAAATTGTATTGGGAGAAATAATATTCACCAATAACGGAAGCCCCTGAAAAAGTATTTTTCTACCCATAAACCTTCCACATTACTGATCCTTCACTTCATAAGACTCACAGCTCTATATGTACTGTACGCATACAGTATCTGTGCTTGAACAGTGAGACACAACACTACAGGAAAAGACTAACAAAGGTTTCACTGCATCAAAAATGCCTTTTTGCAACAAGAAAATCCCCAGTTAAGTCTGTGAAGGTAGCTCATCAACCAGGGATCACACAGGGTTCAGTAACTCCCACAGTAAACCTCATTAATGACAAATAATTTGCATAATAAAGTTAATTACACTACCGGTCAAAAACACCTCCATTTTTCCAGTTTAATGTCTCAATGTACTCTGAAATTAAAGCATAGAACAAATAAACAATTGGAGATAAAAAATAAATCATGGATTCCTTTTGTTTAACAAAATTTTATCTAAATTTTTGACCCATCAAAGTAGCCACCTTTTGCAGATATAACAGCTGAACACACTCGTGGCATTCTTTCTACAATGGAAATCGAATATTGCTCAGAAAGTTCTTCCCAACACAGAAATTCAGTTGCAGAAGTTCCTACAAATGTGTTGCACTTGTAGATTGCTTTGCTTTTACCCTTCTGTCCAGTTCATCCCAAACCAGCTCGATGGGGTTTAAGTCTGGAGACTGCGCTGGCCATTCCATGATTTGAAGCCCACTGTCTTGTTATTTTCTTCTAAGGTAGTTCTGACATAGGCTGGAGGTATGATTTGGTGTTCCATTACCTTGCTGTAGGATGAACCCCTGACCAACTAGACGTATACCAGAAGGTATTGCATGGCGCTGCAAAATGCTGTGGTAGCTTTTTTGGTTCCAGTCACTCTGTGCAAGTCGCCGACTCTGGATCCAGCAAAAGGGCCCCAGACCATCATGCTTCCGCCTCCATGTTTGACAGTTGGTGTCACACACTGAGGAACCATCCTTTTGCCTACTCGACATCATACAAAAACCCTGCGTGATGAATGGAAAATTTCTAATTTTGATTCATCGGTCCATAAGACTTTCTTCCAGTCTTCAGTAGTCCACTGGTGCTGCTTCATGGCACAGGCAAGTCTCTTTTTCTTATTTTGCCATCTTAGCAATGGCTTTCTTACTGCCACTCGAACTGTCAAAGCTGCAGCTCGAAGTCTTCTCTTCACAGTTGAAACTGAGACTTGCTTACTTCGACCAGTGTTAAGCTGTGCTTGAAGCTGTTGTCCTGTGAGCCGCCTATCACCCAAGCTGTTGACTCTTCTGATTATGTTGTGGCTTTGGGTCTGCCAGACCTCTTCCTGTCAGTTTCCTCCAGTTTCCAAGTGCCTTTTGATGGTATAGGAAACTGTACTCACTGACACCTTGGCTTTCTTTGCCATTTCTCTAAAGGAAAGACCTACACTTTTAAGGGTTATAATGGTCTGTCTGTCTTCCTTCCTTTGTTAATGGACTTTTCCTCGCCATTATGATAGCAATATTGTACTTCCTGCAGTGCAATATTGTCCAAATACTGCTTTTATACAGAGGGTTTGTAAGTAATCAACAAAGGTTGGGAGTCTTGGGACACCTGTAGGAATTATTTGCATCAACTTTGAAGGCTTAATTTACTTCCATTGCTGCAGAACAGCTGTAAGTTGTTACCCCAAAAAGGCCTTTTTTTATAACTCTGAAATGTACATTATTTTTTGGTAACCTAAACTTTTTTTATTATTATTATTTTTATTTTTTTTAACTTCTGGCAGTTTACCGCTTACCTTTGTACCATTTCAGGTTATTCACTGGAGGTGAACTGTGTAAATTTCAATAAAAACTGGAAAAATGGAGGTGCTCTAAAACTTTTGACCGGTAGTGTATATCATGTGCATTCAATGAAATATCAGTACATCTGACACAAGCAAAACTATTAAGCTGGTACAATTACTTAAATGTAATCTAACAGTAATCATTTAGTGGTCATGAAAAAGAAGAACAAATCCACAGTTTACATGCTATTGATACCTGAAAAGAATCTTCCAAAACATAAACACCAATTTTCCACACTGTAGTAGATTATAGTGAACATGGGTTTGTGCCGATATTCAACTTAAACATTCACACCGATTTGTATATATTAAACCTTCAAATAATATAATTACCATTGATATTTACAAGCTAATATAAGTCATTAAGTTCACGAGACTGAACTGGATGCATTTTGTTTTTCCTGGGTTAAAAAGTAGTTTTAATAAATTTAGCACCAATTCTTTTTTTATGAAAAATAAGTGTTTCATCTCTCAAATTCATGCAAACAAGACTAGTACTTATGATAAAATTCATATTTTACATGCATTCGTGTATCCATCAAATACAGACACCACGAAATACACTCAAACTAGCAGACTAAGTGAAAGACTTCACTCCCCGCTCTCCTGACTTCTACTTTATCTGTCCATTCACCTCTTCTCCCTCACCCTTCCCCTTCCCTTGGTTGTCTGACTCCCCTCCCTCTTCCTCCTGCTTTCTCTCACACCACACTCTGACCTCCCTCCCAGTCTTTCACACCCCTCCTCCCTGACCGATATAAAACTCTGGCTCTAACTTGCTTCCCAGAGACGGGGGCGGGGCGACCCTGCTGCCTTGGGGATTGTGGCCACGGAGGGCCGAGTGGTTTCCGTGGTGATGGTGAGCGGAGGGAGGGCGGGGAGGGTCCTGCGGGGAAGGAGGGACGGAGGACGCTTTGATGGGGATGATCCGGGTGTCCATGACCTCACAGTCCACCTGCATCATCATCATCTCGTATCCCTTGGAGGAGGAGTCGTACAGGCTCTCTGAGGTGGGAGGATAACGTTAGCATTGAAAAGCATTACTGGGAGACTATACAAGAAGGTATTCAGACTGGCGAAATGAAAGCGGTTTACCATTGACTGACATTGCTGGCATCACCAAGGACATTTTGGGACGTGTTGTCTTGTTGTGGCTGATCGCTGGCAGCATCAAGTGATCCTTTGTTGACATAGATGCAGCCAGAAAAGCAGAGCATGAACTTTTAAACAGTTGATCTGTCTTTCAGAGTTAACAGTGATGTGAAAAATAAATGACACCCTCTTTTCGCACATGGCTTCTGCATATTGGCTTATTTTTGGTTGAATAAACAATGAAAATGTTAAATTTGGGTGTGTTATGAGTCACACGAGGTTAGATTTATCTACTGTTAGGACACGGTTAGGACTAGGTGAGGGTTAGTTATTCCCCAATATGTAAAACCATAAAATTGAAAGAGGGGGTACTGCTTTTTTCCTACATTACTGTATGATACTGATGCACTTGAAGAGAACGGGTTCGAAAATACAACTGAAAAAACAACAGCAGTAGCACATATAACTAAATGACATACAATGGTTTAAAAATGGTTTCATCCTGAAGTATGACATCTCCAGGCAAAAAATAAAACTAATGACCACCATGTAAGCGTATACAATTTTCCAGTCAAACATTCTGGCATCAGGACAGCAGCTATCAAACGTCTGAACTGTTCCACTATTGTTGGCGCCATTGTTTTCTGAAGATTTGGTAAAGGTGGGGTGTTGCTGCCAAAGGTTAAAAAACCAACTTGTGATCAAACGCATCCAATCTGAATGGAGATTCACTTGAATCTTACCCGCCTGAACGAGACCACATAGAATGTGTCCTCACGACGATTAATGGCGTCCAGGAACTCATTGTAGCTCAGCTCTGCTCCTGGAATCACCTGCAAATGACTGAGAGGACAGAAAACGGGTTTCCACATATTATTACTGCTGTGTTACCGCTCCAATGGAGACCGTTAAATACAGACTATAGAAGGCAAACATACATATTGGGCAAATTAATTCAATCACTGGCTGATTTATTTATTTAAATTTTCATTCCCCGGGCATTCATTTTCAGTGAATTCTGTGACATTTGCCTTCAGGTCAATGGATTATGCCATACTGAATCATCCCAAAGTTGCAGAGAAAAAACAGAAGTAGAATAACCTAATTCACAAAAATAACTAAAAAGAATTGGAGAGGATGAAGACGGATAGATGGGGGGGGGGGGGGGGGGGGGTGACTCGAATAATAATGAGCAAAACAAAAGAATCAGGTGTGATGCTGGAATGCACGAACATACCCGGATAAGGACGGTGTGGAAATTATGCAAATGAAAATGTGAGGAATGTATGGACAAAATGGTAAACAAAGATGGCTGCAAATTAAAATCAGAGTATGTGCTCAATTCAATTAATTTACACAAGAATGCACATCAACAGTTGCCATCAATGTACGCCTGCTGGCCTGGTCCCTGAAATGGAGTGTATGAGGTGATAAAGTAAAGGAACAGCAAGATAACAGCAAGGGCTGCTATGATGTTACCTTTCTATGGAGCGGTGCGCCTGAACAGGCAGATATCTGGAAAGGTTCATCTTTCTGTGCTGAGATTTCTTTAGGGAGGCAGACAGATGTGCCATTAAGGTCTAAACTCCCAGACAAAAGTATTAGCAGCACCCATACAGACACAAAACAGGCATGTACAACACAGACTCAAAGTGAGCCACTAATCACTACATTTTCTCTGTAAAGCGTCTCTGTAAAAAGTGCTATACAATTAAAAATAATACTAATTATATAATCAATCACACATATTCCGTTCGTTGGTCAGACACAAAATTGAGTACCTGAACTATTTTAGCCTTCTTTGCAATTCGCAACTTCCCTCCCGACTTCTTCCTGTCTATCTGGTGTCTGTGCACCCACCCTCTCAGCTCATCCGCTAACCTGGAAGAACAAGCAAATTATCTCAGTTCACTTTGAACACGCCTGGCTAAGTGCCGCTGCAATGCTGACAACACAGCCGGATTGCTGACCTGAGAGACTCAGTGCGGTTGAACTGCCTGCAGTTTGACGAGTTGAAGTAACGGTCAAGGTCCTGCAGAACAAGGTCCTTCATATCGCTGAGCACCTCGCTCAAGTTCCTGTTGTGCGAGATACATCAAATGCTTCCGGGTTATATTACGGGAACTATCTGGCGCAAGGTTGTGTAAAATGTACTTTCCAAACTGGCAAGGATATCCACCATTTGTTGACAGTGCTGCAAATGATTAGATAGCCTTGTTCACCCATGTAACGCGACCCACCTGTACTGATAGGATTCAGTAGAATCTCTCTCGGTCTCTCCTCCCGTCCACTTCTCCTTACTCTCCGTACGCTCCTTCTGGATCTCTATCCTCCGTTTTGCCACTCTGTCACTCCTATATGTCCTGTTCACACCTTGTATCTCGTCAAACTCCAAAAGATGTCTTCCTGTGTGAGGAATCACTCTTTCCTGGAGCCCCGATTCAAACTTCCTTTCTATAATGCTATAAGAAAAATACATACATCTTCAATTTTGAAAGTACTTTAAGACTTATGTGAAATTTGAGAACCAAAAAAATCTTCCACAAAAATGTTTGCCACAACCAAGTGAAGTGTGTGGAAAAGACCATGACTTGAAAAGAGGTCTCTTACCTGACAGGCCCAAAGCTGAAGGTGATGAAAAACACCAGCACCATGATGCAGACAGCCCTCTTGCCGTTGCCTGAAGCACTGCCCTGTTGAAGAGATGACAGGGAGTGTTAACGCAGTACATTTTCACACAAACTGTAACACGTGGCATAGAATTCCTTCTTACAGACAACTTCAGCTACAAATTAAGCTCATCGCTGTCCAGACAAACTGAATATTGTTTGCCTGGACAGCGATGAGCTTAATTTGCAGCTGAAGCGGATCTAGCTGGGTGTGGTGTGGAGAGCGGGGCGGCTTGCTCTGATGCATCTCCCTGGTCCGTTAATCTAATCTGGTTGCCATCTCTTTATTTCTTTGCCGCTCTTCCTGCCTGCTGTTCCCCTCCGCCTGTGGCCCCGTACCTCTTTCCCGGCCAGCCGGTCTCGGAGCGCCTGGTTCTCCCTGCGGAGCTGCTCCATCTCCATATGTGCCTCCCTCAGCTGCTCCTCCAACCCTTGCAGGTAATCCTTTTTTTTCTTGCGGGACTGACAGGCTGACTCCCTGTTCTTAATCATGCGCTGCTGCCTCTTAAGCACCTTCATCTGAAGGGGAGACCCAGCACATGCTCAGAATGGCACAGCACACGCTCAGAATGGCACAGCACACGCTCAGAATGGCACAGCACACGCTCAGAATGGCACAGCACACGCTCAGAATGGCACAGCACACGCTCAGAATGGCACAGCACACGCTCAGAATGGCACAGCACACGCTCAGAATGACCCAACACAAAGGGAGTGTTATACAGCACAAAGATCTACAGGCAATCATCAAAGACACTTACATCAACATCCATGCAATGGTCCCCAGGCAGAGAGCTTTTCGGGACAATGGGCTTGCTGGGAAGTGTAGTGGCCGAGCTGGTAGAGTGAAGCATGCTGGGAGATACAGGCTCTACTTTCACAATGGCTGGGGAAGGCCCCAAACAAACTGTTTGGGAGAGCACAACTTATGGAAAGAGGGAAAGAGAGGAAAGAGAAGGGAAAGAGAAATGAGAGCTTCAGAAAGTGCAGAACACACCAGACCCCAGTGACTTTTGATCTTTCAGTGATTAAGGAGCATCTTCCGGCATTAGTTCCCATAGTAAACAAGAAGACCATACACACAAAAATAAAGACACTAATAGGCCTCAAACACACTGTGCACCTATAGGGGAAGTGCAGTAAAAAAACGCACACTAATGTCAGCTTGTGTTCAAGGTGATTGGACTATGTCCATAAATAGCCAGCAGCATACATAGATAATAAGTAAAATGTTCGTTATGTAATTCACCACTTCAAACGTTACATAGCCCATTATCCAATACATTCCCATGTATCAATTTGGTATGCTTTGGTCCCAAGTATCTTACAAGATCATAATGGCAAACAACAAGTGTAAATAACAAAAAAAAACTATGAGCACTAGAGTAGACAATAACACTACAGATATCATGTGTACAGATGATCAGAATAAGCCAATACACAAGGGATGCAATAAGCATGTGCATAAATATAATATTGGTCCTAATTGACAGTGCAATAAAACAGCAGATTAAATCATATAGATGAATAAAGAAGCAAAGTACTATAATTGTAGCTGGAGAAACAAAGCTGCTATGAACCAAATTGTCTCCACAGAGAAGAGGTGGGTTTTCAGCGCGTACTATAATAGTGAATCTGCGGTCCCGACTGATGCAGGCAGCTCCCTGTTCCATGGATCAGTTCCCAGTGAACGAGCTGCGGTGTACGATTTGATAAGAGCTTGCAAGGTGACGCCATTTTAAACCTGATGTGAGTTGCAACTGGTAAACAGTGGAGTGAGATGAGGAGAACTGAGATACAGTATGTGCATATCTGGGAGGACTGAAGAAAGACAAGTATGCCTGAGTAAATAGTGATATCTTAATACAGACCAAATCAAATCAAATCAACTACATATTACTTTTTACACTGACAAAATACATTTGCGTCCCTAGTAGACACAGCTAAACACATGGTGTTGAATTAACAATGGACAGTTTCCTCTGTAATCCTCAGGGCCACCTGTACAGCATATTTATTTACCTGGCTGGTCCTGGTCCATGCTGGGCAGACTCTGCAGCAAAATAGCCTTTGCGTGGCAGGGAGTCTGAGCCACAGGCAGGGGGGCCACACACACTGTGTGAGGCCGAATGGGTGGTCGACTGCTGAGGATGGTGCAGGCTTTAAGAGTGGAGGCTGTCGGAAGCCCTGAGGAAGCTGGGTGGAGATGAGATAATGATGAGTTGTGAGGCAGAGAGATGGAGAGAAAAAGAGTACATGGTTGGTGGTAGAAGGTGAAGAATATTAGCCAAAAAGAAAATCTGTGCTCCTTTTCAAAGACTACTAAAAATTGAAATGACTGAAATTGTGCATGCTAGCTCTTTAAAAACACTCTCGCACTACACAACAAACTGCTTTCATCAAATGGGATTTAGTGCAGCCTCAAAGAGCTATTTGGTCAAAAACCAGTCTTGTGGCTATTGGTATTACGTGCATTTTTCTTTATATCATTCTCCAATGCCATAACATAATTGTAGAAAATAGTATTGTAATGCATTCACTAAATAAATATGACTGTAATTCATGTTAAATTCACAATAAATTATTGTTTCATGTAAAACAAAAAGGGGGAAATGTAATCATTTTGATTTTAAACGAGGCTATACTGGATTTTTTGCTCACATTGTAGATTATCACCCATTCCAACCAATGTTAAACACGTACAGAAAAACTATTATGCCACTAGGGGGCGCTTACCAACATAGTACAGCAGTAAATAACTAGAATGCAGTTCCTGAATTTATTCTGCGAATCAACTTATTTGTTGCAAAAGTACTCTTTATATTGAGCTATCAATTCAAGGCATTTTTGGTAATGGTAAAATTAAGTCTTCGGCTGTTCCAATTCACATTAATTTATTTTCATTACTATAATAATAATAATAATAATGCCTTGCATTTATATAGCGCCTTTCTCACCAAGCGGTGACTCAAAGCGCTTACAATGATGAGGGGGAAACTCGCCTCAACCACCACTAATGTGCAGCACCCACCTGGGTGATGCAGCGGCAGCCATTTTGCGCCAGAATGCTCACCACACATCAGCTGAGGTGGAGAGGGAGAGAATAATTTTTTTTTTCTCCAATTAAACTGGGGGATGATTAGGTGGCAGATTGAAAGAGCCTGGGTTGGGAGTTTAGCCAGGACACCGGGGAAACCCCTACTCTTTGCGATAAGTGTCATGGGATCTTTAATGACCACAGTGAGTCAAGACCTCGGTTTAACGTCTCATCCGAAAGACGGCATCTCCTACAGCACAGTGTCCCCATCACTGCACTGGGGCATTAGTGTTTTTTATTTGACCAGAGGGAAGACTGCCCCCTACTGGCCCACCAACACCACTTCCAGCAGCAACTTGGTTTTCCCAGGAGGTCTCCCATCCAAGTACTAACCAAGCCCACACCTGCTTAGCTTCAGCCATTCAGCAGAAGCAGAGTGCATGGTGGTATGGCTGCTGGCGAATTAAATGTTAAAGGAATATTCCTGGCTAAAACCCTTAGTAAATGTGTTGACGTGATGTACAATTCCTTCCTATCGCGAGTTGAAGATCTGCAGAACGGGAGTTTAGCTGCAGAAAAATTAAATGCTACACAAAACAGGAAATAGAACCTGGGCTGCTTTTTACATCACCATGTACAATTTCTAAAAATGTGTTTTAGGCTGGAGTTTTCCTTTAATGGATCTTCTCGCAATAAAATTACTTTCCAGAAAGTTGTTTTATATTTTATTCAACTGCTGCTTACAGGAAGAAACAAAATTCAATATACAACATCATATGCATAGAAATATTACACACTGGCCATTTGCAATTATACCTTTAAACACATACTGGATTGTCACTTGATTACTCACCCTACACTTCACAAAATGTACCTTTTAGTGTGTTAGTGTATCGACAGCCTATCCATAAAACAGAGAGCCTGGGGTACCTGCAGCTGCTGCATTTGTGCAGATCATGTTGTGCATCTGTGTTTGCTGCTGTTGTGGCTGAGTAGCTGGGGCCAAAGTGACTTGTATTGTCCCTGGTTGTGGTGAAAGAACATCTCCAAACATGTGAGGGGGTGTAGGTGGGTTCTCCATTTTCACAGGAACCTGAAAGTTAAAGATATAAGAGAGGTTAACATGCACCCGCTGTTTCAGGTTTGATAAAATACACACATGTACACACACATGTACACACACACGCACACACACACACACACACACACACACACACACACACACACACACACGTGGACAGTGCAGCCAGGTCGATGCACTGTCAGATGCTGATCTTAATTTTCACTGTACACACTGAATTCAGTTCAATAAGCTACAGTTTAAACCAGCTTAATGAGCATAATAAAAGATTGGGTGGGGAGAGACAGTTTGTTTGAGGTCTGGAGGTTTTCTTTAAGAGGAAATGTAAAAACTAGGAAACACCTTGGCATGCCCATTTGAAACTAACTTATAAAGCACTTGACTCACAAACCTCAGAGTCAGGGATGGATGACAACGAGCAGTCGGATATCAAAGAGGATGGTGGAGAAAGAGGCTCAGACTTCACCTGGAGCACTGAAATGCAAAAGCAGTCACATCAACAGCACTGCAGTACAAAAGCACTGACATCAACAGCACTGCAAGATAAAAAGCAGTCACCTCAAGCACGTTACCTTTACTGTACAGTCAGACCATTGATTTTAGGCTATGGAACATACATACAATTGCCAATGCAGAAGCCTATAAGATTGACTTATTTGGCCAACTTGTGTTGTACATTACCTTTAGAGATCTACTGATCCAGGTACATAAAAAATTATCCAGAGTAATGGTTCAGTTTTATACTGAGATTTAAGTAGCCTATATTTCATTGTGTGAGGGATACAGAGGGACTCACACATATCCACAGGTGGGAGCTCAGCCAATGTGTCAACTTTTAATGAGTCACCACCTGGAAAAAAGGCATTAGTAAAAATACATTTAAAATGCATGCATCCAACAGCATTGTGGATTGGGTAGAACATGCTTATAATGGTTTCAATGGTCTGCGCCATATTAACCCTTTGAACTCAAGGTTAGTTTAAAAAAGCAATTTAATGTTAAACGAGCACAAAAAACAGCAATAATATGTGTTGTTCAAAGATGTATTGTATCTCCAACCACCTGCAATAAGGCTGTCCTCAAAGTGATTCCATGGCAAAGTGGGATTCTCAGAATCAAGGGTCAGGACAAGGTCATTGCTAAACTGTAAGGAAAGACAACACGAAACAATAAGTCAACTACCAACTAGCAGTTGAAATGTAATTTAATTTGAAACAACAACGTAGTACTATTCTCATAAATACTCATCTGTACTCACTGTGTCAAATTCAGTCCTCGTCATGTGTTCGCCATTCTCCCCTTCCATGCTCTCACACTGGTACAGGCAAGCATCTGGACCATACAAAGCCAAACAAAATAGGACATAAGCATAAGGCATTTTTTGCCATTTCTTAATCGCAGGCACTGCTAAAAGCGTACTTGTCAAACAGGATATCCACAGAAAATGTACATAAATTATATCAAGATATTCCCTAATAATATATTTTCATGTGATGTATGAAATACTGAGATAACTAATTATGACATTAGTTCTATCATCACTTGAAACAATTGCAGAGGATATTTTTATTTCAAGCTAAAATGTAGCACTCGGAGACGGTCACTTGTGTTCATATTAAAAATAACTACATCCAGTAGTCATTATTGAAAGTAGCGTTAAATGTATATAATTGGCAGTGGAACAATAAGAAAGTAAGTCCGTTTCCCATCTTAAGGCTAGTTATTTTAGCCCGCATCAAAAGTCAGTGCAACGTGTTGTTGACAAGGTGGTTCATTGCTGAGCTTATTTGGAAATAGGTTCACAAACTTAAAACAGCTTTCAACAACATGTTGCACTTATTTTTGATGAAGGCTAAAAGGTTCTTTTTTTTAATCGATCTTTAGTTACAGTTGAATCTTGAAGCCGTCGGTGTAAACAAATACGCACCGAATGACGGTAGAACGTTCAATATAAAAACTATCGAGCACTATTAAATAGCTTAGATTATTAAACAAAATATATAGAAACTATGGTGCAACTTGAGAGAAAATACTCAGTCAAGATAGTGAACGTTAATCTACAATTCACAGTAGGCTAATTAACGAAAAATAATATGGACAGTTAGCTAGCTAACGTTAAATCGAAGTAGGCTACTCAAACTCACCCCAGTCGTCGCTTGTAAGAAGGTTGTCAACGAAGAATCGATGATCTAAATCAGATAGTAACTCAGTAGTCATGATTGCTATTTTATTTGAACGAACCGAAAATATAATATAGGCTACCAATATAGTTTACGTTATACCCGGTGTGATCTGCCGTTAGCTGGTCAGCTAACAAATCAAGCCACTCTCTTAAGTGTTTAAATAACCTGCTAGTAGCATTAGCTACAGTGCAAACGATTCCAACTTCAAAGCACAATTTCCGAGTTTGGTCGGAAACGTGCGCATTTCTTGCTGTATGTGCTGTATTTTGTTAATCATTTTATTCAGAGAATAATTTAGATAACATTAGATGCACATATTTCTACCGTAGAATCTATGTTTGACGCATATTGATTATTTCACTATTCCGACGAAAAACCGTTCCTTCCAGTAAATGCACATCATTACACATTATTTCCGTTTACCGCGGACTGATTGGGTACACGTACAACCAATCAGCGCCGATTCTCTGCTTCCGAGAAAATCGGTAACGTTGGTACAGTTCCGCTGATTGGTTAGACAATGCTTTACGTAAGGAGTTGAATGTCAAGTCTGATCTGATTTGCATTTAGCACCCTGAGTAGGTTCTGTGGTTTTAACACAGGTTTCTATTCAAATTCAAATATTCCAAATAAATAAATACAAATTATTATTATTTTATAGTAGCCTTTTCTTTTTACGTTTTATTCGTGCTGTGCTTTTCATAGACCCAAAGCACTGGATGCAGACAATTATTCAAACCGTCTTGTCTTTTTATTTTTACATTTCTAAGTGTCGCCTAACACATCTGAATTGCCGATTAATTCCATAAATGATTGCCATTTGACACTTTGACGTGACACATAAAGTTTGAATGACCACATTCTCTTCAGATGGCAAGATGAAAAAGCACAGGGCCAAGTTAGCTTGCATTAAATAATTTCGGAAAGATTGCTTTGGAATAGAGCTAGTTTAATAGTCACGGCCAGATTTTGATCAATACTTCTAACGGCAGGCCTAGTTTTTCAAGTTTTAATGAACGACTTGCTGACAGTGCATTGTTGGCCATGCGCGAGTGACTTTGCATTTTTGTTCGTTTCGTTGAGAAATTATTTTTAGTACGAACAAGTTCGTTCGTAGGTAGCCTAAATATTTGCTACGACCAGAAATGTTGTTACGACACAATTACTTCCCCCAATCTGCTCTCGCGATACCTTCCAACTTCCTTTTCTGAACGGAGCTGGCTAAAAACATGGTATGTGAATGAAATCAAGCATTATGGATAGTTGTAGAATCGGCGTTAATCTTCAGTAAATAAGAGTGTGCAATACAAGTTGGGCAGCGAAATGATCTCAGAAAATGTTGTGTGTTTTTGTCAAGTTAATATTAGATTAATATGATTATATATTTTTTAAAGAAATGGGTAAAGGTAAGGTCCCTAGTTATCTGGCTTGATAATAAACTAGCTACTAGGTGTCTCACTTAGTTTTCCCATTTTCCTTGAAATGCATTTAATTAGCGAATGCAGTCTTGTTTTCGCCCAATGGTTGCCATTGGCGAATTGACAGCTGAAGTTATTCGCTTTGCATGCCTGTAACATGTAATTGGGAGCAACGCTACAGGTATATTGGCACAGCTTTCTGTCCCGTTGTAACTCATCTGAGAACTGGCTGGCTAGTTGAGCTTAAAAGCTAGCGCCTCTGTCCACTCATTTATTAATAACAACATTTGCTCCATTTGCCTGTCGTAATACGTTGCGTTTTGGTCTGTTAAAGACTTTTAAAAGTGGGACATTTGTTCCGCGACTGCTAGCTGATGCAGTGATTGTTAACATTTGTAAGTTTGTTACAACTTTGTTTCAGTGCTTACATGGATAGCTCAGTTGTATCGTTTTTTGCTGCACGCGAAATCCCTGTAAACGATTTCCCTCACAATGCAAATGTATCTCCAGTCTCTGGTTATTCCTGAGAAGTTCCAGCACATTCTGCGTGTTCTTAACACAAACATTGACGGGAGGAGGAAGATCGCCTTCGCCATCACAGCCATTAAGGTGAGAAGAGTCAAATGGGCTGAGGGAGAAATTGTGTATTAGTGATCACAAGTAGAAAACTGAAGAAATAATTATAGCAGGATGGGAGTAGGCGGGTGGTAGCTAGCTGACCCACCTTTGCACAGGCACAAGGCAAAGGGACCATGCAAAAAAAAAAAAAAAATCATCTTATTTTGTGCAGGGTGTTGGTAGACGGTATGCCCATGTTGTCCTGAGGAAAGCTGATATCGACCTCAACAAAAGAGCTGGGGAGCTGACTGACGATGAGGTGAGAGCACCAACATTCATACATGATGGTAATAGGAATGTAGATACTTTGAAATGCAATACTGTGAGTAATATAAACATTGCCATTTTGATCAGCTGAACACCAAACACCATGTTTGCTGAGAAGGTTTGCAAAGTTGGATATTGCAAATTGAGTATCATTCATGTCAATGTTTCAGTGCTGCACATATTTTTATTAAAAAGCACTTTTTAAGGTTCACAATTATCTTTGCTGAATTTTTTGTGAGCGCTTTATGTATATCCATTTTGTGACGAACATAGTCGTGTCTGCTTGTCGGGGCCTGTAACCAGAAGTTTGTCATTGCTGTGAAATGAAACGGTCCCAGTATTGTGAATGCTACTTGAAAATGTATTGTTTTATTTGTTTAATCTGTAGTGTAACCTATATGTGGACCTTTCCCTGATATTGTTGCTGTATTACAGGTGGAAAAAGCTTACAATTTGTTGTGGTTTTTTGTGTTCGTAGGTAGAGAGAGTGGTGACCATTATGCAGAATCCTCGTCAGTACAAAATCCCTGACTGGTTCTTAAACAGGCAAAAAGATGTCAAGGATGGAAAATACAGCCAGGTATGTTACGTTTCAAAGGATCAGCAAATGTTAGACTCGCTTGTTGTTGTTTCCCATTGTGAGCACTGTGCTGATATTGTATAAGATGCATAGTATTAGTGATTGTGAATTACTTTTCAAAGCCAGACATGATTGCAGTGCTCATAAAATGCACAACTGCTTTTGGGGGACTTGCCATTAGGCAACCCAGTTGACATTATATGCCTATATATTGCTATATATGTGCCATATAGCCATTACGATTGGTGAACATCAAATTATTTCATCTTAAATCATTTCCTTAAGATTAAAAATGGTCTCAACGGTGGTTTTCATGGCTATTAACACCTATGTTTTATTCAGCACTTTTCACTGTATCAGTGATTTATTTTTAAAATGAACAGAATGTCAGTTAGTGAAGACATTTTTTTGGTATTTACTTAATACGAATATTTGAAGTGGTCATTGATACGAATGATATATGAATGCTACCTGTAAATAAGATGTTCCCAATGTAAATCGAATTGAAATTTTTTAAATATGGAATACTGTTTGTCCCCTTATTGTGTTCATGCTTTCCTGTCATTCAGTGTTTCTTAATAATTCTTAAGTATAAATGGGGGAAAAAAACTAAAAAAACATTATGCTCCATAACTCAATCATTAACAGTACACTAGCACCACCAGTTTATTGACCATGTGACTCACAGGGATTTGAACTTGTAATTCAACTGTTATCCTCCAGTGGCCCCTGTAGACATTCGAACGGCACAATCAAGTGACTAATTATACAATTTAAAAAATATATATAAATAAATGATACAATTGAGTGGCTAATTGAGACTCTTATAGAAACAATTAGTTTACCTTATACATGAGCCAGAGAAGGGGAAGTTATCGTGGATGGAACTTCAAATGGCATATCTTTGAGCAAACGAATGCAGCTGTATTGCACACAGACTGATTTAATTTATTGTGCTCAACTTACATTGTAATAATTAAGGCTGGGTGTTAGTCACAGAAAATATTGGCTAAACTCACAGAGTAGTCACAGCAAAGTTGTTGAAAATCACAGAAAATTGGAAGGAAATTATTATTTAAAAAAAAAAATTAAATTAATAGATTTTGTGTCTAGCAGACGATTGAAATAACACAAGAAACTTGTAGCAGCAGTAACAAGTGCTTGAAGTTTCAAAAAGGTAAACTGGCAGTTGCTGGCCGGCAGGAAGAAACAAATAGCCTATGAGTAAAATGCATTGATAGGCTGGTGCATTTAATTGCTTAATTCAGTCCATCACGGAAAGAAAAGGCATGCATTTTTGCCTTGAACAGAATGTTGTTAGACACGGAGCATGCTCAAATTGTATTACTAAAATAATAAAACGGGGTCGCTGTGTGTCTGTTTTTCCGTCTTTCAGGTTTTTGCGACAACATGTTGTACTTTGCGATGTTTGAGTTTTTGATGGAGTGCCTGTGGTCACTGACCACGTTACTGTAATGGGGAAAAGAGCACTGGGCATCTGCATTATAATCTGCTTAATTATTGCCAATTACTTTTTCAATGTAGATTATTAGGGTGATGAAATCGGGATTATTGTTCAACAGCGGCTTGACAAAAAGTGCTCTTGGTGGCGGAGGACTTAAGTTCATGCGCAAAAACCAGTCAAGAAACTGGTGGCCCCACACAACGGTATAACGCAGGGGCAGTTAATGTAGTTTCCCTTTGGATGGAATTGTTCCTTCTTGTTGGGTTATATTTGTTATTACCCCCCCCCCCCCCCCCCAAGTGTTGTCTTGATATACATTTTAATGGTTTCTCAGAGTTAAAAGTCCTTCTTATATACAACCCTTCTGTGTGGAAGACCTTCCTCATTATAAATGAAGTCTGAACAGTTGCACAGATGCGTGGCACAGTAGTTTGTGTTGTGTCTCTTAGGTTCTTGCCAACGGTCTGGACAACAAACTAAGAGAAGATCTGGAGAGGCTGAAGAAGATCAGGGCTCATCGTGGCCTGAGGCACTTCTGGGGGTAAGACTTTACTTCTCACCACCTTGCTACAGATTACTTTTATTATGAATAACAATTGCAGGCTTTACTGCAAGTTATTTTAGGCATATAAAGTGAATAACTTGCAACAACAGTGGCTGCCTTGCAGGGCAGAAGGTATCTGTGATTAAAAAATGTATGCAAAAAAACCTGACAAATGAAAAGGCAGATCAGTTTCTTCAATGGGGTCAATAAATTTAATCCTCAGAAGTTTATGTAGTTTTGTATTTATTGTTTGCTGTATTGATCAATAAGATAAATTCAGTTTATTTTTTATTTTTTTTAAATGTACATCTTTTCATTAAATGTAAAAAAATCTGTTTGCTCACTTTCCCTGAAACTTAACTGTGTGCCACAATGAATGTATTTATATTATCTTTCTCCCCTTTAGTCTGCGGGTGCGTGGTCAACACACAAAGACTACAGGCCGACGCGGTCGCACTGTTGGTGTGTCCAAGAAGAAGTAAAATCCCCTGCACCTCGAGTTAATAAATGTCCCAAATCACAGAATTCTGCCTCTGTTGTATTTTTTCAGTGATTTAATGAAAATTGACATTCTTAGTCTTTTTTTAGGAAGACCATGCACAAATTACAATGGACTATTAAATTAAGATGCTGCATTGCGTTGATGTAGTTAAGTCCTTCACAAAGTGTTAAACTATATGATCAAATGTGTATTATTTTTAAAGTAATTTATTTATGTTTGTAAGAAATGGGATAAAGTTTGTAAACACTGGTGGTATGTAAGTGATGTCCTTTAGACATGGTAGTCATGCAACTTGAACAGGAGTTTGAATACTCGGGGGATTTCAAACTTGGTCCTGTGGACCCAAAATGTTTGCTGGTTTTCATTAAAAGCATAATTGTAACCATCTACTAATTGTTTGTAATTCAGTACTTGATTCTTGAATCATTTGGCCACTTAAGACCACAGATTAGATGAACAGTTTAGCCGTGGCAACTGGTAACACTTTGCACAATTATGTACTTGCGTCAGTGATTTTAAGTGAAAACTTCTATGTTCCACGTGTGATTTATAGCTCAAAAAATGTGACTGGCGCTTAACACAATAACTCAGGAACATACAAATTCAGACATCAGAGTTCTTAAGAAATGAGAAAATATAATTAAGTATTTATTAAAAAGCATCAATACACACTACTTAAAGACATGCATTTTACAACAAAGATGGATAAATGTGGCAGGCACATGCATATTTGCCGGTAGAATTATTTGAACTTGTCAATAAAATGAGTAAAGTTTAAGTAGCATGACACTTTTCTTCAGAGTCAGTAATGTATACTAGTTGCTGAACTGTAAATGAAAAACAATTAACTATTAACTGTTAGTCAATGGAGGGAAACCATGAATTGAATCCCAGCTTTTGTCTGTGTGACCATGTTTGAAATAGCATTAATCTGAACGTAGGTATGTTTTTTGTGGGTGTGTATTTGTTAGTGTTATATTGGTGTTCCTGACTTTTTTGTTATATTGGGTTGTGTGTGTGATGGATTAGCCTCGGTGTGTGTCCAGCAGTGATTAGCCTGTTGTGCATTGAGTCAAGCTATTAGCATTTTAATGCCATTCGCCCTTGATTTCTTTCTGCGTTTCTCTCTGTCACACACTCTTTTTCTCCCTACCGATCTCTGTTTCCATCCTTCCTCTTGCATCATTTCACTCTTTACATCCACCCCATGCTTCCACTATCACTCTTTCCCTCCAATATCCCTGTCAATTTTGCATTCTCCTCAATTTCCTTCCATCTCTTCTCCTCCCCTTGTCCTCTTTCTCTTCCCAAATCTCTCCATTAATCCCACTCTTTAAATCTCTTATCCTTTAATTCCTCTCTTTCCTATTCATTTTCTTGTTCTGGTCACTGCACCTTGCCAAACAACCCTCCCCCTTCACAGCGCGCACACACACACACATCCTAGCCTCATTCACGCTCATTTCTCTTTTTTGTCGTTCTGTTTCGATGCGAGAGAGAGAGAGTCGGGGGTGTGATGTCCATCCACAACTCCTGGATTGATACAGGCAGACAAGAATTGCGTTTGGACAATCAGCTCCAGACTCCCAGACACAGGATGGAAGGACAGATGGACAAAGTGGCATGTATGACCGAGTTCCTTTCAGCCATCCATTTTCTGACTACTATACTCTGATGCAATGTGACTCAAGGCCATGATGACCCAATGACAGTATCCAGATGAAACCACAGTATCTGTAAATCATTTTAAATGAATATGAACTGAAATAAATATAAATGGAACATACATCATAGCATAAAATAACACATTGAATAAAATTCTGTTTTACATTTTTTTGGTTTTTCATATTCCTGGGAATAGCATCTTGGAAGAAGTCCTATTCTTGAAAACAGCATTGGTTAACAAAGAAAAACAATCGATATTGTTAATTGCTTTCATTATAAATGATCACAGAAGGCACATCATTAAAAGTTGACAATAGTATTAAAGATAAAGCTAGCTATTTTACAAATTTTCATGAAACAATGTATATGTTGAAAATTACTGATGAAAAAGTAATAGGCAGATAAAAGATTCAGATTTTTAGATCAAATTTTTTTAGTTACCTGCAGATATTCTACAGTATCCAGGTGGTATTAAGTTTTACAAAAGTTTACCCATGCATTCACCCTTTTAGGATAAGATAACCTATAACAGAAATATAAGCAACCAGTATAAAAGCAAATCCACTTGGCTTCACAGATGACTAATCACTGCTAATTCTGGCATGCTATGGTACAACATGAGTATTCAGACCACTTCGGTCTACTCTACTGGAAAGCAATCCAAAAGAAATGGTGTATCCAGGTCCAGTCAAAGAAAATTCAACTGCAAATGACACTCTTGACCTCAGACTGTGTTACTGCAACTGTAACTTTAGTAAAAAGAAAAACATTTTTTAAGTAGTATAAAAGTACATCGTATTTTTTCCAGCATTCAATGAAAAACGGCATACGTTAGCTAATTACATGAGCTAATAAAACTTTCTGTAGCAATACGCCTACACGTAATTCAAGTAAACCAATCTATATTAATAAATAAAAAAGTTTTGTCTTTCAAAGTTTAAAGATTTCAACCAAAATGTTTTTATCATTGTCCTTGATGCCTGTAATGGCCCTGAATTTTTACCTTAGATTTTTATCTTCTTTATAATTTCTCCCAGATTTTGTGAATCTTGCCTCTAACTCTCCTCGTCTTTCTCCATGTTGGCCACGTTCTCCTCTGTCCCCGTCCTCAACCATCTCTGTCAGTTTCTCACTCTGTCTTTCAATTTCTCTCGCTCCCTCTATCGCCTCATTTCATGCAGGACTGAGGTTACCTAAGAGACTGGGCTTCAATGGAGAAAATCTCTTTAGCTACAATAAACTGAGAGTAACAGAGGGGACAGAGGGAGGGAACAGAGGAGGGGTGCAGAGAGAGAGAGAGAGAGCGAAAGAGCGAGAGAGTAAGAAAAAGAAGGATAGTAATACAGATGCCGGATGGAGGGACACAAAATTTTAAATTGAATAAATGGCTGTGCTTGTGTGACTTTGCATTGATGGCCAGACTGTTTTGGCGTCAGTCTGGGCACCTTGGTTAAACAGATCAGTCGAGCTTGAAACACTTCATTTGGAATCTGTGTTGGATGTTTACAGGACTTCTCCCAGTTACTTCACTGCATACTTTTAGCACAAATCCTGATTTTCCTCACTTTACGTAGTGGTAACAGAGCATAACTTTAGCAGTTAAATGCGACGAGAAAAAGTAATCTCAAAAATGTTTTTTATTATGATCCACAGAATTAAACAGGAATTTGTTCAGAGTCCTTTCACTCTTTGAATCTCAGGGACCCGATGTGCCAGTAATCATAACCTAATAGCAACATCAGGTTCTATGGAGGCAATGGAACGAAATGCAGACAACCAATACAAAGTTATGAAGACTGAAACAGCAGCCAAAATATATAATACACTAGTATAATTATAAAATAAACACTTTTATATCAAATTATCATCAATAAATACAGTCATAAGAGCCCAACAATCCATATTGTGAAAATCACTTTTTTATTTTGACATACTGTATATTTTTTGTTATATACTTGTAAAAAATTTGCAATACCAATGTCTTTCTTCAACAACAGACCCCTACAATCCCCCATCTTGTCAAAATCCCATTTAAATTTTTTTGGACAAATACAATGCCAATGGCTTGATCAAGTTTATTATGAGCCTTGCACTAGAATGGATCATGGGAAATCCCAGCAGATTGTCCAGAGTTCTGTTCAATTAAGTTATTTCAAGAGCCTTGTCCATCTGTTACCTTGGCAGCAGTGACCACTGTGTTGCCATGGCAAGGTTGACACAAAAGGGCGTGGCGTGGGAAAGAGTCCACGGGTCAGGAGTGAGGGCTGTGGGGTCGGAGGTCACAGCCAGCTGGACAACAGACAAGAGAAGATGTGGGTGAGAAAAAGGGGGTGGAAGGGTAACAGTGGAGCTGACCGACCGGACACAACAGGACATTAACATTGAACTGAGAGAAGATAAATGCGGAACCCGACTGAGGCCCACTGACCACTGTTGGAGGAAACCTACATTTCAGCGAAGGCCTACTGTTGTCTAATCATGCATGCTGTTTGACACGCAATTGACTCTTCTCAATGCCCACACAAATGCAGCTATTGAGATCTGAGGTGGGCTATGTGTCCTTTATATTCATTCAAGAGGGAAAGCATTTAACTGGAATGTTTTATTTTAGTTGCTTTTTAGAAAATGAATTTTCTCAAGATGTTTTTACACATATTACAAACCATGTCACCTGTGCATCCAAGTTCACTGAGGGCACAGAAAATGGTTTACTTGGTTCTGAGACCCACAGTAAACCACTGAACCTGAGGACTTCTAAATGAACACTATAGTACAACAATTTGAATTTGTACAGAATTGTACATGCACCCACAAAACAGTTATTCATAGGAATCATGACGACATTCAAACTTTTAGATTTAATGAAAACACAACGCAACACAGATTATAATGTGATGAAGCCAAAACATCTAATTGTGACTTTAATAAATAATTGGATACCTTTAGAACATCTTGACAGGTTACACTTCAGTGAGAATATTACAAACCATGTTGTATCTATAAATATGCTTTAAAAGGGAATTTTATATCAGCATTATATCTGAGATCATAACATTTGTCTTAACACAGTATTTCATATTTTGATTATTGCAATAATTCAATGCAATTTTATTTGTAAAGTCCATTTCACAAAGGTCATATGTCTCAAAGAACTTCACTGACATTCTGGGGACAGTGGCAAGGAATAAACTCCCTTGAGGAAATGAGAAGAAACCTTTGGTATATTCTGACTCGGGGGCAGCACTCCACTCTTGGTAGACACTGGGCAGACAACAAAAAAACAAGTGAGCCAATGCACCATGTGTGACTGCATGCTTTAGGAAAATGAAGGAGGAGTTAACTACAAAAAGTGGATCTGTCAAACTTTTCTGTTACCAGCATATCTGAAACAAAGAGGATGTTAAAGTCTTATTGTGTTTAAACAGACTTTTTGGAGTATGTTACATTGAACTGCATGGAAAGCATAATTTTGTCAGAGACTGAACCCTTCTACCAATAGTAAATAATATCATGTTACACGTAACTCATAATAACACTGAAAGAAACAAATTCCCAGCATTCCTCCCGATACAGATTACCTTTTCAGTTCAGCAGCATCTACTGCATATCTGGAACTTGTGTATTTCTTGCAATTATTACAAAAGTTGCAAGTGTAACATGATTACACAAACAGACAAGAGACCAAAATGGTAGCTTACCTTGAACTCCAGCTGGTCAGTCTCGAGGGTGGGGTCAGTAGTGATGGTAGACTGGCAGACTATGGCAGGTCTGGCTAAAGTAAGAAGTGCCCTGGGGTCAAGGAGGGGGGGGTCAAGGAGGCTACTTGGTGGCCAGATGCCCAACGTTCACATGACCAATAAGAAATATGTAATTACTTTAATAGATATTTTTCAAATACCCCTCTCACCAACACTCACACACACATTTTGCATCTGCATGGGTACAGATAAAAATGTTGTATTTTTTCTACGAAAGCATTACAGAAGATAGACAGATTAATATATAGTTAAAATACAGTATGTTCTGGGAAGAGCTTATTTACACTGGGATCCCTGTATATTCCTGGTCTATGGACTGAAATAATTCTGCAAAGTATTGTCTATAAAGGAAGTTACAGAAGAGGGAGAAGAAAAACAGCAGAATATAGCTGAATGAATCAATACAGTAAAAATTCCACACCATGTGCCACTAGAGAATGATAGCCAAACTACCAAATCAATTTAACAAGCAGAAGTGTTGCAACACGATTTCAAACAGAGGCCTGACAAAGTCTGCATTGCTATTTCCTTTATGAAGGAGATTGTTTAAAAATGAAAGCTTACATTGTCCAAATTAAAAATGGAAACACACACACACACACACACACACAGAAAACATTGAAAACATATCTTTTGTGGCTCCCAATTTTTACTTTAATTGAAAAAGTAATATTTTATTATTTCATGTTTGAACAAAGTACTAGTAAAGTGTATTTTTTTCGTAAAAGAAACAATGATTTTTGGTCATCTCAAGACTCTTTTTCTGGGTCCAGCAGTTCCATTTGATCAGGAGGGCGTTCCTAATTAACTAGTGTCTCTGACCTGAAAAGATGAAAGGGATGCAAATCAAACACTTCCTGTATTTCTACTTAATTTATTGCACACGAAAAACTTTAGAATTTACTCTAAATTCAATAGAGCACTGTTTTTTTTAAAACTCACCATCACAAGAATAGCAGATGAAATTGAGCTTATCGGTCTCTGGCAAGCTGACCCACTGATGCTCCCCTCCAGATTCTATAGCTCCCGTGTGACCACACTCTTCCATCCCGGCTGGTTCGTGTCCATTAGCCCAGTTCTGGTAACAGCCAGGCTCAGATGTTATCCAGAACCAGAATTTGAAGACACAGGTGAAGCGCAGGCCCAACCAAACGTGAGCAGTGGAAGCATTCTCAGCCTTCTTTGCAACCCAGTTGTGAGTGGCTGCAGTGGTCACAGTCACCAGGTTGACATGGTGCTCTCTGCAGTAGTGAAGGGCTTCATTCCAGGTCTTATTCTCCTGAATCAGGATCAGATAATCTGCATGGGTGAAATTACCTTTATTGAATTTAACAATACTTTTTGGTTGAGATTACTTGGCGATGAACAATTTCACTGGATCCGAAGCTATACTAAATGGTTTCCAAATTAGAATAAAATCAATAAATATGGGATAATAAGATTTTTTAAATACCCAGTAGAAATAATGCTTAATATATATCCATGTTATTCACTTTTTTATTTATATTTAAAGGCTACATCATATACATTTCCAAATAGCATTATAATTGTTGTTACAATTGTTGAATAACAATCTACTCATTTTATAAAAGAAATGCTTCATAATTACCTTGAACTGAGCGTGCCTCTTCAGTTGTTGCACGTTCTCTATATTTGTACTTGGTGGTTGATGTCTGTTTATCAATGTGGCCTGCAGTGGTGATGTATTTTGTCCCTGGATTTCCATTAGATGTGTGTCCAGTAGAAGGGTGTTCAGTGGTAGTTATGTGATCAGTAAATGGCAGTTTAGTTGTCAAAGACTGAACTATAATCTTTTCAGAGGTTCCTTGGGCAGTGGCCTGGTTTTGAGATGATTGTGAGATCATTGTGTGTTCAGTAGTCCCTTGCTTGGCAGTTGAGTCAGGTGTAGGCACTTGTTCAATAGTTTTACCATCATACGTTTCTTTATTGGTTGTTGCATTGTTAAAAGGTATAAATTCTGTTGTTACTTGTGAAATAGTTGTGTGTTTGCTTGTTTCCAGTTGAGTAGCTTCATATTCAGTAGTTTGTTGCGCAATAGTACTTTTCTGAGGAGTGTGTTTATTAGGTGCTTCATTTGTAGTTTTATCAGTGTGCTTCACACTTTCAGTTGTGGGCAGAGGGGCTTTGGACTTCATTCCTGTGAATTATATCAAATTATATCCATACATTAGAAATAATCATATTGTTAAAATGGGGTTATGTGTTGTGTTTTTCAGCTATGGGAGAATGGGGGCTTTTCCTTCTTTAGTCTTTAGGCTGTCAGTTGTCCTTAATAAACCAAAGGGTGTCAAAAAATGCTGCAATTATCAATACAAGATAAAGTAGAATCAGAAGTATTTAATTAAAGTTGCTAGTTAGCGTAAGCTATAGTATAGTGGGAGTTCATGTGTAATATGTTATTTGGCGTTTTGTAAATGTTGTTCTTATTGTATTAAACATGCACTAGATTTCACATTTTTAAATCTTTACAACATATGATGTACTTACATTAATGTCATGTTTTTAAACCTGTTTAATGCATTACATAACTGCCAAAATACTGATTAAAAAGTCTGCAGCCAAATGCAAACCCAGGACAACTTACTGCCTTGACAGAAGAAAGGCCGACTGCTCTTGCACTGAAAGTCGTTCCATCTCCCAGAGTCTTCCAGCACAACTGCCACACAATGTTGCTTCCGCCCAATGTTGTTTGGCTGTTTTGACCTCCAGAAGCGGAATGAGGAGTTGCTGTGGTCGGACCACTTCCATGGATCACTGAACAGCCCAATCCATACACTCTGTAACTGTAGCACTTTTTGTATTTCCTGGTTCTCTGACTGGTTCTGCACAATAACCAGGTCTGCATGATTCTCCCTGCAGAAGGTCTGAGCTTCTCTCCAAGTCTTCTTTTGCTGAAGCAAGATGAAGCCCTTGTTGTCATTGCTTCTTCCTGCCAATATGTATACATCGTTGTGACGTCATCATTCATTTATCAAAACTGAACAACAAGAATCACAAATTGATAGCATGATATAGCAATTACAGGATATCGTAATTTAAAGTAAAATATTTAATAGTCTATAGGTAACTTTGTATATTGGTGACTACTAAATAAGTCTGTTAAAATGAAAAATTATTAATATAAACATAACTGAAACAAAATTTAAAAAATAAACAAAAAAGATAAAACCTCAAAACATGATGAAGAAGTGGGAAAAGACAGAAGTATTTACCTTTAAGGCATATAAAGTGTCTTTCACTGTTGCAGTTGTCATCAAACCATTTACCATTGCGGTACATTGCTGCACAGCTTTCCTTGTGATGATTTTTCGGTTCTCCCAGCTTCCAGTTTCGAAATTCAAACTCCCCGTTTCTATAGAAATCCCTATCTGCCAAAGACCAGTGCCACTTAAACATGTCTCCCCTTTCTAGTCCTATCCAGGCCTTGCCTCTAAAATCATTGTGCACAGCCTCTGTTATGCTCCCAATCCCGTCTCTGTTGTAGATTGACGCCAGGTCTGAGTACTTTTCCCTGCAGTATTTCTGTGCTTCTGTCCAATTTTTCCGATCATTCACAAAGTGATACTGAGGTGAGAGGCCTGGGATCATGGAGCAAAGTCCTGTGAAATTAGAGAGATGACACACACTATCTTTGATTGACAGGGTTTCCTACACACAATACACTCAAGCTTCCTCATGAGAAATAAAGATAATTGCCAAAATGTCTTTATAACCTACATAATTAAAGTTCATTGTCGTATTCTGACAAATGGACTTTCAGTCCTACAGTGTGAGAGTAGTGTAGTGAGAGTGTTTTACTCTTTTACCTAAAGCCAGTTTGAGGTTCCCTAAACCAGTAAATAAACAAAAAATACACATGTGATTGACTTTTTGAACAATTTGAGATCATCTGAAATCTGTCTTTTCCATGGTTGCCAAAAAATTTGCCATAGTTCCCAAAAAAATAACCAAAGTGAAATATAATCTTATAAATTCCAAAAAAATAACCAAGGTTAAAATATAAAGGTTAAAACCTAAAAAAAATGTCTGGTTGGACTGGTGGACTGCCCTAAACATTCTCTTTGAATTTCCTTGTAAAAGCTCTACCTCATACAATAAAATGGTCGGTCTTAAGCTCCATGTTAAGAAACTATATTATATTTAACCATAACTGCTTCTATGCAAGAAATATTGTTAAATAATGATACTCACCTAAGATTAACAGGACAGGATACACAATGGCTGTGTTATTCATAACTGTAGATTTTCAGCTCACAGTCACTCTGTTTCTCACAACAACACATCACATTCTGTGTTAACTGCTGTTCTCTGGACTATATCTCAAAAGGTTTATGCTCACTAAAATGAGACCCCATTCATGATTCACTGCCCCCTCATTCCCTACTATTATTCATCACCTTTTACTCACTGTGTGGAACTACTTTTCCCAGCATAGCTCCTCTCACATTTGTCTCTTTCAGAAAAGCAACTGAAATGAATATATTTTTTAACAATGACTCGTTTTGGAGTAAGAATGCCACTTGGCCAGTTGTCACGTACATGTATCTTGAGGCGTCCTCACTGGTAATTTGCACAGAAGAGAGTGGTTCTTCAGGTTGAGGCTATTATTCTTGAACAAGCTTTGTCAGGGTATGAGTGATTGGAAGAAAGGAATGTTGTTCAAATACACACAGGGTCGCATTTAATAGAAATGTCAGTTCATGTCATGGTCACAGAAAGTAATAGGGGTTTCATGACATCCTTTGTAATTCCTTGACAAGTCAGAAAACCAGCATTACTTCTTGTGTTTTCATTTAGTTTCACTGTATGTGTCATCCATAATCCAGTTCCAGCTAAGGTTTTGGAAACATGTGCATCCCTTTCAATAATCCCCTCCACCTACAGACACAAAGAATGAAGATAGGCCAGCCTGGTCACTCAATAGTATTTTACTCAATCACCCAAAATAACTGCATTCTGAGCTATAAAAAAGTATATGTTTTTAAATGCATCTCCTGAAAAAAGGAGTTCTAAACCAAAAACATATATTTAGATTTCCTTAGTTTTTATATACAGTAGTTGTGTTTTATGAATATCAGTGTTTCCAGTTTTCCATCATCCTTCAATCATATACGTTATTTCTACCAGGGTGCATGCCAAATAGACTATCCTCTCTACTTTGTATAATCCCATGGTGAAACAAAAAAGCATTATATTTTTATACAATGTCACACTTCATTAAAAATTAAGTTTATTTAATTAATATACCACGAAAGCATTGTTTATTTTGTGTAAAAAAAAAAAAAACTAAACTAAAAAACATTCATTATGTAGCCTATTACTTTATATAGCCTACTTGTTGCATGAGACTAGATGTAGTTACCAAGTGCTCTCTCTAGTACAAATTTGGGTTGTATTATTTTCTCTGACTTGTACTACAACATCTGGAAATGTACAGGTGTCCTTCTACAAACTAAATAATTTCACGTAAGCTAATTCTTCTAGATTACACATATTTAGGTAACAATAACTAAACATTCAATTAATCAGAGGGGTTGTGATATTAGTGTGTGCGAACTGTCACAAAAAAAAACGCATAAGAAAAATTAATGTTATGAATGTTTTTTTTTTACAATGAATGAATTAGCAATATTTGAGGCAAAATAGCACATATTCCTATTCATAAAAATGTACTAATTGATTTTTAAAACATTTTTATAAATAATAAGTATGTAATATGTCTATTATAGCCTATTAAGTATATCGATCTAACTTTTGAAACGACTTGAACTGTTTAAATTGGAGTAGGCAGTTATTAAGTTTTAGCACTTATTAATAAATACTCTTAGCGTGTGGTGCAGCTACTGGGCGGTAATGCACAATTTAATTGTTTGCCACCGCCATAAAAAAAAACAAGAAGAAGAAGGTGCAGGTGCAGCTACTGTACCCCTAGAACACGTAGCTAGTTATGGACGGACGGAGAGACAGTGGCAGACAGTCAATTGCAATCCTCCCCGAGAAAGGATTATACAAAGTTTTCAAGTAATGAGGGCATTATGTAGATAAATCAGAGACCACTAGAGCCTTTACACTCTTTGGATAAATGCCTAAAGGCTGCCCTCCAGGTGGCCAGCGGAAGTAGAACTTGTTGTTTGCTAGTTTTTCGGTCGAACAACAGATGCGTGAAAGGGAGGTGTTGGGTTGATGTAGGGACGACCGTAACCCCAAGGCCTCATTTCTCGTTTTTGCTAATCTATTTGGCAGCCCCGAAGTCTTCACCCTTTATTGAATGATCTGTAATTCAATCCAATAGCTAAATTAACTTAGCTAACATCTTTAGTTGTGCACCATAGCTAGCTATCTAGCTTTAGCTATTCTAGTCGATGCCGTGGATCGTAAATGAGTTGACTAGCTAGCGAGCCGTCAGCTGGCTAACTAGCTAGCTACCTTTCAAGTTAGGGTTAGCTGGCTAACTGGCCGGCTACCTTTCAAGTTAGGGTTAGCTAGCTAACTGTGGCCGGCTAGCTTTAAAGCGCTGTTGAATGTCTGTCGACGCAGCTTTCTTGTTATCCAGCTAGCAAGGCAGCTTTTAGATGCAGACATTGACATGTTTGTTGACATGTAGCTAGTTTAGAGTTGTCTAATTGCATTGCTAGCTAACATTAGCTATTTCTTAAATGTAACTAGCTAAGAAAACCAGGGCTTCTGTGATTGTAGACAGCCAAGTTGGCTACCAAGCACATAACGTTTCTGTTAATGTGAGCTAATGTTAGCTAGCTAGCGAGTCATATCTTCTTTGCAAACTATCGCTAGGCTAACGTTTAGAATGTTAACGTTAGTTTATGACTAGCAAACTAGCGTTAGGTAGTGAGCTAGCTTTTCTCACATTGGCTAACATTACTTGAGTATTGGTATGTAACGGTCGATATAATTACGTCTATGGATTCGTAGTCGTATCCGAAGTCTGTTTTAAGTTACAGCTTCGCTGTCCACAAACCAGGTATTAGCCTTAAGCTAGTCCGCGGCATCCTGTTGAGTATTAGGCCTCTCGATAGTGGGCTCTGAACGTGGTCTGCAAGCATAAGATCCACAAAATCTGTAAAGCTCCGGGGCAGCCATGGGTGATAGCGGAGGTAAGACATTCATCCAATTTTAAATAGAGCGAGTTATTTTTTTCTGCTGCATATGAAGTGTTAATGTGGTGAGTTAACGTTAAAATGAGCTCATCCATGCGATGGGGTTGGATCTGCTATCGTAGCAGCAAGCTAACGTTAACGTTAGTGATCTAAATTAAGTTAGTGTAAGCGCCACTGCTCAGTAGCTACAAACAACTTGCCTGCTAAGGATTTCTATACATTTTGTTAGAAAGTTTATTCACAAGCTACCCATTAATTTAACCAAATAATTACATTTGAATGCTTCTGTAGCGTAAATATGCTTGGTTCATTTCACGTTAACATTACCTATTTGCAAGCGAGTACTGTAATATCCGAACTAGTACATTGCAACTAGCTAACCTTACTTACTTAACTATTTAGTTGGTTAACACTAGCCTGTAAGCTGAATATATTTCTAGCAGTGTTCATTCTGAGTCAGTGTCCATTTTAATTAGCCACATTTGCTGCACTACGGTTGTGTGGCTTAAAGTAACCATCCATTCCATGTCAGAACATTGTGTCCTAGTACACCGTCGGTGTGGTAAGCAGATGGTCTATAACGTTTGTTACTGTATTAATAGTAACGTTAGTTGGCTAATATTTCGTAGCTTTGTTTAATGGAATTTGGCAGACCTAACGTTACGCTAAGGGAGTTCTGTTCTCTGGACTGATCTGTTTAAGGGGAGATATGTATTACACTGCTTACGATTAGTTAAATTCTTCAGTTCGAGAATTGTTTTGCCAAGAGGGGGTAACGTTAATTACTTTTGATTAAAAATAACGTATTAATTGCCTGGCAATATGCTTCTATGCGGAGACATTGAACGCACACCTTGGGCTTTTTTGTGACATTTTCAAACGAAGTGTTTTCCCAAATAACCGGTAAAAATAATGAAAAGCCGATGTCCTATCGGACACTTAATCCGTTTTTTTTAATCACTCGGTAACTCCATTATTGGTGACACAATATTCGTAGGGAAATGTATTTGTTGGCTTGAAAATATAGTTACGATTGTAGCCATTTTGCTTGAACACCTGTGACCGACCGTGAGTACAAAAACCTTGGTGCAATTAATGTCAATGTCCAGGGTCACAAGACACTTTTGTTTGTGCTTATCGATGATATCATGTCTGCAGACATAGTACATGCATACAGTTTAACATTGCCCAGTGCAGACAAACAGAACTTGGTCAATTTAAACATTGGATCACTGTTTTAGGGGTAAAGTTGTTGCGTTAAAATGACTAGATGGATACACTCCTGAATTGACAGTTTATTGTCAGGATGGGGTGGCTTACAAATGAGATTGGGAATCCCAAAATAGGGGAGAAATCTTTTTTTTTTTTTCTTTGAAAATGGTAACATTGATGGATAACATTTATGTGTATTGAATCAATAGTGGGCAATATCTCACTATTGAGTAGGCTGCCAGGTTAACCTACTGCTGAGTTAACCTACTACAGTCTCCAACATGATGGCGAGCTAGAAAAAATTCTGGATCTGTCGCAGTAGCTGGTTTGCTAACCAGCTGATTCTTGCTTCGAGGAAGATTGGTCATGTGATGCTTATTTGTACTATGGAGTGTTTACTCAACATCTTTAAAACTATTGTTTTATTGAACAATGCTGGTGTTATTAAATAAAAGCTCTGAAAGCAATAACTGGGTAGCCTTATCTGAATATGTCTATGCCTGAATATGTTTGCCTTAAATGATGTACTATAAAATAAGATTCAGATCATTCTCTAGTCAAGAATGCAGCTTATGCCAGTACAACTAATACGACAGTTTACGAAAGCATACCCCAAGATTAAAATAAATATATATTCGTAGCTTTGTTTAATGGAATTTGGCAGACCTAACGTTGCGCTAAGGGAGTTCTGTTCTCTGGACTGATCTGTTTAAGGGGAGATATGTATTACACTGCTTACGATTAGTTAAATTCTTCAGTTTGTTCGAGAATTGTTTTGCCAAGAGGGGGTAACGTTAATTACTTTTGATTAAAGATAACGTATTAATTGCCTGGCAATATGCTTCTATGCGGAGACATATATATATTTCATATACATAGATATATATATTTTATATATTTTAAGGAGAGTGGAGTGTCTTTCCCGCTTTCATATTTTCTGCTTAATTCAGATGGGGAGAAGGCAGAGAGGGTAACAGAGAAGGCATTACACATCAGAAGTTGCCATAGTGGGGGATCCAACCGCCTCCTACGGACCTCGTAATATTTCTCAGATCTGCGAATATCAGCCACTGTATATTTGTCCAGTAATTGTGCACCCGCTGTAATGTCCGTTGGTTCTACTCTGCCCCTCTCTGTCCCTCCAGATTCACGCAGCCCAGACAGTTCCTCGGTTTCGTCCCCTCCCTCAGCCCAGTGTTCTCCTCCAGCAGCATCCATGACCTCTCTGCCTCCCATCACTTCCGCCGTCAGCAGCCCCGTCAGCAGCCTGGGCTCTCCCTTCTCAGTCATCAGCTCCTCCTTGGGATCTCCAGGTGCCCCCGGGACTCCCTCTGCGGGCTACAGCCACATCAGCAACCCCCAGGTCAGATGCAGATATTTGAGGATTCCAACAGTACCTACGTACATAATTGTACAGGCACACTGATGTGACCTGTGTGGATCAGCATTGATCTGATACAGATAAAAATACCTGCCTCACAGAACACTTTGTTGTCCTACCAATACTGAGAACTGATCATCTCATATAAACTACACACCCACCAAACCTGGATACTGCTGTCTGAAAGGCACACTGAAGATGTCTGTACTCCATAAATTGTAATTTTTGCTAATAATCTCTGAATTTACCAGCTCAAATGTGAAACAAAACTTTTTAAAGCTAATTTCCTCTCCTATACCTTTTCCAATTGTAGTCCTCTAGTCTATGTTTTTGTCTCCCTTTTTGCAGTTTCTCATAATCTTCTGTAATGCTCAAAATTCATCAACTATGTAAAATACTAAAACTACTAGGCTTAAATAGGTACAAAAAACAATTTGGTATGTTAGTCTCTGTATGATCAGAATATTCCTGTGCTTTGTCTCTGTGCTTTGTCTCTGTGCTTTGTGTCTGTGCTTTGTCTCTGTGCTTTGTCTCTGTGCTTTGTCTCTGTGCTTTGTCTTTGTGAATGATTTCATGTGATCATATGCAATATTTGTGCATTTTTGGATTTGTATTAAAGGCAGGTTATGAATCAACCATCAATGCAATGAAAATGTCTGTTTTTACTGAATTATTATATATATAATTGTATTATATATAGGCCTATTATATATAGGCCTAGTCCATGAACATGCCTTGATGCAGACCGACCCAAATGAGGTCGATGCATTTAAACAGTAACACTTAACAAAGCAAAGGCAGTTCTCCTCCTTCCACCCTCTACTCATGGCTCCTCTGTTGTTACTCTCATTGTACACATCTCCTTTCTCTGTTTCCCTTGTTCTCCGTTGTCTTTCCACCCGCTCCCCATTTCTTTCTGGCCACTCTTATGTCAGGTAAACTCCACAGTGTCGGTCAGCAGTTCGGACGATGTGAAGCCCCCGCTCGGACTCAAGCCTCTGCCAGCCCACAGCCCTGGACCCGTGCTGTCCCAGAAGCGGCTCTGTGGTATCTGCGGGGACCGCTCCTCTGGTGAGCAGAGTGTAGTGGATAGAGGGAATGGTGGTGTGGAGCAGATGTGTGCTGCCATGCAGCGATCCCAGCTTTAAAGTACACTTTTACAGTAGCGCTTGTGTAATGAACCATGCTAGTGTTGAAATGACTGGTCATAATCATTCAATATGTCATGTGCATTAATGCAAGAATGACAAAAACCACCCAAAATGCATAATGGAAATTCTATGACTTGCATGCTATAGAAATTGTAGGCTGATATCAACAACCCGTATTTGTCAAGCCATATTGGCTGATGCCGATGGTGGTACCTTGGATTGTAACACACATGCAAGCTGCAACCAAGTTTTCGCATTCATGGAAGAAGTACATGAACACAAGTACATGTCAACATATGAAGGAAAAATGTAACAGATTTTATTTTTATGACAAAATATTTCAACTTGATGCCGACATGTGTTGATGACCAACCTGCAAAATGTAAACATAATTTGAGAATCGACGCCAGAATGTTTTGTATGATAGCAAATCTAATTTGGCTGCAGAGTTGGGAATGTAAGTGACAGGAACAACAGTTCCATACGCGTTTGAATGATTTCCTGTAAACTTGGGAAAACTAATAAACTGCCATTCCAAGAGAATGAAGCAGTCTGCCTTTGACTCGCTGTTTTCAAAAATATTTTAATACAAATTGTGTTTTGCAGTTCATTAAATCATTGTCAGCCGATTTTTGAGTAAATGATTGTGCAGTCAATAAGTCACATACAGGAATCCACGCTGCTACCAAACACATGGGGTTCTTTAAGAGAGCAACACGGATGCCCGGTATTTTTAAAGGAACAGCCTGTGAAATGATGTATTTTTGGCGGTAAACAGGACACGGGTGTTAACCAGCTCTTACAGCATTCCTCCCGCCCCCCACCACTGCCCTCTGTGTGTCCCCCCCTTGTGTGTTCTGTGTCCTTCCCCCCCTCTCCTTCATCCTCCCCACACACGTCCTCTCCGCCATCGCTGGCTGCAGGGAAGCACTATGGAGTGTACAGCTGTGAGGGCTGTAAGGGCTTCTTCAAGCGCACCGTGAGGAAGGACCTGAGCTACACCTGCAGAGACAACAAGGACTGCCTGGTGGACAAGCGCCAGCGCAACCGCTGCCAGTACTGCCGCTACCAGAAGTGCCTGGCCATGGGCATGAAGAGAGAAGGTAATTAACTGGGGCTGAACCATTGTACTTTACTCCTACTGCTGACAGGGGGCGACACTGAGACAGTTCTGATGGGTACAGGCTGAAATTTTTCACTACTCCGTTTAACTTTCTCCCTGTGGCTGCTCAACAAGTGGTTTAAGCGCATTAGTGTACTTCAGTAGATCATAGAAAACATTTCTAAACATTTTTTTGTGCCTTGAAAATAGACAAAAGAAGGGAGAAAGCGACTATTTGTATAAAATGTAACCTCTGTCTTCCTGTCTCCCTTTTGTTTCCTCTAGTTCTGTTTCTCCTTCCTACAGCAGTCAAACATGAATGACCGATGTAAGGAGAACGAGGGGCAGGACGGGGCAGAGATGTGTGCATTTGCATTTGAGTTGTTGCGTTTTGTGGATTCAAATTTAGGGCTGCCTACATTCTAATTGAGTACAAGGAGGGGGAAAAAAATGTAATCAATGAGCACACTTCAAACCATTGGCAGAAATTCTGAATGTTATACAGCAAGGGATGTCAAGACTGACTTTTAGAGAAAACATTTAATTGGCAAAGCAACATCAACCAATAGGAATTCAACTCGAATGCCTTACACATACCACTGGATACTTTCAACATATCTGAGTCTGTAGAACCTCCTATCAGACAGTAAGGGAGAAATTAATCGCATTCCACTTTTATTATAAATCGGAATATATGTTGATACTAGAACCATGGTGGTAGGGAGTCAGTTGTGTGTTCTTAACTGTACAGCAGCCAAGCAGCATAGGTGCATGTTCGTTGGACAGATGGCAGTAAAGATTGAGAGCACCACCTGGGCGGTCCTCATGCACCAGCTGTTGGTCAGGTGGTTTGCTGTGTTCCAACAAGAAAGTATGAAAAAGTGCAATTTTGAATTTGGCGGGAAATTTTAATTAATATCTGTCTTGTTTCTCTTCTTCTCGTCTTGTTCTATATTTTGACCTCCCCTTTCCTCTCTATTCTCTCTCCCCTCTGCAGCTGTGCAAGAAGAGAGGCAGAGGAATAAGGAGCGTGAAGGGGAAATGGAGTCCACCAGCGCGGTGAATGAGGAGATGCCAGTGGAGAAGATCCTGGAGGCGGAGATGGCGGTAGAGCAGAAAACGGAGCTGCACTCTGATGGAAGCTCCGGGGCCAACTCTGTGAGTGTGGGCCATGCAGCCTGCAGAGCTGTGCTTTCCACCTAAAAACACTATCCATAGACTTACAGGCCAAAAGGGTCCCTCAGATATTATCACCTGTGTACTAATTTACATGTATCGATGGACTGAGAAAAAGAACACAATGACCAAAGTAGTCAGATGCCAATGTTTTCTGTGGTGAAAGTTACACGGAAAGTTATCATGTGTGACAGAGCTTCAGCCTTCAGTGAGCTGACCTGTCAGTGTTCCTGAAGCAAATGTATAATTTAATTACAGCTGGAAAAGACCTTCCATAGGCCAGGAATAGTAATCCCTTGGTGAATAAAAAGTTTTGATAACTGCATCTGTGCTATTTGCGCGTTGTGATTTTCAGTTAACTGTGATGTTTTATCGTCGCCCCCCCCTCTCCCATTGCCTCCAGCCCAACGATCCCGTCACCAATATCTGCCAAGCTGCAGACAAGCAGCTCTTCACCCTGGTGGAGTGGGCCAAGAGAATCCCGCACTTCTCCGAGCTTCCCCTGGACGACCAGGTCATCCTTCTGCGCGCAGGTACCCCCAGCCGACTCCTCATGTGCCTCACCTTCTAATATCATAAACACACGGCGGGGGGTGTGGGCTAGTATGACTGGTTATACTGTAGAAGCTTTCCGCATGATTACTGGTTTAAATTCCAAGTCCTGAACTGCACCCGTGCACGGTGGACAAACAAAGACCCTTTACAGGTAGATTGGGTGGCTTTGGGTGAATAGCAGTAGATGGGTTTCCACTCCCATGTGTACTCACAGGTCACTGGTCGAAGCAATGGGCTGAATTAGGCCTTTGCTTGAAATTGAGCCAGGAGTGGGCTATCTCAGCCCCTCAAGGCCAGCTTACTCTGATTGGTATGTGTGTCTGTTTGGCCCCTCCCCTCCTCTCTCTAATTAGGCTGGAATGAGCTGCTAATCGCCTCGTTCTCGCACCGCTCCATCACAGTGAAGGACGGCATCCTGCTGGCCACAGGGCTCCATGTCCACCGGAACAGCGCGCACAGCGCCGGCGTGGGGGCCATCTTCGACAGGTACTGCCACAGCTGCTGAGCGCACCACGCTGCAGCCGCGAGGTGCGAGCTGCATCGCCACGGCACTCATCTGCTGTTGCTTGGACGCTCCTGTGACGCGCTGACTCATTGTGGATGTTGCTAACATTCAGGGATAAAACCCTCGTCTCTCACACCGTCATTCACTCTCTGCTTTGACTTCTTTGTCAGTGGAACTGCAAAGGCTGCATTATCAGCTGCACTTCGTTTATTTAGCCGACTCTCTTGTTGTGAGCAGCTTACAACACAGTGCATTTTCAAAGTTTCAAAAACAATTGTGACACGCAAACCCAGAAAGTAACAAGCCCTCTGTCACCCAATTGTTGTCCTGGAAAAGGGGTAGTGCTGAAGGTGTACATTTATAAATTTTGCAGCTACTTTTATAAGTATTGCATACAGAAAATGTAAAGTAGAACTTAGGCTGATAATTTAGTTGACTGAACTATTTCTGATTTTAATCGCACAACATAAATGACAGTAAGTTAGAGTAAGTGAAGTAAATGAAGCCCGAGGCAGGATGTTCAGTGACATGTAGTACCATCTCTAATCTCTACTATAGTGTGACGGATATTTTCATACTTACTGATAAACAGGTTATCGCTTAAGTCCCTTTGAATATATGTTTAACCCTCATAATGTGTTCTGGGTCAATTTGACCCGATGCAATGTTTGATGTCTCTTAAAAAGCAGTAAACCTTATTTTTTACCTCTTGACGCTATATGATTTTTTCTAAATTGTTGGGATTAAATGGTAAGCACACAATAAACATAATGCTATATTTTCTATTTATATTTTCCTGTACCACCTTTGTATACAAAGGTGTTTTGTGGCGTAATTTGTGGGGTAGCTGTATACATTTGTGATAAGAAGATATACAACCTTTTTTTAGTTTGTATTGCAGTACAGGTTTTAAACTTCACAAACTTTCGCTTACCTCGGGCTCTAAAAGGATATTTTATCGCAGATCTTTAGTATTTATGAATACAAGGCTAGTCAATTGGGAGACACACAAAAGGTGACACAGAAAGTGGCAATTTTTATATTGCAATAGTTTTGTGTCAGTTTAAACTTTCCGGGTCAATTTGGCCCCCAAACATAAAAGGCGTCATAAAATGTCAATGTAATATGAGAGTTAAGATAAGGGCCGCCTCATTTAAGTAGCGATTTAAGTCCTTGGATAAGATCACTACATAAAGTCAAATCTGATAATTATTCTACTTTGTAGTAATGCAAAATTAAACCAAATGCACATACCACCTAAACCAGAATTATGTACCTAAAGCTGGTACTGCTGGTCAGGTGTAGTTTGTAGATCATAGCAGCTCTAAGTCCGAGGTCACTGTTCACATAGTCATTACATTGTTATTAACACAGCTATGGGAGATTTTGACTGCAGGGTGGGCAATGACTCCCTGTGGGGTACACAATTCTCGGTTTAACCAGTTGCAGGCTTTTATAAAAGGATAGATTTAATTTGTTTAAAAGGCCTGTTTTGTGTGTGTGTGTGTGTGTACATATCATAATAGGATGGGGCTCACGCGTAAGTCAGCTACTGTGTTTCATTATGTAGAGCTTCAACCACTGTGAGAAAGTCCTGTGTTCAGCAAACCTCATCGAGCCACTGTCCAGCAGACTCCACTTCTCATAATATAGGGCACTATAGGTCTTCAGTACTGGCCTTGGAGAGCTGTAGGGTCTGGTGTTTTCATCTTAATTTAAGCTTTAAAACGGGTAGACCCAAGTAACCAGATGAAGTGAGTTATCTATGTAATCAGCTGCTGCAATTGATGAACGCAGGGTAACAACGTAAAGCAGCACTCCCTGTAGCTCTCTAGGGCCAGGATTTGACCACTAATATAGGGAATGTGTGTCATCCCTTAATGGATGCAGTCAGTGCTGGACTATTGCAAATTCTGTGCAGCTTTTGATCTGGTGAACTGCTTAATCTGTATCTTGTGCTTTAATGGCTTTGTCAAACGTCCAGTATTAACCACCCTGCTTTATTACCTCTGCTGTGCCTTCTGAAGCCATACTTGTAGACATTAGCAAAGTTTCTATGCGTGCAAAACTAATCGCAATGTGTCATTAGCTCGAGTAGTTTCTCTTCTCCGTCTCTTAACCTTCTCTACTGTGACTGTGCTCTAAAGGTATATTTTGGTTGTGATTCTGCTCATACGGTATGATTCATTTGATTTATCTGTAAATTTATTTTAAATAACTTCTACTGTTTATAATTATGGCTTTACCATACTACTTTTTTAAAAGGGAAAAACTGTCGGCAGGATTTAATTTTGGACATTTAACGGCTCCAGAAGCAATGAACCTTTAGACGCGTTTGTGTTGTACTTAATTTCAGAATGCAGCTAATTAATCAGAAGCCTTCAGAAGTATTCCAAGGATTAGTACTGTTTATAGTGTGCTCTACAGCTTTGGTTTTCAGTCGACTAAAAAGTCATACAGTCATAATTAACCTGTGACTGCACCTGTTGGATGTGTTCTAATAGTATAGAGATCTTTAAGAACGATGCAGGTCTCTGTTAGCTGTCTGTTGTTTTCAGATGAAACTCTCAATTTGCTTAAGTTTGATTTGATGAACGCAGGAGCTGAGCCTACATCATTAAGAGCCTGTTGCTTGTTACACCTAGAACTGGGCTTCAATGCAAGCGGAGTCCAATCTGTATGCCTGGGGCCAAAACCTGGATTCTGACTGTATAATGACAATGTAATAACAATGTAACTGTGATGTAATGACATTGTAATAACACATTTTGATTGAATACACAGGGAGAGTGCGCACAGTGCAGAGGTTGGGGCCATATTTGACAGGTAATAACACGCCACACAACACGACGATAGCACTTTGACATCATAAAATAAGTGTGGGATTTTGGATGTAGCATGGAAGTGAACTGTTGATATGCAGGTAAAGTGTCCTTTGATGACCATTCATTCCATCACCGCTGCTCTATAGATTTAAGTCAGCGGGTATTTCCATTTTTAAAGTTTCTTGTGCGCAGGAAAAAAAACCCCACCACAGGTCAATTAGTGGGATTAAGCGTTGGTTCACCGGTGGAATGGGGTGGAAATTTGCTAGATCTGCTAGAAAAATGCTAGTAAACACAAAAATGAAACTTCAGCTTGGAATATGATTTGTCATATATAATTGTTTTGTTCTGGAGGAAATATCTTAAAAATGTTGTGATACAAATTGCACTATCCATTTTCATTTACAAGTTTGTTCCATATGCCTCCACCTCTCCTTGTGAACTGATCACTGCTCCCAGTGTGGTCAGTGGCAGTGTAAAGGGGTGTTAGCATGAGGCTAATGTATGCTAATGGTTTATTCCTCCTGTACCCCTCCTCACACACATATTGTGTCTTTAAACCTCCCCCTCCCCTCTGCATACCCTCTCCCCCCACTACATGCAGGGTTCTCACTGAGCTGGTCAGTAAGATGAGGGACATGCAGATGGACAAGACTGAGCTCGGCTGCCTCCGAGCCATCATCCTCTTCAACCCAGGTACCTGCAGCGCCGCGACAAAGTAGATTGTGCTCAGAACATTGGAACCTGTTTTGAGTGCTAGAAGCTTTCATCTGAATGCCCAAAGTGCTGTCCTAACTTTGGTCTCACCGTGAGCATCTCAAATGAATTCAGATTTGTCTTTCTTTTTAAAACTATTCTTTTTATAAATCTTTCCCTTCAGTTGCGTTCACATTGTTGCTTTGCAACAGCTACTGAGCAACAAGTACTGTTTGAAGCTAGGGGGCTTCATCTCATATGACTCAATCACATCTCAATTTACACAAATAAATGACCTTTTCAGTGTGGGGTTAGTTGGGAGGGGAATTGCATCACTTGGCTGGCGTGTTTCTAGAGGACATTAAAGCTAAGCACAGGTAGGAAATGAACACAATGTCTACTTCCAACATGCAATACTATAGAAAAGGTGTGTCAGCCTAAATGAAATGTTAGTGTGTGGCTCTCCTCATATCCTTATTTCCAACATACAGCAGAAGAATGACCTCCAGTACGAAACCTGTTTGAGCTTTGAAATTAGACTTAAAAATCCACTTTTATAAGAGTTGTATTTGTAAACTTGCAAGACTTTTTGAGTGAATCTATGTGGTTGGTTTGTTTGTCATCTGTTAAATGATTAAATGAAAACACACCTTTTCAGACTCCACCTGGACTGATACTTATCTAGGACCTCATGGTACTTGTTCTTGTTGAACTGTGTGTTGAAGTTTATAATATTTAGAATATAATTGTAGTAGAGCTGATTTACCCAGTTTACTGTGAACTGCATTCAATGTTCATTACTAGGGATAGCTGCTACTTTATGGGAAGAATGTGCTTTCTTATCTGTTCTGTAGTTACTTTGATGATGTTTCTGTATGCACTTACTGTATGTCGCTTTGGATAAAAGCGTCTGCTAAATGAATAATGAAATAATGAAAGCTCTGGAAACGCTCCATTCCATAGTTTGTACTGCAGATGCATTTGATCTTCATTTAGAATTTTATTGCATATTTTCAGCTTTATTCTGAGCTGCTGCTGCCAATCAGTTATTGAGAATAACACTAAAACTCCATTGCTGCAATTTCCTGCCCAAAATTTTAGCCATTTTCCATATTTTCATAGTGGTATAAGCAGCACATCTGAAAGTGAACTGACTTTGTGCTGTTCTCCAGATGCTAAAGGTCTGTCCAACTCCAGCGAGGTGGAGGTTCTGAGAGAGAAGGTGTATGCGTCACTGGAGACCTACTGTAAACAGAGATACCCAGAGCAGCAGGGCAGGTAATGCAAATACCCAACAGCTGTCTTACCGTGCAGAGAGATCGCTGAAACATTAATTAAGCTGGGCATGTGTTGGATGCCTCTCCAGTAGCAACTACATCCTTGGGTCTTAAAGCTCTACGTTAGTAGTGTCCATATCCTACACGTTGAGGTCCTAATGAAGCCTTTCAAACAGTAGCTGATTGGTCAACCTGGACCAGGCAATGACCACCCAAACTTGGGTGAATTGGCACAGCTGAAGAAGAACCTATTTTGAAAGGAAGGAGTAGGAACTGTGGATGTCATTCATACATCATAAACCTAATTAATCATGAAAGTTTATTTAGTCATTCTATGATCAGCTCCAAGTATTATGATTTTACAGAGATGTGTTGACAGGTTAGGGTTGGGCGATGTCTACTCAAATGTGACATCACGATGTGCACATCCAAACATCGTGATGGATGATGAAATCGTCCTATTGTGGTTTGTTTTAATGAATAAATTATTATAAAATACTAATTTTAATTATTTTATAGTTTAGGCCTATTATTTATATCAGGTAGGCTATTCATTTCACTTGTGTTTTATCCTAAACTAAATATGAATAATTATTTCATGGTAACGCCGTTTCAGAAAATTTATCAAAACGAAAGTCGGGGAAAAAACTGCGGCGAACAGACAACACGGAGTTAGACTTGGTCGTGAAGAAAGGCACAACTTCGCCAATCTGGCAATCTGCACAGTGCACTGTTATTTAAACATCACAATGTCTCAACCATCATCGTCGATGGACGATGACATCATCCATCGAGCCAACCCTAATACAGGCATACTAATCCTTTCTCTGTCTCCGTTGCAGGTTTGCTAAACTCCTCCTCAGACTGCCAGCACTGCGTTCCATTGGCCTAAAGTGCCTGGAGCACCTTTTCTTCTTCAAATTGATTGGAGACACCCCCATTGACACTTTCCTGATGGAAATGCTTGAAGCGCCCCATCAGTTAACATAGAGAATGATCCAGTCTGGAGCAGGGTTCTGATTGGCTCTTGGTCCTGGGAATCTGCAGTGACTGCGTTTCACCTGAGCATTTATTTCCCAGGTCACCCAGGCAGCTGATTGAACTGTCTGTAATGCACAGCTGTGCATTTGAGTGCAGCATCCCAGAGGAATTTTACATTCACCATGAATTTTTAATATGCTGGTGCTTGAAATTCATTTTAAGTCTTAATGAAAGGAGTAAACTTGTTTTTGAGAAATTTAAAACTTTGGTTTGCCACTAGAGCGTGTGTATGACTTAGTAGCTAACCAAAGGTGATAATTTGAGTGTATATTATGGGGGGCAGAAGATAAATCAAAGCCATGTTTAAAGCTTTTTGACAAAGTAGATGTTATAATGCCCACCTGTACATCTTACCCCCTTTCACTTTCTCCACAGCCTGTTTTATAAGGTGTTTATTGCTTCTCTTCAGTATCAATATGAACTGTCTAATGATTAGAATTACACACCAAACACAAAATGTACTTCCCCTTGGTTGTGCTCTGAAACTCAAGTGACCAGCCAGCAGTACCACTTTCCTGGGGCACCAAGGGTAGTTATCTCGATAGTCAGTACGTTCTTCTCTGGAAAATTTAGATATTTCTGAAATCTAAACCGAGGGAAATTATTTGATATGGACATACCAAGCAGACACCGAGCTCTTAAAGGGCTGATGGAGAAAATGTTTGGTACGTTCCAAGAGATATTATGTTACCCCCCCCGGGTAATCTTTTGGAACTGTCCTAAGGGAGCAAGCTAAGAACCCAATTGCAGTCAGGGATATACCAGTCTATGCATGCAACTCAGTACACACATTAAGCTAAATACATGGGATGAGGAACTAGAGGAACGCGTATATACAAAGTATAAACGTTGGTAGGTAGAAGGAGAATTAATCAACAGTTAATTGCAAATCAAATGTCAGGTTGCTGTGTTCTTATTGACAGACCTTACCAGTCTTTAAATGTGCAATGAGCATGATATATTTATCCCTGGGAATTTTTAATTTTTTATTTTGTTTGACTTTACAGTTTAAATCTGCTTTTTACTTGAAGTGCACTCTAAAAAGTGCAATCATTTACATTAAGAAATCAACTAAAGTAATGGGAAAGTGTTTTTCCCCCTTGGATTTACCCTGAACAAAAAAAATAAGCTAGGTTGACTGACCAGTGAGACCACACTAAACTGAGTCTGTTAGTGATGTAATGATAAAAGGTTATGAATTTTTTACATTTTGAATACCACCCGAGGAGTGTAACCTCTAAAAGAAGTTGCTTCTCTCTTTATAGTGCAAATAAATAAGAAGTTCAGAAAGTTAGCGAGTGGAATTCTGCTGTAACCCTCTCACAGAGACTGCACAGTATGTATTAAACATGGTGTAGTGGGGTTGTGATCGTTCATACTGGCGCTCGTGTCGCAAGCAGAATTGAGAAATCGGCTGTTCAAATGGCCGCTGAGTTTTATTGTGCTTTGGTGCTAGATGACATAGACCCTGGCAACGTACTTTACTGACACACACACAGTGTGCACTCACATGCTGCGCAGTACGCATCCTGCACAGTACACGTGCACAACACCGGAAAATATGCAAGAACAGACACTAAAAGTTTCTGATTGCCAGTTTATAAATTCAATGAAGAGCTGTCGGAAAGAGACGCTCCACTATGTAATTTTTACATAGGGTTTATTAGGTGCTGTGCAGTCCTATTGGGAGTGTTCAGGGAACATACTGTGTATGATGAGGTACAAGTCCTAAAATGACTGAACCAGGCAGGTGACGTGTCTAATGTGTGTGAATATGTATGCAATTTTTTCTTATTGTTCAGCTTGTACCACAGAGCCAAGAAGGAAGGGTTCCCTTTGCACGGCATTTCAGGGAGTCCAGATCTTATCAACTGCAGGCTCCATGGAGCTAGTTTCTGGCCTATGACTATTGTTAAGTATCTATGTTTCTGTCCATGCACTCGGAGACATCTATTTTACCTTTTAGTCTTCCTTAGTTTGGTTATGTTTTGCTTGGCTTCCTTAAAGTGATCTTGCATACCAATTGTATTGTCCTGTCTGCCTACAGTAAATTATTATACAAACCCTTAACCATACCCACACTATAAGGTGGGCAGAGATGTATCGAGTACACAGCTAATGGATTTTGTATGCTGAGCATGTATACATCTTGCAAGGCAGTTTTTTTTTTTTAAACGAATGGATTGGTTGTGTGTGTGCACATTATGAATGGATATATCATGAATGTGTAATGGCATATATAGGGAGTATGTTCTAAACGGAGAAAGGAAAATGAAACTAGAACTTCAGTCTGGGCTAAAATGTTTTTTTCAGGATGTCTCACCATGGTGGTGGTTTTTCTTGTGTATGTGCAAAATAATGTCTTTGTAATGATCATATTCCAACTCAAGCTGGGTGCCAGAAAATAAATTTTCTATTTAAAAGTGCTCGATGTAGCCAAAATCCTATGGGCTGTTCACAATTTTGGTGTGTGGCTTTGTTTCTTTTAAAATATGCGGAGTGCATAGGTGCAGCTGATTATGAAATGAAATTACTTGGTTGGGGTAAAAATGCTAACAGATGAGTACAAATATTGGATTTCATATTAATATTATATTACTCTGAAAATGTTGCACATGCTGCATTTGATCTTCACCCCCGACTGCTCTGCTATTCTATAGGACTTGAGTAACTGCAAATAAGTTATTCCTGCTGGAAAGTGACTTGATTTCTTTCAGTTTTTTATTTATTTGTTTGCATTATTGTGATCCGCGTAACTAAGGGTGTGTGTGGCCGTACACGCATGCGCTAAGCATCGCAAATACAGTTCTTCGTTCTTGACTCTAAAACGGTCTCACGACAGAGTAAAGGTTTTTGTGAAGTACTCTGGTTTGGGACTTTTTTTGAATTTGTAAGTCTATTCACTTCTATTCTTAAATCTTGAGCTAAAATTTCAGTCTGTGGTTCAAAGCCTTTAATTTGGAATGCTGCCCAATGGAAGATGCCAGTTGAAACTAGGCTGCGTTGGGATCCAATTTAACACATTCCATTCCCTCGTGTGAGCCATCTTGTGACACAATTCGCAACATGTAGCAAGCAAACTTAATAGGTGTTCTGCAAGGGAGGATTGACGAGGAACAAACCAAAATGGAACTGAAGCGCCCTTGCAACAAATATATGAAGTGCAACTCCATAGATTTTAAATGTGATGACCCACTTTTTCCATGTGGAGCATTGCATTGTGGGATTCCATTCTTGCTGGAAGCTTGCATTTTATACCCTTTGTGGAAGGGAGGATAACGAGGGAGGGAGGGAGTGAGTGAATGTAATTTTCTCCCTCCCCTTTTTAAAATTACCACCGAATCACACTTGGTGTGGCTGCCATATTTCATGCTGGCATTTTGGGGATTCCCCCTTGAAGCAAGAGAAGGGAATGACAGGAAGAAAACAGCCCCAGTGACCATTGGCTCTGCAGTTATATCATGTAACCACTAGAGAGCAATGGCACATGCCTTGAGTAAACGTTTGTGTGCAGAGCTCAATGCTGTGCCCATGAATCTAGATAAGGGATGGGCAAGGGAGGCTGTATGTTTCTGGATTTCAGACTAACTTCTGCTCAATTACTTAATTAGCCCAATCATTTACATGATGTGATATTTTGTCAACATTCCGCGATATGAACTGCAGCTGATGAAGGTTCTTGTGCCTGTATGCAGGAGTTTTACTGCAGTCTATGAGTGAGTCAGTGTGGTGTATATGACTCATTTGCTGATTGTGCCAGGGTAACTGGTGAAAATCTGCATACCCACTGCTGCCCGTCCCTGATCTAGATGGTGCTTTAATTTCTGTGTGCAAAATGTGACATGCATTTCACTTGGTTTTTGATTTGAAAGTCTCGTTTTACAGAAAAGACCCCCTTAATGTCCACATTTTTCAAGTGTCAGATGTACTGTAATATTTATTTCTCGTTTCCAGTCACTGTAGCTACTTTGTCTTACTGCTTCTTCATTCTTATTGATTTAAAAAATTTTTTTTGTGATATTCCTTCAGAAAATGGCAACTTAACTGAATGCTTTGTATTCAGTGAACATGCTTTGATTGGTTAAGGTAAGTAAATTAAAATAATTAGTGTGAGGTGTTATACTTGGTTGCAATATTTTCCTGTTTGACTGTTCTTTCAAATCCAATATTTGTCCATTTGTAGTATGGAATATCTCATGATTTTTTCAGATTATATTACTCTCTATATCATATCTGTGTGTGGCACTGACAGGGTAACACAATTTGTAAGTATGTAGCTGACAGGAATATGTCTTGCTTGTTGCAGTCCTTTATTCTTCCAAAATTTGTGATATGAATGAACGAGAGTATGGGGCACATTTTAAAATGATGAGCTAAGTAGGCCCTCCATGTTTTTTGTGTCCACCGTAAACCAGATTCATTATTTTGTGTTCAACATGCTAGAGAAATTTGGAGACTTTTTAAAAATAAGACCAAGTGCACGGCCTCACATTTTTTCTTCAAATGTTAAACAAATCTACTAAAAGGTTTTAGAGATATGTTTTTACAATGATGTGTTCAAATGGCAAAAATTTTGTCAGTTCACAGGCAGCTTTTATATCTGGTGTGGTCATAATAGAAAGTCCAAGATGATTGAAAAGTACAAGTATGTGTTTATTGCCACCAGGGGGTGCCATGTACCAGCAGTAACACTTTTTCGATTTGGCACTGGTACTGCAAATCTGCTCTAATCTTTGTATTAAATGGAGTCCAATCATCTGTGTTCGCCGTCCTCAGCCAGATGACAGATCTTTGAAGCAACATTTTATTTCCATGTATAAGCAGGAGGTCTGTCTGATATTCAGAATTTTAATTTGTTCATCGTTCATTCTGAAAAAGTGAGTGCTCTAACTGCACAAGGAACTTATTACATTGCTCTAACAGTCTACCTGGCAACAGTAATGTCACGCTTTGCTGTATTTTTCATTGGTCAGTAGTAGTTGAAGAATGCTTGTAATGTGTATGTTCCTCAAAATAATAGTCAGAAATCCCCTACAGGTTTCTGGTCCCTGTGGGTAAATTTCTGTTGTCAAAATATCGGGATAAAGAATACCAGGGCGTGGATTGTGCTTGCCAGTTTATTCTACTTCTTGAAAAAGTGATTTTCATTTCTCCTATATAAAATGAAAAAATATACTGTCACTGTAAATAAGTATTTGGACAGTGACACAATTGTTGTTGTGCTGGAGCACAGAGCCAAAACATCGGGTTTGAAATGCAACAGTGACTATTGTTTCTCCTGATTTATTTTTCCATAGTGTTCAATCGGAAAATTGATCAGGAGAAACAAAGTAATCCATCCATATGTACTGCATATCCGGCAGCAGAGTGATGGTTTGATGAATTTTCTTTTAAATCAATGAGTTTTACTTTAAGCAAAGTAAACTCTATTCTATGCTGGGACACCATACTGCTCTCCAAATCTTTGGCCTATACACAGGGTATAGAAGTTGGCTGTCTTCTGTGATTTGTCTTCTACCTGGCAACAGGAGAATCTGTGATGATTGCATTTTTTATTGGTCAGTGCATTGTTATTTTTTTCCTATGGACCAATGGTGATAATGGCAGTTGTTCCTCAAAATATGAATATAAAAATTCCCTTTAGTGGTTTCTAAGGTTTGTTGTTCTGCCATCATCCTAAATAACTTCCTGTTTTTCAAATGTGTGATATGAGTACAGGATTAGACATGCATGTCAGGGTTTAAGTGTTCAGGCAAGCGTAGTGCTCCATGTTAAAACTCCACGTTCAGTGATTTTTGAATGGTGGAATTTGGAATGTGATCATTTGTACTGCAAGGGATGGGTCTGCATTGTGTGATTTGCTAAAAATAAATCCATGAAAATAATGTTAAAATTTAAATGGGACTCAACTGTCAGTCACCTCTGTTGGGTAAGCTGTGCTGCTACACAATGCAGTTACTAGTCACCTTGTCTACTTCAGCCACTACTGATGTTTCTGCTATCATTGTGAATAATGCACACTTGCACATTTCAATAATGCATTTGTGTGTGTGTGCCCTGCAATGCATTGGCAAACCGTCTAGTGGGATAGGCTCTAGCACCCCGGCGCTCGACCTGTGAACCTGACCAGGAATAAGCGGGTTGGATAATGGATAGATGGATAATGCACACCCTGGAATCTGTATTAAGGGCCCCTGTATCTATCAGCATCAGTGTAAATACACTCATCCAAGATGAAACAATGCCTCTTCTGAAGCTCTCTTCTGCAGATTAAGCGATTATACACACACGCAAAGCCACTTTCTTTCACTTTCTCTTCCTCATGTCTGTGTCTCTTCTGTCCACCACAGTGGTTGGATGAGTGCCAGGGGGTTTCTAGTTCCTCTTGTTTGCTGATCATGTGAGAACAAGGCCAATGAGGTAATGCAACATGCTGCTCTGCCAGGTTCTCTCAGGTAACAGCGGTCAATACACAGGAAAACAGTTGAAGGCCTTACCTCACTTTCCTCAAGAACAAAATCAGATTGGAATGGATATTATTGGATAGCATTGAAGGACATTTGCCTTTTAACAAAAAATGTATCATAAATATCTGCCCTAAAAAAAAAGTGTACCTTCTTGATATTGTTTAATTTCGCACTGCTTTTTAGTTTTGGATAAAGTAGGTTGTAAATGCTGTATTTACCTGGAGCGTGTATGTCATAAATGTGTTTGACCAGATATTTCACACATTCAGTCTTTTCTCTAGTTAATATCCATCCACACACAACACATTCCAGCTGCTGTATGAAGTTCTCAGTAAAAGCAATGAGTGTTATCCCTTTCCCTCAGCCTGCAGGATACAACACTGAAGTCAATGTCTTAACAGACTTGCCCATTTCACACTGAGAATGGCAAACCTGCATTGAGACTTTCTACTGCTTTCTATTTGCCCAGAGACACTGACTATTAGATATTATACTTATAAATTTGTCTTAGTATTGTGTAAATTTGTTGAAAAGATATTTGTCTCATTTAAATCCACAAGGTGGTGCAATAGCATTTATGTTGCCTAGGCTTCTTGAATGAACACGCTTAAACAAAACATCCCTTTGCTTGGTAACAAATGACGTCCAGGGTTTCACATTTTTCAACTGGCCAGCATCCTTTTTTTTCTTCCTGTTGGTAAATTAGGGACTTTTTTTGAGCTTGTCAAGCCTTGATTGTTTTGAAAGTCATGTATGCACAGGAATGTTGCACAATGAGTGAGCTACCTGAAATGCCTTAAAAACTTTCCTTTTGAGATATTAAGAGAGGTTGATGGTTTTCCATTTCACTTGCATTTCACCTTAAGGTGGTGAAACATTAAAATTAATTGATAGGATTGAGAAGATTTGTACTTGTGTTTCTAGCTTTCTCCTAATAGTAGTAGGGCCTACTGCAATTTACAATTTGTACATGCAACAGTAATAACAAACAAAAACCATGGAAGATATTGTACATTCAAAAGCATTTGTATGCATTGGATGTACTGAAGTATTATGAAACAGCACTGTATGCCCACTGCTGGATTACAACACTGCCATTCAAGCAAACACAATGAGAAGGGGAGAAGTTGGCATTGTTGGTTAGTAATAATGTAGAACCTGTTCTTTAAAGTTAGAGCAGAAATCCCCTAAGGATTGTGTCTCCCTGTGGTTGCCCTTTCTTTGTCCACAACAACTTCCTGTTGCTCAAATGATATACTTCAACCTCATTGGTAGGGAAGTTATCGCAGGCTTAGACATGCTGATTTGTTTTACTTATCAGTTGTAGCTGGAAGTTATTTTGTCCAACAATGAAAATTTAAGAATGTTAATATAATTCCCAGCAAAAAAAACTTAATAGCGGAAACCCATATCAACTGCGATTAACTTGCATATCAACTGTAATTAACTGAATTTGCATAAGAGTGTTTATTCTGATGATGCATAGGCCTATTGATAATGCAAAATAGTTTTATTTAAAAAATTGTACAGTATGGGGACTGTACTCTTGAGAATTATGTTTCTGTTATAATACATTCACTTGTAGCCTATAGCACATACATTTGTAACTCAAAACACTTTACAGGCATTCAAATGAAAGGATGCTTTTATGTTGCCATTTCAACTGAAAACCATTTCCATAGAGTTATGGATGTAAAAACCCTCAAAATAAAGCTGAAAGTCTGCACTTTAACACCACAGTCACATTTCAAATTGAATGTACTGGACTACAGAGCCAAAACAACAAAAATTGTGTCACTGTCCAAATACTTACGAACACCAAAAGTGTTCGGACGTTTTTTGTTGTTTTGTCCTGCATCTCCACATAGCTATGCATGCGGAAAGCACTTTTTAACGGGTAAATAAACGTCAAAAAATGGATAGTCAGAACTACAAGGTCCTACAATAACGGTGGCCCGAAACCTGAGCAGAAATACAGTCTGATGTTCACCTACCAATTAGCTTAATGCGAACAACTATGGAAAACCCCATAGACATGCTAGCGCAAAAACTAGCACGTAAGTGAAATCCGTTTTACACTTGTCAACAACGCTATAGCCTATGTAGCTTAAGAAATAACTACTTTGTGGTCTCAGTAGCGTTAATGTTACCACACTGAAATATCAAAGAAAAATAAACTTGTTGATTTTTGTTTCACTGGAACTTGGAAGACTGAAGCCAGAGGCATAGCTATGTCACCAGACTAATCAAGTCAAATTTAACATTGTATGTTGCCCGCCCAATGCTGGGTAGTGATGTAATAGAATCAGTAGACATTTTAGTAATATACATTTCAAAACATATCTTTTGTTGTTAGTAGGGTTGAATGGGTGCATTTCCCTTAGTAAAGAGTACTCAAGTGGTACTCAGATGTGGGCGGAGTCTGGTTTCAGAAGTAAATTCCCTATGACAGATAGAACGGGCTTCGGAGACAACTGAGTATTTCTTGAAATCTGATTTATAGAATGAACCGAAACATTCCTGGATTAGCCTGTGTGGTATAAGGATATAGACCATATATCGCATGTTCCAATTTTTATTTTTGAAATGGATTCATGATTGTAGTAAACATATACAATTAAAAGTTAAAACGTTATTGTTGTTAGCTGTTTTAGCTATGTTTTTTATTTCTGCTATCCTCAAGGTCTTCAATATGGGTCAACTATCTCGCTGCATTATTGATTTGGTGCTCATGCATGATGAGCAAAGCCAAAACTTTCCTGCAAATCAAAAGTCAGAGTTTTACTTTAAGCAGAGTAAACTCTATTCTATGCTGGGACGGCATACTGCTTTCCAAATCTTTGGCCTATACACAGAGTATAGAAATTGGCTGTCTGCTGTGATTTGTATTCTACCTAGCAACAGGAGAATCTGTGATGATAGCATTTTTCATTGGTCAGTGTCGTTATTTTTCAAGGGACCAATGGTGGTTATGGCAGTTGTTCCTCAAAACAATAATATAAAATTTCTTTAGTGGTTTCTAAGGCTTTATTGTTCTGCCATCATCCTAAATAACGTCCTGTTTTTCAAATGTGTGATATGAGTACAGGATTAGACATGCATGTCAGGGTTTGTTAAGTGTTCAGGCAAGCATAGTGCTTAAAACTCCACATTCAGTGATTTTTGAATGGTGGAAATTGGATTTGATCATGTGTACTGCAAGGGATGAATCTGCATTGGGTGATTTACAAAAAAAAATAATGAAAATATTTTTTTAATTTAAATGGGACTCTACTGTCAGTCACCTCTGTTGGGTAAGCTGTGCTGCTACACAATGCAGTTACTAGTCACCTTGTGTCTACTTCAGCCACTACTGATGTTTCTGCAGTCATTGTGAATAATGCACACACTTGCACATTTCAATAATGTGTGTGTGTGTGTGTGTCTGTGAGTGAGACACAGACAACCATAAGTTCCTGTTGCTCAAATGATATTTAAACATCATTGGTAGGAAAGTTATCACAGGATTAGGCATGCACACCATTATTTGTTTTACTTATCAGCTGTAGCTGGAAGTTATTTTCTCCAAAAATTTTAATCTAATAATTATCAATCCCAGCGAGACATTCTTTCATAGTGGAAACTCATCGTATCAACTGCAATTAACTGGCCTTTATGCTATCAATTGCTTAAATAATCGTATGAAAATAATACTGAGAAATATTTAAATGAGTGAGGTAGTCTTTTCACCTGAGCAGGTTCAAATGTTCTGCTGCATACTGCAAGCATACCTGTCTGACTGATTAAGTCAATGGCTTAGCCATGTTCCAACAAGCAAACTAGAAAGTGTCTATACTTAGACAATGCCCACGCTTGACTACCCTAAGCTGTTCACTCCTGATATTACCTTGCCTCATGATATATTATGTTACCAAGCCTGCTGTATTTACTGTACCTGACTCTATTGCATCATCAGAATGTAAAAGCACTCAGCGTCCAAACATCCAGGATCGCCACTACACAAAGTTTTTTCCCGCAGAATAAGTGATTAAGGACACATGCAAACACAAGCCTGCACACACTGCATGATCTTTTGGGTTGAGTTGTAAGTATGAGTCAGAATTTGAATAAAAGTGTGTTTATGCTTAGGCTATATGCATAGGATGCATAGGCCTATTGATTATGCCTTCCCCTGCTATTGCCTGGAGTCAAACCCTAATCTGGAACAAAATAGTTTTATTTAAAAAAGGGACTGTAGTCTTGAGAATTATGTTTTTTATAATACCTTCACTCGTATAGCACTTTTCATGCATTTGTAGCGCAAAGCACTTTATAGCCATTAAAAAGAAATTATGTTTTTATTTACCATTCCAACTGATAAAATCAAAACTAATTGGTCATGTCTCTTGTCAATCTAATAGAAGCTCAATTTCTCAGAGGCTCTGTAAAATTTAAACTTCCATTGGGCTTGCTACACAAAACCATACTGTCACTAATAAGGCATGTGTGCTTTCACTATGTTCCATAACCTTTCACGTATTATAAAACTCAAATGACTATATCTTGGATATGGTGTGGCATATTTATACATTAATACTATATGCATGATTCAATCTTTTTACAAACGGACACTTACTTACCTTGTTTAGCCTACTCTATGGAGGTATTTTTGTAGCAAAAGTCACAAATCTGTAACTAATTTCAGAAATCTGTAAATGGTTTCATAAACTTGTATAATGGATGCACACATCTGCACTAGGGATGCAATGGTATGAGATTTTGACGGTATGATAACTGTCTCAAAATATCACGATTCACAGTTTCACAGTATCACACAATTGTTACTGTTTTAGAACAACTTTTAAATCTTCCAAACAGGTGTTTTTTGAACTTCCCCATCTTTCTTTTTTGTCCCTGTCCCAATATCTTTGGAACGTGTTGCAGGCAACAAATTCAGAATTAGCGTATATTTACAAAAATCAATAAAGTTGATAAAACATTAAATATCTTTTTTTGGATTGTTTTCAATTAAAAATAATTGACAAATCACTGCTTTCTGCTTTTATGTGCATTTTACATACCGTCTCAACTTTTTTGGAATTGGGGTTTGTAGTTAAATTAAAACAGTTCCCTACTGGTGTTTGTTCAGTTCCATTTAGTTCAACATAATGTTTTGCTCATATTAGTCAGTACAATTTCATAGTAAACTTTCAATTATGGTTAAAATCTGCTCAATTTAATACACTGCTCTTAATGTATCTTAGTTAATTGGAAATTATTTATTTATTAAAATTATTACATTTATATAAAATTGTATTCTTTTTGGATTACTATATTTATTTATTCAAATTATAAAAATGATATTACATTTTATTAGTTTCTGATTAGTATATGTATTTATTCAGATAATTACATTTGTAAATAAAATTATGAACCTTTTCATCATATGTTTACATGTTTATTGAAATTAATACTAAGGCAATTCTGTTCTGCTACATTTTCATTCATCCAGTTTCATTCAGCCTTTAGTTCATAATATAACCTATTTCAGTTCAACATGCTCCTACAAGTACATACCATTGCTAACATTGTCTAGTATCTGTTGTGTAATGCATTATTTCTATTCCAAAAACAGTGTTCTCTATGCATTGCTTTTTCCAGCCAACTTGAAATTTGTCTTCAAACTTTTTTCTAGTTTTTAATGTTTAAAATAATGAAAACTGAATAATGCCTATTTATACTATTCATGACATTAATATTATCAAAGTAAAGCTGGAATATGAAAATTTTCAAAAGAAAAATATTGGGGGACGGTTATGCTTAGCTGGTAGCAATCATAGAAATAACTGTTGTGAGAGAAATCCAGCACCATGCACTGTGTTTATACCCTTCTAAAACCAGCGATTCAGTCCTAATTTTGTTTTCAAAACAAAGTGACTTATGAAAGAAACCAATTGAAGAGATAGGCTGGTTCGCATCGCAAACCAATCAACAATGAGCATGACCTTGCCAGTTCACCAGCTAGAAATGTAACCAGCAATGGCGAAGAAGCGACCCGTTACACCAGCGCTACTTCATGCAAAGAGAACGCAAAGGGAATTGGATAAAGCTCGCTCGTAAACTACAGTAAACATAGGTGCTCATTTTTGAAGGTGGCAAGATGTTTGGGAAGATGTTTCTTGCAAGTCTTGCAATTTAACTGTGTGTTCAATTCAGCAGTGCATAAACTTCTAAATGTTTCAATGTATTTACTGTATAATGAAATAAAAATGAGGCAAGAAGGTACCGGGTTTGAATCCAGGCCAGAAAATGGAAATTGTGGAGTTTGCATGTTCTCCCCATGTCCATGTGGGTTTCCTCCCACAGTCCAAAGACATGCAGGTTAGGCTAATTGGAGATGAGTGTGTGAGTGTGTGCCCTGCAATGGATTGACGACCTGTCCAGTGGGATAGGCCCTAGCCCTGTGACCCTCTCCAGGAATAAGCGGGTTGGATAATGCACACCCTTGTATCTGTATTAAGGGCACCTGAATCTATCAGCATCAGGGTGTAAATACACTCACCCAAGATGAAACAAAGTCACTTCTGATGCTCTTTTATGCAGATTAAGTGATTACACACACACGCACACACACACACAAAGCCACTCTCTTTCACTTTCTCTTCCCCATGTCTGTGTCTCTTCTGTCCACCACAGTGGTTGAATGAGTGCCAGGGGGTTTCTAGTTGCTCTTGTTTGCTGATCATGAGAACAAGGCTTATGAGGTGTGACTTACAGTAATGAAACATGCTGCTCTGCCAGGTTTTCTCAGGTAGCAGTGTAAAATAAAGCCTTACCTCACTTTCCTCAAGGACATAATTCGATTGGAATGAATATTACTGGATAGCATTGAAAAAAATCTAATTTTATCTAAAAATCTAATTCTTATCATAAATGTCTGCTCTAAAATTAAAATGTGTATCTATCTGATATTGTTTCATTTCGTACTGCTTTTTAGTTTTGGATAAAGTGGGTTGATAAATGCTGCATTTAACTGGAGCTTGTATGTCATAAATGTGTTTGACCAGATATTTCACACATTCAGTCTTTTCTCTAGTTAATATCCATCCACACACCACATTCCAGCTGCTGTATGAAGTTCTCAGTAAAAGCAATGAGTGTTATCCCTTTCCCTCAGCCTGCAGGATACAACACTGAAGTCAATGTCTTAACAGACTTGCCCATTTCACACTGAGAATGGTAAACCTGCATTGATACTTTCTACTGCTTTCTATTTGCCCAGAGACACTCTGTGACTATTAGATATTATACTTATAAATTTGTCTCTTAGTATTGTTGTGTAAATTTGTTGAAAAGATATTTGTCTCATTTAAATCCACAAGGTGGTGCAATAGCATTTATGTTGCCTAGGCTTCTTGAATGAACACGCTTAAACAAAACATCCCTTTGCTTGGTAACCAATGACGTCCAGGGTTTCCGATTTTTCAACTGGCCAGCATACTTTTTTTTCTTCCTGTTGGTAAATTAGGGACTTTTTTTGAGCTTGTCAAGCCTTGATTGTTTTGAAAGTCATGTATGCACAGGAATGTTGCACAATGAGTGAGCTACCTGAAATGCTAACTTTCCTGTTTTTGGATATTTTGAGATGTTAAGAGAGGTTGATGGTTTTTCTACTTGCATTTCACCTTAATATGGTGAAACAGATTAAAACTAATTGATAGGATTGAAAATATTTGTACTTGTGTTTCTACCTTTTTCCTCCTAATACTGTTACTGCAATTTACAATTTGAACAACAGTAATAACAACAAACAAAACCCCTGGAAGATATTGTACATTCACAAGCATTTGTATGCATTGGATGTACTGAAGTATTATGAAACAGCACTGTATGCCCACTGCTGGATTACAACACTGCCATTCAAGCAAACACAATGAGAAGGGGAGAAGTTGGCATCGTTGGTTAGTAATAATGTAGAACCTGTTCTTTAAAGTTAGAGCAGAAATCCCCTAAGGATTGTGTCTCCCTGTGGTTGCCCTTTCTTTGTCCACAACAACTTCCTGTTGTTCAAATTATATACTTCAACCTCATTGGTAGGAAAGTTATTGCAGGCTTAGATATGCATGCGATGATTTGTTTTACTTATCAGTTGTAGCCGGAAGTTATTTTGTCCAAAAATGAAAATGTAAGAATGTTAATATTATTCCCAGCAAAACATTTTTTTAATAGCAGAAACTCATATCAACTGCGATTAACTTGCATATCAACTGTAATTAACTGAATTTGTATAAGTGTGTTTATTCTTATGATGCATAGGCCTATTGATAATGCAAAATCGTTTTATAAAAAAAATACAGTATAGTGACTATACTCTTGAGAATTATGTTTCTGTTATAAACCTTCACTTGTAGCCTATAGCACCTTTCATACATTTGTAACTCAAAACACTTTACAGGCATTCAAATGAAAGGATGCTTTTATGTTGCCATTTCAACTGAAAACCATTTCCATAGAGTTATGGATGTAAAAACCCTCAAAATAAAGCTGAAAGTCTGCACTTTAACACCACAGTCACATTTCAAATTGAATGTACTGGACTACAAAGCCAAAACAACAAAAATTGTGTCACTGTCAAAATACTTACGAACACCAAAAGTGTTAGGACGTTTTTTGCTGTTTTGTCCTGCATCTCCACATAGCTATGCATGCGGAAAGCACTTTTTAACGGGTAAATAAACGTCACAAAATGGATAGTCAGAACTACAAGGTCCTACAATAACGGTGGCCCGAAACCTGAGCTCACTGTTCCGATCGGGCCAATGCGCTTCATCTGTCCTCATTAGGCTAAAATGGAGATATAGCTAGCTAGGCAGATAGCTAACTAAGAAGCATCCAGAGGCCGACAGGAAATTTTAGATGTTTACTGATGATCACTGGCACGCAACACAATACCAGCTTACTCTCAGGAATCAAACACAAATACAGTTAGCTTAACTGCTGTTCACCTACCAATTCACTTAATGCGAACAACTATGGAAAACCCCATAGACGTGCTAGCACAAAAACTAGCACGTAAGTGAAATCTGTTTTACACTGGTCAACATAACTACTTTGTGGTCTCAGTAGCGTTAATGTTACCACACTGAAATATCAAAAAAAAAGAAACTTGTTGATTTTTGTTTCACTGGAACTTGGAAGACTGAAGCCAGATGCATAGCTATGTCACCAGACTAATCAAGTCAAATTTTACATTGTATGTTTCCCGCCCAATGCTTCGTCTTGTAGTCCACTTTAACGGACTACATATCCAGTACTGCAAGGTGGTTCTCAACCAATAAGATATCCTCATCTTGTCTGGACATTTTTGGCAGAATGGCAGTAGCCTGGCGCTGAAGACAAGCTAACGTTAGCCTGCCAAGTTGAGAAGCCTGCCCGACAAGGTTAGAAACTACGCTACGGTTAACCACATAAAGCAATTCTAGCTTTTAGTCCTTCAAGCTAGTTAGCTAACGTTAGAAAAAAGTGTTTAAAAACGGAGCTGTGTGCTACTGCTGGCTAACGTTATATGGCAACTTTTGGAGACAACGCTACACTATGGTTGCTCGTCCAGAGGGAATTATGGGACTTTGAGTTTTTAAACAGTGCAAGCGCTGCCGCTGGTATATTGACACAAAAATACTAAAACGTAAAATATACTCAAAGCTGCTGCAGAAAAAACGACATATTTTGCGAACGGGCATTATATTGAACAATCCAGAAAATTGATGGTTAGACCTACTCACTAGAAATGGTTTAAAAGTAAGTTTTAGTTAATGTCTACGCTCTAAATTAATGGGGAATTTACTTCCGAAACCAATGTGACATAGTGTTAGCAATTTAAATATATTGCTTTTCGTGGTCAAGGAGGTAGATCAAAGATACTCTTCAATTCAATTCGAATGGTTAAAACACTTTGTCTTTATTGTGTCAGCTCCAGGTCTTTACAGAATAACACAATGGGTTAGTACATCTGTGGTCCTCTGGAAGCGCGCTGGAAGTGCGCTCTCGCTCGCACGCTCTCGCGCACGTGGAACACCTCCATCTCTGTTACTGTGGTGCTTATATACTGTATGCTAAAAAGGGGTATGTCTTCTACCTTCCATTTTCATACATCACTGGGCGTATAATTAAAACCAATCAAACGCTTAGAATTACTCGTGTTCAGCTCATGTCTTGTATTTTTCCACGAAGATAGAAACTTATGAGTTTTGGCGTTTCCTGTTTTTGCATAAACTGACTCTGTTTTTGTGGCAACGCTTTATCTGAAAAATGTTGTGGCCCTCCCTCTCAGAACTCTCAGAACACAGGCCCAAGGTCACCCATTCGAAACTTAACTACCACAGACAAGTTTATACACTCTATTACAACATACTTTTTATAGAATTAAATGTTAAATTCCCACAATTCCCTCCTTTGATCCCTCCTTGGGATCAACACTATACAGCGGTAATTCAAGCTTGTATGGGTGATATCTTCACTCCATACCTAAAGCAGGTACACATTGCAAACCCAGTTTTCTTAATTTTATTTACTCTAACTATCAGGGTTATAATACTAGCACAGCGGTAAGCAATGATGTCAGAGCTCTTACTTAATCACCAGGAAAACCTCATAGGCAAAACCACAGAACTCTAGACTGAGTCTGCTGCTGGTGAGGACATGTCTCTGTCCGATATCCATCTTAAGCGATACTCCTTCATTTTTAATACATTTTACTTTTTACACTTCTATCAAGAGGAAAGAAAATCCTAGCATTTTGGCAACAGTGCATTGGCAGCTTTTTCTAAACATTTTATCACAATATAGTTACGTGGGGATTTCCAATCGGGCAGTTGGGGGTGTAGGGAGGTTCTGGTATCTCCCACACGGTTGGCATAGGCATAGTGTGCTCGTCACATGGTTCACTCAGTAATGGTAGTACAAAACATTTACTCGACTAACATACGATATTTTTCCCGCAAAATTATGTTGGCTTCTTCTTCTTTGGTCCAAGTAGCCTCAACGTCGGACCAATGGACAGAGGAGAGGTTACTAGCACATCACTCAGCCACGGTCTTTCTTTGGCAGATTATGTAATGCATCTATGTGCGTGTATTCTCTCTATCTGCCATTGATGAGGGAGCACATAGCTCCTGGTTGTGTAATTCTTTCTTCGTGTGTGTGTATATTCAGTGTTAGTGTTACTTTAATATACACCCAATGCCCTGTTGGAAAATAATCTTGCACATTCTGGTTAAGTGTTACACATAGTTCGCTAGTTCCCTCTTGAGCTGTTCAAGCGGGGGTCCATTGTACGGACCTCATACAAACGGCATGGGCCCTCCTATGGCCGATTGTGCCCTATTGGGGAAAAACTGATACTTTCCAAATTATTATACATCACCACTTCCCCACAATCATACACTTCCCCCTTTGCACAATGGTCCTGCCCATGCGCATCCTTAATCACACTTTGCTCTGTGTGTGTTATCTGTTTATTAGTTGCTCGAGGTTGTGTGCTTCTGTCTTCTTGGGCCCAATATCTGTAGAGAAACCTGACAATTTCAGTTAGTCACACAGTACTTTGTCATCTCATCTCCAATCCCCTGTAATTCTTCACAGCAGTGATAATTCGTCCCTGGAATTATCATTGGAGTTCCTGTCATAAATTCAAAAAAGGGGAGAAATTAACAATAATTAGTGGGGCCTAGTTCAGCTCTCATTGTCAGTAGAGCTGCTTGAGAGCCGCCACCCAGTTCCTGCTGGAAACAGAGAAGAACTCTTTATTAGTCTTTTCCCTTCACTTAGGGTACATTTTCACATACGGGGCCGCGTAGGATTTATTTGTCTGTTCAGTTTATTTATTTATCTTTGTTTTGGTTGTGCATCTAAACTGACAACCCTTTAGGAGAGATCGCATTGCCGGGTTTCACTTTGATGGTTTTTAGACAAAATCAAACAATTAAACACAAAACAAAACCACACAACTTAGGATGTAAATTAAACTAATTATTTATCTGCACCTGAACAAAAAACACAAACATTGGGAAGGTGGCCTTGCCCTCCACTTCCCCCAGCTTAAACTGTAAAGTTTCCACTTCTTATCTTCGCTTAAACATTGTTTCAATACTCCGCTGTTGCTCAATTATTTTCACTTGGTCCTTTATAGCCCCGCCAACTATGGTTATGCACAGCTTGATACAGATGCAGGCGCGGGTGTTTGAACATTTTTAGCCTGTCAAAACAGAGCTCTTCGGCTCTTTTGACCATTAATAATAAAACCCAGAAAATTCGAAATCAAACAAAACCCACAGCAAGAAGGAAAACAATATCCATTTTGAATGCTTCCACCTTATCCATAGCTGAACAACTCTCTCCCACTTTTTCTTTGATCAGGGCCTCCTTAAAATAGCCTACATTTATTGTGCTATTTCGATACAAAAGAAAACAAAAATGTGCTTTATTTAATCAATCACTATTACAGTTTTGAAATGGTTTAATAACGGGCAGACTTTCATTAACTCTTAGTTTGATAGTCACAGAATGGGCCTACATGGAAAATGTACAACATAGCCTATGTGATTTTGATTAGAAATGCTTGAACCGTTTTGCTTTCGGTAACGTTCCGCTGGGTGGACGTCAGATGCCAGTAGACCTAGGTAGGCTACAGGTTTCGATCATTTTGTAAGATTGCAGGCTATATATATATATTATTATTTTTTCTTTTAAATGTGAAACTAATTTGTTGCTAATTTATTAGGCTACTGAGTAGCCCGTAGCAGTAGCCCGTATGCAGAGAGTAACTGATTCGGTTGACAATTATGTAGGCTACTGCGGTGCGGTAGTCAGCAGTTCATATAGGCTAGTCAGTTCAGTAGGACTCACTGAACTGTGGTAGTAGGGGTAGTCTGTGGTCAGTACAGTTCGCTACAGTTCCTGTCCGCTGATGCGCACTCAAGCATATGAACGAATCATTGAGTGATGATCCGGTACACTCAATTCACTTTAAAGATTCGTTCAAAAAGATTCGTTCGTTCACGTACTGCACATCACTAAGACACGCTCGCGCATGCCCACTACACTGGTTAAAGAATGAGTTCCTGGTCGTTCCTGACAGTATTGTTGTTATACAATATATACACATACTCGGTTAAATCACACTAAAACACTGTCTCACTTTCTATGTCTTGGCTGGTGGAAACTACTAACTACTAACCCTAACCCTAACCCTCATGGGAAAATAAGTTATTCTATCCTGTTCTATTCCATTCTTTTCTCTGGCCACCAAACAAGTCCCCTTTCCCTGAAAGACTGAAAAGTTAAATTCAAAGCGGGCAACGCAGACCCTCTCTCTGCATGAAATCTACTCGTACATGCAGAGAATGGCACTTAAAACGAATTGTAACATTTTGCTTAAACACTAATATCTACTTTCACTTCTGAGGCACACTAACCACATTCCAGGCAGCAAGGAAACATCGAATCAACCTCGCTAGCATGTTATTGGCAACAGTATCGGTCAGCAACCAACTTTCCATGATTGAGCACCCACCGGTCACTGATGTATCAGTGTAATAATAACACTGAAGTCATACTGATGAATAACATTAATTTTTACTTTGATAAATCAAATTCAGATGCGCTTTCTTTTTTGTAACGCTTAGATTTATTAATTTGCTATTTGTACAGTCGCTGCTGTAGTTATATTCTTCTTAATGCAGCAAAAAACATCCAATTAAGCGAATAATGTCTCAATACTCCTCCATTCCTTTATCTACAGAATGTGCCCTGCTCCAGCCTCACATGCACAAGCCTTCAAACTCCTTTCACCAGACCCCCCTTTATGACTAACAGGTTTTGTCTGATTGTGTCAAAACCTTCCAGTAAACATGTGATCATACATTTTGGATAATAAACACCTCTATTTAATAGCTTTAATCATTGAGTAATGCATATATATGTTTTTCTCTAACAATCATCCCTCCTTTTATCATCTTTAGTGATAAATATACATTAAAAACATAAAAATATTCAAAATGAACTTAACCGCAAATGTTTGTGGTTAATGCCAACGTTTATCAATTTATTATTTTTTCCTACCTAAGAATCCCGATATCTCACGATGGAAAATGTAATAAACACCTTGTAGTTGAAATCGGTGCTCGGCCCGACCTCCCTGCTAGAAATAAATTACCATCACGTTATCATGGCAACTCACACCGTGACCCTCATTGTGCAACAACCCCGTATTAGAGTTCAGTTGTTGTGACAAATTATAGATTATTCATTACCTATATACAATTATATAACATACTGTAGGACCAACTATATCAAAATGTAGTGTCAACATGAACATGTTTTTCTGTGGTAGTATGAATTGCACAAAAAACCCATATGTGCACAATAGCAGCACAAGGCCTCAGACCCAAGGGCAGACAATCACGCACGAAAAATGAGCTCATTATTTGTATCGAAGTGTGTTCAATGAACAATGGCCCCAAGCCAGGCACCCAACACGAGCTCATCTCGACACCTGCAAATCAAGGACACACACACACCCACACGCAGGGAAATTGAAACAGCCACACCGCAAACACACTCCTCAAAATTTCCCACGGCGAGGTTTAGTTATCTCAAAATTTAGGCATTCATTCACACACACACACACACACACACACACACACACACACACACACATAGACAATTAAATTTTCCTAGCCCGTCTGAAGAGATAAGCATGAACTACTCCCTACAAATTTCTCGGGGCCCGACCATCGAAAAGAACATCCTTGAAAATGTATGTGTGTGTGCAGTCCGAGGAACTGACAGAGTTTATTAAATCCAAATAAAACATTTATCTTCTATCTTTACAAACATTGGTGTAAAAACTATGTAAATTGAACTACTATTGTCAAACCGTGACTAGGATGTTTCTGATATGATTAAATCATAGCATTTCATCAAAACTACCATATAAATAAGGCTCATATGTAATGCTTAATTTAGGACAGGCAGAGACCTCTGCAGACCATGGAAACACCAAAAAAAATAACACACAAGATGTCAGCTGAACTTTTTGGTGCGCTGTTATGTTTCGCTTCTGTCATTAACGGACTTGTTTTTACGTCTTGCGGGTGAGCATGAAATTTGACGGACTCAGACTGGACTGTGTGATTGAGTGTTTTTTAACATATGTATGTTTTAGCCGATCAGCCTGGGTATGTATATTTGTGCTAAATCTTTTATAATAAATTACGTTATACCAGACTCTAGAATGTTGTGTCTATTTTGGAAGAAAGTTTGAATTACGTGTAGTGCAATGGTCCTGACCCCTCCCGACAGGGCGGTGAAAGGATTTGTTCGATTTATTATACTTCACTAGCATGAAGCTATAACTGTATAACTATAACTATAACTGCGTGTATTATCTGCATTAACCAGAGGTTTAAAATCAGTATATTGGCCTGCATTACTTATTTATTTATTTGGTAAATCAGACCTTTTTCTTCAATTTTGTCTGTTACAAAATGAGCCTTTACTCAATTTATCTCTTTCAAACACTTTGAAGGACAATGAATACGGTTCGGTTATCATGCTGAGATCAATCCTCGTTTTTATTTATTTATAACCATAGGCTAAAACCTTCTCCACAGCAAATTCGCTGTAGCCAGTAGCCTATGCTATTTGAACACAATAAACTGCAACAGACTGTCTCTGCCTTGTTTTGCCTGCAACTAAATCGAATCACTACCTGAAAATAGAGAACTGAGTAGCACATAACTCCAAGCCAGTCAAAGGACATAAACAAATTAGTGCGCTCAGAATTTTCCATGAAAATAAACTGCATATATGTATAATATCATATAATATATATGTAATGTAATAACAACTTAACTAATAACGCAAATTGAATAACACTTTCACTTCCTTCTATGTTGTCTTGCTTTCTGTCACAATCCTATGCACGTTTCCCTCGCGTATAACTTCCACTTATCTATCTGTACTAACCATAAACTTAATCAACCGTAAACTCTGATTAAGATCTTCCACACTTCTTTGCACAACACTGTTTACACTTTCCCAGGCGGGTCTTCATTACGATGCGTCTGATCATAAATTTCACAAATCTTATAGTATACTGGGATTATAACACAAACTATTGCAAATATATCATACATTGTAGTATAGCTCCGGAGACACAGAAAGTAATTGGGCACATATTTTAACTTTTTTAAGGTCTCTCCTACATGAGCTGTTACGGTAATTCTGGTGGTCAGGTTACACACACTGCAAAACGGAAGCTACGGGATCTTTTAACAAAAATAAACTGCTTATTTCACTCAAGGTGTAAAGGGTTCAAAGCACTGCAAGTATTTTTAGTTTTCCTTTATAAGAAATTACTGTGGATTCACCAATAATGTGCCTTCTACCCACTTAATAACTGCTCACTTCATTACGAAGGCTACAACTCAACAAGCCAAAAGTATTTGGACGCCTTCATGCGTGCACCGTTTATTTGTCTGTTCTTCCAGTCTCTCCGCTATCGGTTTTTGGCTGCCCACGACCAACAGGACACTATAATTTGTTCAATCAGAATCCCACTTTATCACAATATACCATGAGTTGGGCTTTCCATTCACTTTTAAAATCACATTCTTCTGGATTTAACAATTTACAGGTATTTTCTTCTAAACCACTCAGCTGATTTAACATAAACACAACACAGCTGATACACAACCACAGCGCTGTAATCTCATACTTGTGTCGACACACATTCATTCTCTGGCCAGCACTCACACAACCCACACTTTTTCTCAGACAAAAATGGTTTGTCTGGCTCGGGGAACCATCTCGGCTAAATATTTAGCCCATTTATCACGACGCTTTTTCAATTCCTGGGCACATAGTTTAGAACTCAGATTGTCCCATAGTTTACGCAATATATCCGCGGTAGTCGTCATTTTTGCCTTATTCCGTAAACGTTATTTATTACTTAGATATTGACTCGTTTTAATTTCTACTTTTTACTTGATATGTTTGATTAGGATCCACAATTTAACAGTTCTAATTAAATTAACACAACCTTATTTCCCTTAATTATTCACCAAATATCAGTTATATTGCAGTCATTGGCTGTGATCCTCTGCATTCAGTTACTCATTTAATTTTCTCAATGCACGTCTGCATTATCAGAAAATATTTTCACTGAATCAGTATCACGAAAGCTTACAATGACACCCACAATTTTGTTTATCCCCTTTTATCATTTTAATACAGCAGATATACAACAGATAAAATAAAAAAATAAAAAACTCAAAGACCTGTTTATGAATCAAAACTGTATTCCATGAATCAAGTCCTTTTGTATGTTTTCACTCGTGGATTTAGCGCCTCTCTATCTATCTCACCCATTTAATGTCGATTATTTGGTTCGACGGACCTTACATTGATATCACTAGATCAATGTATCACCACAGTAATTTGCGTATTTCGTTTCCGAGGTGCATATGCGTCGCACTATGTAACTTGATACTGGCTCTGAATCCTAAGGCTGAATTCGTTTCCAAAAGACTACACACTTAGTATCTCATTACATAGGTCCCACAAATAATGGACCCGCAAATTTTTAATTACACACAACCAAAGAATATTTTATTCTGTGTCTTCACTGCACTTTTTATCCTTATTCTTTGTCAAGTTGGGTCATGGAATACACCTTAAATCATTTCATTCGTTCTGACAAATTTATGCAAATTAGTTCTTTTAACAAATTTTCAGATGGTTTGGTTATATCTCTCAGACATTTCCTTATAAAGGTTCTGCTTACCTTGTCTTTTTAGGGGCCCCGGAATGTCCAAGAGATTAAACTGCCACCGTCTATTTTTATTTTTATTTTTTATTGATCCAAGATCATCTCCCTCCTCCACGACGAGGTCACCATTTTGTTAGCAATTTAAATATATTGCTTTTCGTGGTCAAGGAGGTAGATCAAAGATACTCTTCAATTCAATTCGAATGGTTAAAACACTTTGTCTTTATTGTGTCAGCTCCAGGTCTTTACAGAATAACACAATGGGTTAGTACATCTGTGGTCCTCTGGAAGCGCGCTGGAAGCGCGCTCTCGCTCGCACGCTCTCGCGCACGTGGAACACCCCCATCTCTGTTACTGTGGTGCTTATATACTGTATGCTAAAAAGGGGTATGTCTTCTACCTTCCATTTTCATACATCACTGGGCGTATAATTAAAACCAATCAAACGCTTAGAATTACTCGTGTTCAGCTCATGTCTTGTATTTTTCCACGAAGATAGAAACTTATGAGTTTTGGCGTTTCCTGTTTTTGCATAAACTGACTCTGTTTTTGTGGCAACGCTTTATCTGAAAAATGTTGTGGCCCTCCCTCTCAGAACTCTCAGAACACAGGCCCAAGGTCACCCATTCGAAACTTAACTACCACAGACAAGTTTATACACTCTATTACAACATACTTTTTATAGAATTAAATGTTAAATTCCCACAATAGTCACTTGAGTACTCTATCAGAGACCCCCTATATAAGAAAATCTCTGGGTGCATCCCAATAATCAAAAAATGCACACTTCCTTTCTCCACTACCATCTCCTCTCCTCCGTGCCCCGGAAACAGATCTTTGTGTTTTAATCTAATGTTGCTGATTTCATCTTCATTACGTATTAATGGTTACATATTTATTAATGTCTCGACACAAACCGCAATGTCAGGTACATTGTATACTGTACATGCAAATACTTGTACTCGAAACGTTCATACAGTTTTGCATACTTCTGGGTAGGAAAGGAGTGGTAGTGGGTGAGTGGAGGAAAGGAGGTGGGGAGTGAAGAGTATTGGGACGCACCCTCTGACTCTCTTCACCCAGTGAGGGGCATGAACCTTCAAGAACCCGGATGTGCCACGGTGGTCCGGAACCTGAAATTCGGGGAAGCCGACCGAGCAGAGGGAGCAGCCTGTTACCACAACCTTCGTTTTTCAGCATGAAATGCTTTTGTATCGGCCAACATACCGCTACAGAATGATAAGCATATACAATTAAAAGTTAAAATGCTGTTGTAGTTGTAAACTGTTTTAGCTATGTTTGCTATTTCTGCTATCCTCAAGGTCTTCAATACGGGTCAACTATCTCGCTGCATTATTGATTTGGTGCTCATGCATGATGAGCAAAGCCAAAACTTTCCTGCAAATCAAAAGTCAGAGTTTTACTTTAAGCAGAGTAAACTCTATTCTATGCTGGGACGGCATACTGCTTTCCAAATCTTTGGCTTATACACAGAGTATAGAAATTGGCTGTCTTCTACCTAGCAACAGGAGAATCTGTGATGATTGCATTTTTCATTGGTCAGTGTCGTTATTTTTCAAGGGACCAATGGTGGTTATGGCAGTTGTTCCTCAAAACAATAATATAAAATTTCTTTAGTGGTTTCTAAGGCTTTATTGTTCTGCCATCATCCTAAATAACGTCCTGTTTTTCAAATGTGTGATATGAGTACAGGATTAGACATGCATGTCAGGGTTTGTTAAGTGTTCAGGCAAGCATAGTGCTTAAAACTCCACATTCAGTGATTTTTGAATGGTGGAAATTGATTTGATCATGTGTACTGCAAAGGATGAATCTGCATTGGGTGATTTGATCAAACAAATAAAATCCAAGTCATTGGCTTAGTCATGTTCCAACAAGCAAACTAGAAAGTGTCTATACTTAGACAATGCCCACGCTTGACTACCATAAGCTGTTCACTCCTGATATTACCGTGTCTCATGATATATTATGTTACCAAGCCTGCTGTATTTACTGTACCTGACTCTATTGCATCATCAGAATGTAAAAGCACTCAGCGTCCAAACATCCAGGAAAGCCACAACACAAAGTTTTTTTCCACAGAATAAGTGATTAAGGACACATGCAAACACAAGCCTGCACACATCGCATGCTCTTATGGGTTGAGACGTAAGTATGAGTCAGAATTTGTATAAAAGTGTGTTTATGCTTAGGCTATATGCATAGGATGCTTAGGCCTATTTATAATGCCTTCCCCTGCTATTGCCTGGAGTCAAACCCTAATCTGTGACAAAATCGTTTTATTAAAAAAAGGGACTGTACTCTTGAGAATTATGTTTTTTATAATACCTTCACTCGTATAGCACTTTTCATGCATTTGTAGCTCAAAGCACTTTACAGGCATTAAAAGAAAATTATGTTTTTATTTACCTGATAAAATTTACCTGATAAAATCAAAAATCAATTGGTCATGTCTCTTGTCAATCTGATAGAAGCTCAATTTCTCAGAAGCTCTGTAAACATTCAACTTCCATCAGGCTTGCTTCACAATACCTCACTGTCACTTATAAGGCATGTGTGCTTTCACTATGTTCCATAACCTTTGACGTATCATAAAACTCAAATGACTATATTTTGTATTTTATAGTATTTATACATTAATACTATATGTATGATTACTTTTTTTTTACAAACTGAAACTTATGTACCTTGTTTAGCCTACTCTATGATGGTATTTTTGTAGGAAAGTCACAAATCTGTAACTAATTTCACAAATCTGTAAATGAACTCACAAATGTGTAAATAGTTTCATAAACGTGTAGAATAGATGCACACATCTGTACTAGGGATGCAACGATATGAGATTACGGTTTCACAGTATCACACACTGTTTTACAACAACCCTTTAATCTTCCAAACAGGTGTTTTTTGAACTTCCCAGCTTTTCTTTTTTGCCCCTGTCCCAATTTTTTTGGAACGTGTTGCAGGCACCAAATTCAGAATTAGTGTATATTTACAAAAATCAATAAAGTTGATAAAACATGAAATATCTTTTCTTTGTATTGTTTTCAATTAAATGTATGTAAAAGAGAATTTACAAATCATTGCTTTCTGCTTTTATGTGCATTTTACATTCTGTCTCAACTTTTTTGGAATTGGGGTTTGTACTAAAATTAAAACAGTTTCCTACTGGTGTTCGTTCAATTCCATTTAGTTCAACATAATGTTTTGCTCATATTAGTCAGTTCAATTTCATAGTAAACTTTCAATCATAGTTAAAATCAGCTCAATTGAATACACTGCTCTTAATGTATATTAGTTAATTAGAAATGATTAATTTATTCTAATTATTAAATTTATATACAATTTTATTATTTTCTGATTACTATATTTATATATTCAAATTATTAAGATTATATTAAGTTTTATTAGTTTCTGATTATTATATTTATTTATTCAAATTATTTAAATTTGTAAATAAAATTATTAATCTTTTCATCATAAACACATTCTTAAAAAATATGTTTACATGTTTATTGAAATTAATGCTAAGGTACTTTCATGGTTTTTTTCATCTGGAAAATTAAATGACACAGTTCTGCTACATTTTAATTCATCCAGTTTCATTCAGCTTTTAGTTCATAATATAACCTATTTCAGTTCAACATGCTCCTACAAGTATATACCATTGCTAACATCTAGTATCTGTTGTGTAATGCCTAATTTCTATTCCCAAAACAGTTCTCTATGCATTGCTTTTTCCAGCCAACTTGAAATTTGTCTTCAAACTTTTTTTCTAGTTTATGTGTAAAATAATGAAAACAAACTGAATAATGCTTATCTATAGTATTAATGACATTAATATTATCAAATTAAAGCTGGAGTATGACATTTTTTAAAAGAAAAATATTGGGGGATGGTTATGCTTAGCTGGTAGCAATCATATAAATAACTGTTGTGAGAGAAATCCAGCACCATGCACTGTGTTTATACCCTCAAATTCTATATTCTAAAACCAGCGATTCGGTCTTAATTTTGTTTTCAAAACAAAGTGGCTTATGAAATAAACCAATTGAAGAGATAGGCTGGTTCACATCGCGAACCAATCAACAATGATCATGACCTTGCCAGTTCACCAGATAGAAATGTAACCAACAATGGCGAAAAAGCAACCCGTTACACCAGCGCTATTTCACGCAAAGAGAAAGCGATGGCAATTGGATGAAGCTCGCTCGTAAACTGCAGTAAACATAGGTGTTCATTTTTGAAGGTGGCCAGATGTTTGGGAATGGATTGGTTTAAAGACAGACGTGGAGCTCCCATATTCTACTGGGCAGGTAGGTCAAAAGTTTCAACACTAATTAACCTCGATGTTCTGCTTGCCAGCCTATTGTAATTAGGCCTACCTATACAAAATAGTAGCTAGTTGCTATTATTGATCATTACGTAATTTGGCGGCTAGTTCTTGGAAGAAGGAAATGTTTGATAATGTTATATGTCTTATAGATCGCATTAGCTACAACCGGCTGCTTGGCTATAACAATGCCTGCTGGCTGTAGCCAGATAATGCCTGGTTACACAAACTCAGTGTGATGCAACAACGGAAAATTATTCAGTTTTTTAACCTGGACTCTCGTAGCTGACAATTTTGCTGTAACATTAGCTATACCAGTCTGTAATCCTGCAGTATCTAGAAAACTTCACATCCACAATGAGGTTAGTGGGGTGGGGGGTGTGTCTCTTTTTCTGTGGGCAGGGCCAAAGGGTGTTATGACTTTGAAATGTTTTGACAACAAATGCGATGGTTGAGAAAGTACTGAGAAGATACTCCAGCTTTAAGGCTTCTTTTTTCCAGATTGAATGCTGTAGTTCACACCGAAGCATGTGTACTTCATGCAGGTCTTGCAATTGAACTGTGTGTCCAATTCAGCAGTGTATAAACTTCTAAATGTTTCAAAGTATTTACTGTATAATGAAATAAAAATAAAGCAAGAAGGTCCCGAGTTTGAATCCAGGCCAGAAAATGGAAACTGTGTGGAGTTTGCATGTTCTCCCCATGTCCATGTGGGTTTCCTCCCACAGTCCAAAGACATGCAGGTTAGGCTAATTGGAGATGAGTGTGTGAGTGTGTGCCCTGCAATGGATTGGTGACCTGTCCAGTGAGATAGGCCCTAGCCCTGTGACCATCTCCAGGAATAAGCGGGTTGGATAGTGCACACCCTTGTATCTGTATTAAGGGCACCTGAATATATCAGCATCAGAGTGTGTATACACTCATCCAAGATGAAAAAGCCAGTTCTGATGCTCTTTTCTGCAGATTAAGCGATTGCACACACACACACACACACACACACACACACGCGCACACACAAAGCCACTCTTTTTTACTTTCTCTTCCTCATGTCTGTGTCTCTTCTGTCCACCACAGTGGTTGAATGAGTGCCAGGGGGTTTCTAGTTGCTCTTGTTTGCTGATCACGAGGCTTATGAGGTGTGACTCACAGTAATGCAACATGCTGCTTTGCCAGGTTCTCTCAGGTAGATACACAGGAAAACAGTTGAAGGCCTGACCTCACTTTTCTCAAGAAAATAATCAGATTGTGCTGGATATTATTGGATAGCTGAAGGACATCTGCCTTTTAACAAAAATATAATTCTTATCATAAATGTCTGCTCTAAAATGAAAATGTTTACCTACCTGATATTGTTTAATTTTGCACTGCTTTTTAGTTTTGGATAAAGTAGGTTGTAAATGTTGTATTTAACTGGAGCTTGTATGTCATAAATGTGTTTGACCAGATATTTCACACAGTCAGTCTTTCCTTTAGTTTAATATCCATCCACACATGACCACACATTGGTCTCATTTAAATCCACTAGGTGGTGAAATAGCATTTATGTTGCCTGTCAGATAGGTTTCTTGAATGAATACTCTTAAACAAAACATGCCTTTGCTTGGTAACCAATGACGTCCAGAGTTTCAGATTTTTCAACTGGCTGGCATGCATATTCTTTTTCCTGTTGGTAAATTAGGGACTTTTTTGAGCTTGTCTAGCCTTTTTAAGATAATTTATCTGGAGGAATGTTGGGCAAGGTGTGAGCCAGCTGAAATGCCAACTTACCTGTTTTTGAGGTATTAAGAGTCATTGATGGTTTTGCTATTTGCATTCTCTATTAAGATGAAACGGATTCAAATTAAACAGATAGGATTGAGAAAATTTATACTCGTGTTTCTCGCTTTCTCCCCCTACTTGTGTTACTTGTAGTAACAACAACAATCAAAAACTGTAGAAAATATTGTACATTCACAGGCATTTGTATGCATTGGGTGTGCTGAAGTGTTATTAAACAGCACTGTATGCCCACTGTGTCTCAAAGTCAGTTAAACATTGGATGGGCACGCACACGCACGTGTGCGCATACACACACACACACCACACTCACGCAAAGCCACATGCATTTTCTTTCAATTTCTCTTTCCCACCACTCTTTATATCTGCTTCTCTTCCGCTTATAACATTGACACAATGTTTGAATGTGTGAATGCCAGGGGTTTTCTTGTCGTTTTTTGTTCACTGTTATTATGAGAACAAGGACTGTGAGGTTTGGCATACAGAAGTGAAACCTGCTTCTCTGCCTGTACTCTCTTACCTCAGGCACTCAGCCTAAAAAGCCTGGCAGAGCCACTGATGGATATACTAACTGTCTTTTGTATTCAGATCTTGCAACACACATTTATTTATTTATTTTACCTTTTTACATTTGATACAGGTGACAGAGGTGATTTAATCAACTTGTGTGAAAAGGGTACAAAGTTGAATCAATTTGTAATACAGCAGATTAGATACTGTACAGAAGGTATTACTGTACTACATAATAACAGAAGTAAACATACTTAAGCAGCCTCAGGGGTCTTTAACAGGTAAGATGGTTACACTTTGCTTTCTGGCTTAACTACATTCATTTTAGCAGGGAATCTCTCTTAATTGTAGGGTGTATACTGTACTCAAATAATTTAGTGAGGATGCCTGTTATGATTCACAGTATCATAGTTTCATTCTAATAGTAAATGGTTCTCATTTAAATCCATTAGTTGGTGGTCCATATTACCTCTCTGATGGCCTCTTTGAATTAAATTCTTCAAAAAGAGAATCCATTTGCTTGGTAACTGATGACATCTGGGGATTAAATTTTTTCAACTGGCTGACACTTATGCTTTATTTTCCTGTTGGTACTGTATATTAGGGACTTTTTAGAGATGGCAATGAACCACCTGTTAGGACCCAGCTTCTTTCTTTGTAATCCAAGTCAGGACAGCAGGAACTCACCAACACAACAAAAACTTTACGAGTAAAAGTAAAGATTTATTGTATGTCACGCCGGCTATGCAGTGGTAAGATCACTGAAACCCAGCACAAGTTTTCGGTACAGCAACCTTCAACAAACTGGTCGCCTGACCAGGCTTAAATACCCTCGGAGGCCTTGGACTCCATCTTACACTTGGCGCTAAGCGGCGGTAACTCAAACGCAAGTGTCTTTGCTAGTTTCAGACTGACGCAGTTGTCATTTTACTGTCCAGCCCTCACGTTGTTTAAATAGCACGTAAACGTATGCTGAACTGGACGGTTGGTCTTACGATGAGGTGTGGTCAGGCTAATTTTTGGTGTATTGCTATTTTGAGGGAGCAGAAAGCATCCATATTACCTTTCTGATGGCATCCTTGAATTAAAGCCTTCAAACAGAGAATTCCTTTGCTTGGTAACCGATGACATCAGGGGTGTTCCATTTTTCAACTGGCTAACACTTCTGCTTTATTTTCCTGCTAGTAAATTAGGGACTTTTTTGTGATCTTCACAGGTAAAACAGGAGTTCACAGCGAACTTTGGATTTCCTTGGGTTCTTTTGCCTCAGCAGAGAAGGCTCATGTGAAACATAAGGGAGCCTAAAAACGATGTGCGATGCTACGTGTAAGGTTACACAATTATTCGCAAATTATCCTGGATCAAGCTATGACTCCATATTGGCCAACAGTTCCTGCAATCTTCTTGGGGGACAATCTTGGCTATCCAGTAAACTTTGCTGATAACACTTAGTATATCATACCAATGGTGAATTGCCATTCAATCTAAAACTCACGAAAACATGCACTGCAATATAGACGGAGTGCTAAAAATGCACTTGTCTGGATCATAAGAAAAGGTGTAACATTACAATACAGCCTTTTTCATTTACAGCCTGCAAGTACATTGAATGGTTTTGATTGAAAAAAAGTTCAAAACTTTGTCCAGTAAATATTGCATTTATTATTTTTAAATCACATTAATGCCAAATTTATTTTTTGTTCTTCATATTTTTAATTACAGTGACCAGGTTTTCATATTTTTGGCAATTAAAACCCTGCTGATTTCACCATGATTTAAAAAAGAACTAAATGTCTGATTAAGGAAAATAAACATTTTCAACAATTAGAAACAAAAACAAATTTGCAGCATGTTACACAATTACTTCAGAATTTTAATGCCATATATTTTCTGCATGCACACTTTAACTTCATGCACAAGCAGTTCTGTTTCACCAGCTGTAAATCGCTCTTCTTCCAGTCTTACTAAATTCATCCGCCAAGATGCAAACATAGGTTTTTTTTAAAGGGAATGAGAGATGACACTCTGATTGGTTTATTGTGTGTTACGCCCAAGGCACACCTATAATGAATATGCTTTTGATCATCAACAACACACGCCATTTGTCATGTCCGATAACTTATGGAACCTAGATGTCTGGTCAGGGAGGGCAGAGGCTTGTCCAACTTTGGCCTTTGCCCTCTGGCCATACAATTTACAAAGATCAGCCCTCACCTGGTACACCAAATCATTGATCAATACAGGCACATGCTTAATTAGGCCTACTCTTATAGCGCAAAACTCCGAACCCATCGCATCAAAAATGTCCACTGACTTCCATTGAGATTATTAAGTGCCATTTATGGCTTCACCATTGCACACTACAGTTCAAATATTTTAAATGCTTCAAGTTGTGTTTCTACTCATACTAACACTAGTAGTGCTATTGCAGTTAATGACCTGCGAGCTGAGCAACAGCAGTTTATGTCAACAATGCATTCTGGAAAAGAAATTCAAGTCTTTTATTTCTGTTTTTAATCTCTGTTTTGGAACTTGCAGAGGGAACTCCCCCCCCCCCCCCCCCCCCCCTGTACCTAGCATTGACTAGAGTGTTCCATCAGAATCCCTACCTAGATGAAGAATGTACATATTTTATCTTATATTATTATTTGTTCTTATTGCTCCTATCTTGTTTGTCTGTAACTCTTGTATATGTTGTTTGTAACAGGGCGCTCTTGAAAATGAGAGCTTGCTCTCAAGAGCCTTCCCTGTATAAATAAAGGAGAAATAAAAAAAATAAAAAAAAATAAAAAGTCCTTATCCTAAAATCAAATTTTTCTAATAGATATTGTATTGCTCATATATACCTGGAGAGCTTTAAGTGTAATTATTATAGTCGCATCTGGTGCAATTTTTAATATTTATGTTAAAATGCAGCTCTGAACAAATATATAGCATTTACAAGTATGTGTGTGTGTGTTTGTTTGTGTCGGGGTGTATGTGATCATTATATGTTTTCTGTTATTAAGTGTATTAATGTATAGTTAAAAAGGTGCACAGAATACTGACTATGTCACCAGGTCACACACCGGAATTCACAAAATGAACACAGTGGAGATCAATTTTTGAGAAAAAACAATCTGAATACCAACTCGTTCAGTTTTAATGTTTACACAATTGTTTTTCAGTATCATACCAATGCTGTACTGTCCTTTTTTATGTACTTTTATGACACCTGTTATACTTACTGTATGCAAAGGTTCTGAATGTTACCATGTTCCTCTTGAAATCAGACTTTAGCCTGGATTCAACATTTTCCTTAAGGTGCATTTAAGGAATGCAAGTGTTGTTTTCACAAATAGTTTGTAAATTTGTTTTAGCTTTGCTTATCACTGAAGTCGTAAACTGTGTCTAGAAAAAAACATTTACAAAAACACTTACATTTAATCATAAATCAGTTATGGAATAAAGTTGGATCTTGGCCTTTGTCTCATGTGTAGGCTCTGTCAGCTCTTGTCAAAACAAAGGTTATAAAGCAGAACTTTCACAGCCCTGCTGAGAATCAATTTACCTAACAACAGATCGATCACCATTTCTTTATTTTCTCATTGGTTCCTGAAGGTGTGGGCATGTAGTTTGTTAGGCCGTTGCTGAAAAATAATAACCGGAAACCATGAGGTCATAAAGCATTGGCAGTATTTCTGTTTGTACTATACGGTCACTGTCATACACCTGATAACACTGGGCAAATAATGCTCTGTGTACAGGGGCGTTGCAATCTTGAAAAACACCCCTCATCATTGGGTAAAGATGATCACTCAGTGAGATTAATAAACTATTGACATCAACCTTGTCTTCTAACTATATCATTATACCCAAACCATGCCAGACAAATTTGCCCCATTATGGATCTACTAGAACCCTTCACAGTTAGATCAATGTTGTGTTTCAATTTTTGATCACTACCTCTAAATTCTCCTTCTCTAATTTTTTTCATATGACCGTCCCAACAGCTGTCCAGACTTGGAGGACTACACATTGGTCACTGGCCAACCAATTGTTATTATGCATTGAGGCAAGGAAACAAGGAATTTTCTGCTGACTGAAAGCTTCTGTCTATGGCCACCACCCGGATGGGTTTTTTAAATTTACAATGCAATGTGGATTTATTGTATGTCACGCCAGCCAGCAGTAAGATCACTGAAACCCAGCACAAGTTTGTGGTACAGCAGCCTTCAACACACTGGTCGCCTGACCAGGCTTAAATACCCTAGGAGGCCTTGGACTCCATCTTACAGTTGGTGCTAAGCGGCGGTAACTCAAACGCAAGTGTCTTTGCTAGTTTCAGACTGACGCAGGTGTCATTTTACTGTCCAGCCCTCACATTGTTCAAATAGCACGTAAACTTATGCTGAACTGGACGGTTAGTCTTAAGATGAGGTGTGGTCAGGCTAATTTTTGGTGTATTGCTATTTTGAGGGAGCAGAAAGCATCCATATTACTTTTCTGATGGCATCCTTGAATTAAAGCGAATTCCTTTGCTTGGTAACCGATGACATCAGGGGTTTTCCATTTTTCAACTGGCTAACACTTCTGCTTTATTTTCCTGCTAGTAAATTAGGGATTTTTTTGTGATCTTCACAGGTAAAACAGAGTTCACAGCGAACTTTGGATTTCCTTGGGTTCTTCTGCCTCAGCAGAGAAGGCTCATGTGAAACATAAAGGAGCCTATAAACATCCAGGCGATGTGCGATGCTACGTGCAAGGTTACACAATTATTCGCAAATTATCCTGGATCAAGCTATGACTCCATATTGGCCAACAGTTCCTGCAATCTTCTGGGGGGACAATCTTGGCTATCCAGTAAACTTTGCTGATAACACTTAGTATATCATGCCAATGCGTGAATTGCCATTCAATCTAAAACTCACGAAAACATGCACTGCAATATAGACGGACATCTGACTGAAAGCCTCTGTCTATGGCCACCACCCAGATGGGTTTTTTAAATTTGCAATGCAATGTGGGTCTCTGATTTATTTTGGTATGACATCAGTACATTTTAATATATGTAAATATGGAAGTGCATCAACTGTAATTCCACTGAAAAGTATAGTTCAGGCCGCCGCGGTGGTACAGCGGTAAAGACCGCTGACTTTCAGTCAGCGCAGTTGTACTCCGAGGATCGGGGTTCGCGCCCCGGTCCTGCCATAGCCGAGCGTGGCCGGTGCCCTGTGGAAGCGACAATTGGCGGTTGCTTCCGGGTGGGGGGAGGGGCTCGGAGAGAACCGCTGCGCACAGGGGGACCCAGGGCGTGTCACGGTCAGGGGCTGCGCCCTGTAGAGGACGTAGCGCCCTCCCTAAAAAAATACCGATCGACGGGGTTGTGCAGCGGTGGTTCTCTAGCGGTTGCTACACGGGGGGGAATTGAATTAGAATAGGGGTTCAATTGGCTACTAAATTGGGAGAAAAAGGGAAAAATCAGAAACAAAATTTAAAAAAGAAAAAAAAAAAGAAAAGTATAGTTCACTTTCTAGTTTTTGTAGGTTTTTATTTCAGTTATTAGTGTGATGACGAATATTTTAAATATTTAGAGTGGAGAGTAGAGTTTTGGGTGGCACGGTGGTGCAGTGGATAGCACTGTCACCTCACAGCAAGAAAGTACGAAACCTGGTCAAGGGCCTTACTGTGTGGAGTTTGCATGTTCTCCCCTTTCTGTGCCAGTTTCCTCCCAAAGACATGCAGGTTAGGCTAATTGGAGACTCCAAATTGCCCATAGGTGTGAGTGAATGGTGTGTGTGCTCTGCGCTGGATTGGCGACCTGTTCAATAAGTATTCCCGCCTCTTGTGCCCAATGAAGGCTGGGATAGCCCCCCACCCCCCCCCCCCATTTGGGGGTTCATAGTCTAAAGTATGCCTCCAGAGGTTATTCTTCAAATAATTACATTTACTCTTATTTTCATTTGGAACTAATTCCTATGGAACTTCAGACCATTGATCTCAAGAAAATACGAAGTATTATTATGAGAGGTATTATAAAAGCTATTCACATTTTTCAGCATACAATATAGTTAATTACCTTTATTGTTTCATTTATACACTCTCAGAAAAAACGTATGAAAAATGTCTAAAAAGGTGCAAACGCTTGTCACCGATACCCTATCTATAGGTTCATAAAATTTTACTCCTAGCCAGAAATACATAATTCACTTTTTTTTCTTGTAAAAGGTATTTATTACTACCTAAATAGAAAATTACAGTACCTTTCAGGGTAGATTTATGAAACCTGTTTCTTAATGAATAAAAATGTACCTCCACTGTACCTTTATTTCTGAGTGTATATCCTTCTTTAATGTATAGAGATGCACATCTTTAGCCTGAATTCTGGAGAATAGTTCCTCCACAAGGGATGTTGATGCATGACTTTGCAATATTGAAGAAATACCAGCTGTTCAATGGTCAGAGTTAAATCCCAAGGGTCACGGTTACAGAAAATATTGGGTCATTGTATTCCATTTTATTTCTTAACGTGCATTGCAAAAATGTTTGTAAACTTTATCACATTGTAAACAGGATAACTGGGACTTTCAATTGATATTAAAAAAAATAGGATTATGTAATGGAAATATCATCAATTATGGAAAGACATTCACTAACTAAATTGATAAAACATTGAGAAACCTCAAATAAGAAATCTTCAATTTCATGTTCAAGATAGGGGGAAACTTATGTGTATGATATCGTCATCATTGTGTGACTCATAAAGAAGTGGAATCAGAATAGACTTATCTTATACTGCTCAAAAGTTATAACTACTTCAGTGATGGGTAAGAAAAGGCTAAAAAATGCTTTAGAATGTTAGGTTCATTGAAAATATGACATGCGTATGCAAAACAGTTTTGTGGTGTGATCATATTATGTCACACCCCTAAAGGTAATATACCATTTTTAACAAGATAACTGGAGCTTTCCATTTATATACAATAATATGCTTACTTTCACACAACATCATCAATTATTAAAACAATAACCCACGAACCATGACAGGACCCCCCCCCCCCTCTAAGGGACGACCCTGTTACGATCCGCTCCGCTCCCCGTTCCTTCCTTGATGTTTTCCTCTGTTTTCCCCAAACCTGATTGTATCATGTCTGCGTTCTTTGCCTGATTGTGTCTACATTGCACATTATTACTTGCACCACATCTTAATGACACAACTCACACTTAATTGCCTTCACCGCATTCCTCATGCATTTCCTAATTGTTCAATCAATTCGCTGATCTCGCATGCATTTCCCGCAAGCTGCAGCTTATCAGCTCTAATGACACTAGTTATATAACCGTGCTGTTCCTGTGATTCCTTGTCAAAGTATTACGGTTTGTCATAGTACACGGTCCTGGTCGCGTGGTACTTGTCTCCCCATATGCTAGCTCGCTGAGCCAAGTTTGACTACCCCGGTCTGGAATTGCCACACCTGCTTCCCAGTGTGGATCCCAGCTCTACCTCCGCCTGACTCTGCTCCACGACCCAGGCTACGACCACTCCTGGCCACTTCGCTGGATCTCGATCGCCAGTTCTCTACGGGTTCCACAGCTTATGATTTGTTGTTTAAACCTGATTTCCCGGTGTGGATCCGGCCCGGAATTACGAATAAAAACCCTTCTTTTCAAAAGAAAGACTGTCTCGTTGTGCATTTGGGTCCTGACCTGCTGGACGTCACAGAATACTTTGACCAGAAATGGACCCAGCCGACGCGGAACAGATTCGCCACGCCCTCACCTGCCAGGCTACCCAGATCGCCCAGCAAAGCAGCCGCCTGGACGAAGCCCTGGAATTGTTCCGGGGCATGGTGGAACGGACCACCCAATGGGGCACCATGCTGACCCAGAGGGCTGCCCAGACTTCAGGACTCCGTCCTGAAGCGGAGAATCCTCCTCAACCACCGGCACCAGCGCCATTACTACCTCCTCGGGAACCTCGCGCCAACCCTCCAGAACGGTACTCAGGTGAGCTGGGGAAATGCCAGCCCTTCCTACTGCAGTGTGAGCTGGCGTTCCGGATGCAGCCATCCTCCTACTCTGCTGACGCCACCCGGGTGGCGTATGTTATCACCTGCCTGGGAGGAGAGGCGCGGGACTGGGCCGCCGCGTTGTGGGAGAAGCAACCCATCCTCTGCACCCAGTACCTGGACTTCGCCAGGGAGATGCGGCGCACCTTTGATCATCCCGTGTGCGGGAGAGACGTGAACCAGCAGCTGATGGCGCTAAAACAAGGCGAACGCAGTGTGGCGGAGTTCGCCATTAAGTTCCGGATCCTCGCGGCGCAGTCGGGCTGGAACGACGCCTCTCTACAGGGCGTCTTCCGCTCCGCCCTTTCCGAGGAGATGAAGGACGAGATGGCCACCCGCGATGACACACCCACGCTTAATGACCTCATCTCCTTGGCCATCACGGTTAACAACCGTCTGCGCGCCCGCACCCGCGAGAGGAGGGTGTACGCCCCTACTCAACCGCCTCTGGGAACCACAACCGCACACCCTGCTCTTCGCCATCAGGCTCCCATGGCTTTCGAACCTCCAGAAACCGGGGAACCCATGCAGCTGGGCGGCACTACGTCCGACCCTGCCGCTCGCCGCCGCCAACGCCGGGCCACCGGAGCTTGCTTCTATTGCGGCCGCACGGATCACCTCCTTAACTCCTGTCCGGTGCGCCCAAAAGGAGAAGGCTCGTCAGCAACCCTAGGCCTACTGGCGAGCCAGACCCAAACCCCGGGCCTAGCGCTCAACCGCTTCCAACTCTCTGCGGTCCTCAAATGGGGCACTACGGCCTCCGCCACCGTAGCTGTTCAGGCCCTCGTCGACTCAGGAGCCGACTCCAACTTTGTGGACTCCCAGTTCGTGTACGAGTCCGGGATTCCCACGGAAGAACTGGAGACACCCATCAACGCCTATGCCTTGGACGGCCACCGCCTGGCCCACATCACCCACCGCACCATTCCCATCCAACTGCTTCTGTCCGGTAACCACCGCGAGGTCATTCAACTCCACATCATCAGCACTCCCCACTCCCTTCTGGTCCTTGGTCAGCCCTGGCTGCACAAACACAACCCCCTGCTCGACTGGATCACATCCAGCGTCACCAGCTGGAGCACCCAATGCCACACCTCCTGTCTCCACTCGGCGGAACCTCCCTCTAGCACGGAAATCAAGACATCCGTTCCAGAGGTCGACCTGAAGGGGGTCCCCCACTGCTACCGGTACATGTCCCGGGTCTTCTCCAAGTCCCTTGCCTTGTCCTTACTCCCCCACAGACCCTACGATTGTGCCATCTCCCTGTTTCCGGGTGCCCCCCTACCCTCCGGCCGCCTGTACAGCCTATCCGGTCCGGAAAGAACGGCCATGGAGGACTACATCAAGGCCTCCCTCGAAGCAGGTATCATCCGCCCCTCCTCCTCGCCCGTCGGAGCCGGATTCTTTTTCGTAAAGAAGAAGGATGGCTCCCTCCGCCCCTGCATCGACTACCGGGGCCTCAACTCCATCACCGTCAGGAATAAATACCCTCTACCCCTACTGAATTCGGCCTTTGAACTGCTGCAGGGCGCCCGGGTCTTCACCAAGCTGGACCTCCGTAACGCCTACCACCTGGTACGGATCCGGGAGGGAGACGAGTGGAAGACCGCCTTCAACACCCCCCTGGGCCACTTCGAGTACCGGGTGGTCCCGTTCGGCCTTACTAATGCCCCTGCCGTCTTTCAAAACCTAGTGAACGATGTACTGAGGGATTTCCTCAACCGCTTTGTTTTTGTTTATTTAGATGACATTCTTATTTTCTCTCAGAACCAACGGGAACACCAAGACCATGTCTCCCTGGTTCTACAACGCCTACTGGAGAATAAGTTGTTTGTAAAGGCCGACAATTGTTTGTTTCATGCTCCCTCAGTCTCGTTCCTAGGTTTTGTGGTGGAGAGGGGCGACATACGGCCGGACCCGGCTAAGATCCAGGCAGTGACGGAGTGGCCCATCCCCACCACTCGTAAGCACCTGCAGCAGTTCCTGGGGTTCGCCAACTTTTACAGAAGGTTCATCCGGAACTACAGCCAGGTAGCCGCACCCCTCACCACCCTCACATCCATTAAAAACCCATTTGCTTGGAATTCCCTGGCAGATCAAGCCTTCACCAAACTCAAGGCACTATTCACCACGGCCCCCATCCTCTGCTGCCCGGAACCCGACCGCCAATTCGTGGTGGAGGTGGACGCCTCGGACACAGGCGTAGGGGCCATCCTGTCCCAACACTCCCCCCTCAACCACAAGCTCCATCCCTGCGCCTTCTTCTCCCGCCGCCTCTCCCCCACCCAACGCAACTACGGGGTAGGGGATCGGGAGTTGCTAGCCATCAAGCTGGCACTGGAGGAATGGAGACACTGGCTTGAAGGGACCACTCAACTGTTCCTGATCCTGACTGACCACCGCAACCTACAGTACATCCAGTCAGCTAAACGACTCAACTCCAGACAGGCCCGTTAGTCGTTGTTCTTCTCTAGATTCAACTACTCCATCACCTTCAAACCCGGGTCAAAAAACATCAAACCCGACGCCCTCTCTCGGATCCACTCCTCCCCTGCCGACCTGTCTGTCCCGGAGACCATCGTTCCGGCTTCCTGCGTCGTGGCTGCGGTCCGGTGGCCCATCCAGAAGATCGTACTGGACGCTCAGGTGACGCATCCCGATCCTCGCCCTAACCCCTCTTCTGCCCTGTTCGTTCCCAACCCTGTCTGCTCCCAGGTCCTGGAGTGGGCTCACTCCTCCCGACTGGCCTGCCACCCCGGAGGCAACCGCACCGTGGAGCTGGTGCACAGGAGCTTCTGGTGGCCCACCGCCCGGCGGGACACCCTGGCCTTCGTCCACGCTTGCCCTGTCTGCGCCAGGAGTAAGGCGTCTCACTCCCCCCCTGCTGGTCTCCTCCGTCCCCTTCCCATCCCGGGCCGTCCTTGGAGTCACATCGGGGTCGACTTCGTTACCGGACTACCACCATCTGCCGGTAACACAGTCATTTTGACCCTGGTGGACCGGTTTTCCAAGGCGGTTCACTTTGTTCCCCTCCCCAAACTTCCCTCCGCCCTCGAGACGGCCGACCTCCTGGTGCAGCACGTGGTGCGGCTGCATGGGATCCCGTCGGACGTCGTCTCCGACCGGGGCCCCCAGTTTGCCTCCGCAGTATGGAAGGCATTCTGCACCGCACTCGGCGCCACCGCCAGCCTCTCCTCCGGGTTCCACCCGCAGACCAACGGGCAGGCAGAGAGGGCCAACCAGGACTTGGGAGCCGCCTTACGGTGCGTGACGGCCCGCAACCCTGCCTCCTGGTCCCAGCTCCTCCCGTGGGTTGAGTACGCCCACAACACCTTGGTGTGCTCATCCACAGGGAGGTCCCCCTTTGAGGCTTCCCAGGGCTTCCAACCCCCACTGTCCCCCCCCCCCAGGAGGCAGAGGTGGCGGTTCCGTCAGTGGACGCCCACATCCGACGCTGCCAGCGGGTCTGGAAGGCCACCCGCAACGCCCTCCTCAAAACCTCCTCCCGGAATCGTCGCCTGGCGGATCAGCACCGGTCCGCAGCCCCTCACTACCGCCCGGGACAGAAGGTTTGGCTATCCACCTCCACCTTCTCCCTCCCCGGCACCTCCCGCAAGCTCCAACCCCGCTTCGTCGGACCCTTCACTGTGCACTCCATTCTCAACCCAGTCACCCTCAAGCTCCGTCTCCCTGCCTCCCTCAAAATTCACCCCACTTTCCATGTCAGTCAGGTCAAGCCAGTTGTCTCCTGCCCTCTCAGCGCTCCCACTCCTGCCCCCCCACCTGTTCGGGACATTGATGGTGCTCCCGCCTTTACAGTCTCCAGCATCCTCGATGTCCGGCGCCGGGGACGGGGCCACCAGTACCTGGTCGACTGGGAGGGGTATGGGCCCGAGGAACGTTCCTGGGTTGCCCCTCGTCTCATCCTGGACCCTACCCTCATCCGGGATTTCCATCACCGCCAGCCCCAGTCGACCAGAGCCTGTGGTCCGCCAGGAGGTGTACCTTGACGGGGGGTACTGTTACGATCCGCTCCGCTCCCCGTTCCTTCCTTGATGTTTTCCTCTGTTTTCCCCGAACCTGATTGTATCATGTCTGCGTTCTTTGCCTGATTGTGTCTACATTGCACATTATTACTTGCACCACATCTTAATGACACAACTCACACTTAATTGCCTTCACCGCATTCCTCATGCATTTCCTAATTGTTCAATCAATTCGCTGATCTCGCATGCATTTCCCGCAAGCTGCAGCTTATCAGCTCTAATGACACTAGTTATATAACCGTGCTGTTCCTGTGATTCCTTGTCAAAGTATTACGGTTTGTCATAGTACACGGTCCTGGTCGCGTGGTACTTGTCTCCCCATATGCTAGCTCGCTGAGCCAAGTTTGACTACCCCAGTCTGGAATTGCCACACCTGCTTCCCAGTGTGGATCCCAGCTCTACCTCCGCCTGACTCTGCTCCACGACCCAGGCTACGACCACTCCTGGCCACTTCGCTGGATCTCGATCGCCAGTTCTCTACGGGTTCCACAGCTTATGATTTGTTGTTTAAACCTGATTTCCCGGTGTGGATCCGGCCCGGAATTACGAATAAAAACCCTTCTTTTCAAAAGAAAGACTGTCTCGTTGTGCATTTGGGTCCTGACCTGCTGGACGTCACAGACCCCAGACAATCTCTGCACTGCTTGCTCCGAAACTCCTTGATAAGTTTGGGGTCCAAAATATTACTGGACGGAACACAACACCACTCGCCTGGGCGACAGCCCTCCAAGTCAACTAAAAACTGCCAACCCCTACCTACCTGTCTCTCCGCTAAAATGCGGCGGACAGTCTAAGCCGGACCTCCCTCCACGATCCGAGGAGAGGGAGGAGGTCTTCCCGTGGGAGACAAAGGACTGGTCAGTAACGGTTTTAGTTAAGACACGTGAAACGTAGGGTGAATCTGCATAGAGCGTGGCAATTGAAGATGTACCGTCACCGGGTCGATCATACGAATGATTCTGAATGGTCCCAGGTAATGCGGGGCAAGTTTGCGAGATTCAACGCGCAGGGGCAGATCTCGCCAAGAAAGCCAGACTCGCTGACCCACCGGATAAGAGTGGGCTGTCCAGCGATGTCTGTCGGGCATGGGTAAAGGGCGTAATGACCCAGAGGGTGGGAGTCAAGAACCGTTTTCCCGGGCGCAGACAGAAGCAGCGACAAATTTGTGCACCTCCCTCTTCATACCCGGCCACCAAAAGCATCTGGAGAGAAATTCCCTGGTGTGGCGAGCACCAGGATGCGTCGCTAACCGTGAGGAATAACCCCACTGAAGCACCTGCGACCTCACCTCGGGAGGTACAAAAAGGCAACCGGTGGTACCCCCACAAGGACCCGGGTCAAAACGCCTGTTGAACCGCCACCTCAACCTCCCACAACCCAAGAGCAACTATCTGGGTACTGAACCTCTTCTTTGTTCTGTGATGGATTTAGTAGCGGTGAATCACACGCATAGGTGGGGGGGATCAGACACCCACACAAGTCACCCACACAAGTGAGGACCAATAAGACCCACAAAAATAGGGCGAACTCGAATAGAACGAGTGAAACACAAATCTAAATCTCCTGAACTCAATACTGGAGCCAATAATAAAGACTAGAAAAAAGAAAGAAAACACCTTCAGAACGTAACTCTACAACGTCCGATGGAAGGTGAAACAAAATAAAACCACCAAAAGAAAACACTGTCTCGTAGAGAACAGCACGGAAACAAATAGTGCAGAACGCTAACAGGAGGAACACAATCCTATACCTGAATACAGCTATCAGCAAGTCTCTCATGAACATAAGCAAGTTAGTATCACAAGGTCGCTTAAACCTGACTATACCTGGCTCAAATGAATGATAAAAAAGCACTGGGGAAGCGGGGCTGAGGAACTTAAATACCCCGCAGGTAGAAGGTGAACTGAATAACGAGCACGAGAAAACAAAACCCCGAACCGGAACGTGGAAAAAATCTGTTAGACTCTCAATCGGAAAAACGGGACAAGAATCGCATCGGAAAAAAAAACAATAACCCACGGACCATGACACCTACAAGATTAACTGAAAAGTCAGCCCCATTAATTGACAATATCCTGACTAACTCTCTTGACAATGTAATTAAGTTTGGAATACTGTGCACTGACATCTCAAAGCACTTCCCAATCTTTCATATCACACAATTGTGTGGAAGTAAACAAAAAACTGACAATTAATTAGTTCATGTAAATTTAGTAAAAAGAACATAAATAACTTCAAAAAATTGATTGTTGAAATTTGTTGTGATAAGCTATACATAGAATATGATGCTGAATCTGCCAATCAAACATTTTCAAATTTATTGAAGTCTGCTTTTAATAAATGTTTCCCATTACTCACAGACGATAAAAACTAGCTTCGTTCACAAGATAGTTGTACCTTTTTTAATGTCACCCCACAAGTTTTCAATGGGGTTGAGGTCGGGGGATTGAGCTGGCCACTCCATTACCTCAATCCTTTTTGTCTGGAACCAAGATGTTGCTGGCTTACTCGTGTGTTTGGGGTTGTTGTCTTGTTGAAACACCCATTTCAGAGGCATTTCCTCTTCGGCATACGGCAACATAATCTATTGAAGTATTTTGATGTATTCAAAGTGATCCATGATCCCTGGTATACGATAAATAGGCCCAACACCGTAGTGTCCCCATACCATGATTTTTGCGCCACCATGATTCACTGTCTTCACAGTGTACTGTGGCTTGAATTCAGTACCCGGGGGTCGTCTGACGTACTGTCGACGACCACTAGACCCGAAAAAAACAATTTTACTCTCATCAGTCCACAGAATGTTACGCCATTTATCTTTGGGCCAATCGATGTGTTCCTTGGCAAATTTTAACCGATTCTGCACATGCCATTTTTTCAACAATGCTGCTTTACGGAGGCTTCTTGCTGATAGCTTCGATCAAACGTCTTCTGACTGTAACAGCACTTACAAGTAATTTTAGATCATCTTTGATCTTTCCGGAGGTGATGATTGGCTGAATCTTTGCCATTCGGACTATTATTCGATCCGTTTTAACAGTAGTTGCTCGTTTTCTTCCACGTGTTTCGGGTTTTTGTTGCCATTTTAAAGCATTTGAGATCTTTTTAGCTAAGCATCTTATAATTTGCTTCACTTTTTTATACGTTTTCCCCTCTCCAATCAACTTTTTAATCAAATTATGTTTGTTCCTCCGAATATAACATTATAACAATGTGTGAAACATTTGCTTTCCTTCTTCCTTAATAAAGGACAATTAATGACACCTGTTTTTTCACAGAATGAATGAATTCTCTAACTAAATTCCACACTGCTATTATTTTGAACATGCCCCTTTCAATGAATGAGTCAATTACTCAGCAGTGTGCATGTCATGACAGTTGGGTCTGTTGTTTTTCTATTACACTACATCTACAAGTAAATTATTTGCCATGCAGAAATATCACTACTACTAATAACAGTGGTTCATCAGGTTACTGATGTTGTACTGCTATTTTTTTTTTAACACAACTGTAGGTGTAACACGATTAGTTATGCTTAATAGCCTTATTTAAATTTTTAAAAACAAATTGTTTTGTTATTCTAATATCCTGTAGGCCTATTATTCTGTTGCCTATCTTTCTGTAGGCTATATTGTATATTCATATGATAAAAAAAAAAGATTATATTCTAATGTTTTTATTGGGAGCTTACGTTCATGTAAGCTGTCCTATTGGTGGGTGGCATTGGGGTTCTGGTAACCAAAAATGATTTTATAAGCCTCAGAAATCGGCCATGAACAGTAATGGCATATTAAAGGGTTATTCAGGAGTAGGCTATAATGAAGATAGCGGTGTTAAATGTTTTTTTAAAATAAATGTACATCTTGCTAACTTAGTTCTAACATTACAATAACGTTCGCTAGCTCATACTGTAATAACTTACGACTGTACAGTTATTTTTGTAATAACTGAGTACTGGACTGGACCCAAATTCAGGACTCAGAGACAGACGGCTGGTTGAACTCCACGCAGGAGACTTATGTATGTATGCCCACACAGGGTAGCAGGAACAGGCAGGCTGGAGCTGGGCTGGACAGGAGCAGGGCTGGACGGGAACAGGCAAAGCAGGCAGGAGAACCAGAGCAGGGCTGGATGGGAGCAGGCAGGACAGGAGCAGGCTGGACAGCCTGGAGAACCAGAGCAGGGCTGGACTGGAACAGGCAGGACAGGGGCAGGCTGGACAGGCAGGAGAACACAAACTGGACGGGTACACAGGAACGAGGTGCAGGCAGGGAACAGACAAAAGGGCTGGACATTAAAATGACAAGCACAAGACGATCTGGCACAGAACAAAGAAACAGGGGACACTATATGCCAGATTACTAACGAGACAATGAGGAACAGGTGAGACGAGAACACATGAGGAAACACAATTCAGGTGCGGGGAAGTGGAGTAACACAATCTGGAGAGAGAAAGGGAAAACACGGAACGGAATAAACAGAGAAGGAAAACCAGGACATCGGGACAGAGGCACGGGACGTGACAATAACTTGGTTCCCAGTCCGTTAATGCCATCTAACCGTTGAACTGCTGCTGTCACTGAGAGATCCCTGAGTGTTTTCTATGTGTTTTAATTCAGGCGTTTGAATTCAGCAACAATAAACGGTAATATTCGACAGACTTGGGCATCTTCATTACCCACACAACACAACTCAGACAAGATACGATCAGTTACACTAGGCCTATATAAAAATATATTTTTCCCTGTGATATAAATGCATTGGCTACGGTACATAGGCTACAAAGTAAACTCTTATTAGAAAACTTGAGAGATGTAGCATGGTTGGTATCTGTGAGGAGATTGGTGGTAAGAGCAGTAGCTATAGTGCAATGGAGCTGTTATGTATAGGCTAACGACCAAACAATGCCCAATGCCATGCTGTTCTGGGGATGAAACCATAGATTTAGAAGTTAGAAGATTTAACGTTAGAAGTTACCTTTAATTTGTCTTTATGTCATAAAAACACACACTGCAAAACAAAGCACGCCATATTTTAATATGTAAATTCATAGCCCAACGGGGGAGGGAATTGTCAACCGATAAATGCCCTGGCAAAACAACGAACGTCGATAATATGCCCTGGCAAAATGGCGAACGTCGATACTACAGCGACGTCGTCGGTCAACAAGGCGCCTAGTCACTTCCGGCCGTCGCTGGTCAGTCTTGAAGCCAGGCACTACTGTTATCTTTTGTTTGCTTGACATACATTAGCAATTAGCTATAAATTTTTATGACAGTCACGACAGTAACATAAACTACACAACCCTTGATTAATGTGTTTACATTGTACCAGACAATGTCCTTAAAAAAGAAAAACTTGGAAGGGTAACGAGCCAGGGGTAGGCTACCCTACGTTACCCCCGTGAGCTATTTATTTTGTGTACCCAAGTGTAAAGTTTTTTAGATGTATTGCATTCAGATTAGCGTTTAACGTTAGCTACCGAAGTTAGTGTTGTGTATAAACTACCTCCCATAGCAGTTTCTGTAGGTGAATAGTGTCCAACTGGCTTGCTAACATATTAACTTTAGTTCAAATATCTCCTCTCTTTTCAAGGTACGTACGTTTTTTGTTTTAATTTTGGATCACGTAAGTTGGGTCTTTATATATACACTGCACTTAATCATCACAGTATAAAACCAAGTCAATTAAACCAAATGCTGGATGAACCTTTGCCATGGTGTCTCCAGATACTCACGTATTGATGTGCCATCCTGGAGGAGCTGGACTACCTGTGCAACCTGAATGGGCTAAAGGTACCGCCTCATGCTACCAGTAGTGACAAGGGCACTAGCAAAATGCAAAACTAGAGAAAGATCAGTCAGGAAAGATAAGGAGAGAGAAATGGTCTGTGGCCACCACCTGCAAAACCATTTACTTTTGGGGGGTTGTCTTGATGTTGCCTCTCCTGTCCATCTGTTGTCACTTTCATTTGCACCAAAGCAGGTGAAATTGATTCACAATCGTTTACGCTTTCTAACTGGACAGATCGATATCCCAGAAGTTTAATTGACTTGGTGTTATACTGTGTTCCCTTCATTTTTTTGAGCAGTGCATAAAAGATTGTAGCTATACAGTGAGCACCATAATTAATTGGACAATGACAAATTTTTTTGTTATTTTGGTTCTGTACTCTAGCACTTTGAGTTTGAAAGGATACAATGAAAATGAGGTTGAAGTGCAGACTGTCAGCTTTTAATTTGAGGATATTTTCATCTATATCTGATGAACCATTTAGAAATTATAGAACCTTTTGTACATAGTGTGTGTGTGTGTCCCCTCTCCCCCTCCCCATTTTCGGGCATCAAAAAATATTGGACAGTTTAACATAATGTAGAATAAAGTAATCATTTTAAATATTTGGTCAAATATTCTTTGCATGCCTTGACTTACTTTATTCTATATATAAATGCAGGAGTGCCAATCATTGTGGCATACGTGATTTTGTTAAAAATAATTATTTCTTGCTGAGGGATTTTTTTTTCTCATAATAAATTTACTTCAATTAAAGGTTGGATTTTTCTAATTTTTTCAGTGTGAGATTAAGCTAAATCTTCAAACGGTGAATTTTTCATAACCCTTTTTACTCATCTTTACCAGGGGTGCCAATAATAGTAGAAGGCACTGTATACACAAACCCTTTAATGAAGCACAAGCATCTCTGCAGATGTCCCTCTATCATTGTACTTTGCTGTATGGTTGATGGTACAAGATGAAGATTTAGGAGCGGGAGAAAACAAGAACAACATTGGGAAGCAAAACCTTTTCTTTTACAGCATCCTGACCAAACTACAATTCCCACTTCAAAAGACAGCCTTCGTCTGACAAAAGCAGGTTTAGGTAGCTATGCAGTCTCGCTAACTGTTGGATTTAAACTAGTTATCCTTGGCAGTTGTACGCCACTTCTATATTTCTATATCTATATTTTACAGCGATACAGTGCACTATAGAATGTGATATGTAGTTGATGTACAGAACGTGATACATTATCTTTCAGGAACAGGAGACGTGTCAGAATCTAGCAACGGGGAGAGGACAATTGACTTGTCATGGACCCTATTTTAGTTGGATCAATTAATCTGTCAGAGTTACTCTACTGTAAGCTTGAATGTGATTGGCTTCCGGTTAGCTAGAGCAAATAAGACCAGGAAGCTAACCTTCTTGCAGGCAAACTCAGTTGGGGATTTGAAACGACAAATTTGCAAAAGCAGGATTTATATAATCCCCAATACCTCCATACCACTACCAGTGCAGGTGGGCTAAAATACATTCATTTTTATGTATGACTATATATTTCTTTTTTTGTGAGTGAATGAGGAGATTTAGACAACAGTTCCATTGTGATCATGTATGCCTGGACAGATGAACCTGTGTCTTTATTTCAAATATAGTCTTAGACCAGCATTTCAAGTTATATTTAAAGTTCTATTGAAGTTTACATTTTAAGGCAAAGGATTGTGAATGATTAGAGAGTTTACAATACTTTCAATAAGGAATTAGTTCCTTGGTTAATCTGAAATACCACCTATAAAATAACCCTTTTTCTGACTTTGCACAGATTTTGTCAAATGGTTCATCTTGACAAAAATGAGGAATCTCTTAATTTCCACCCATTTATTTTTGAAGCAAAATACTGTAAGGTATTGGTAGCATCAACTCTTATTGGTAACAGCAACTGTCCACTTTACTGAATCTTAGGACACAGACTCGCTCAACATAGGCCCTGAATCAGGAGCAGGTGCAACTTCGCCATCAGCGGTAGGACAGAAAACAATATTGTAATACATGAGTTATGTTGAACATGTAAAATATTGACTTATTGGTTACCAATTTCTACATAAATGGTTTCATTGTACAGATATGGTTTAATCTACCATAATTATAGAAAAGGTTTTGTAGATATGTCCACTCTTCTGTGATGCAAATTATACTACACTCTTAAAAGTAAGATGAATTACATCAGGTGACAGAATCCCCAAATGCCCACCCTTGGACAAGAGCAAGCACAACTGTACGAAAAAACACAATATTTCCAGACACGTGTTATGTTGTACATGAGAAATATCAGAAGAAAAATGTATTGGCGCTATGTACTCCAAAATGTATATATTTTTTCACTGCTTTTTAAACTGCTCTATTAAGCAAAGATTGTATTGTAAATAATGTTATCTGTTTCGATAAATACTTTTTTTAGCATCTGAATTAATTCCAAAATGTCGATGGCAGTGTTAGCTTATGCAATACAAATGCCATTGAGAGTATTTGTCTTTGTCTGACCTTTTTATTCTGCATTTGAATCTGTTTTTGGGGATATTCCATAGCAACATTCTACATGATTCTGACCCGGAAGAGAACGTAACAATGTTGTCTTCTCCTGCACGGACATACAGTCCAGCCAATGTGAGTAATGTTTGAAGTACTTTAATGATAAAAAAATGACCAATAATTGAAGGACATGGTTAAGGGTGTCCTGCCAAATTTCATTTGAAAAATTCATCAGGAATTGAAAAAGTGACATTTTGATACAACCACTGCAACACTGTACATTGACTGTCAACACAAGTAGTCCAGATTGGCCTTCTGCAAAAAATATACTTAGCGTGCATGTCTCTAGCATCACAACTCAAGGAGTAGATATAGCAAGCAGAATACTCATCCATGTTCATTCATGTCTGCTTGTTTAATGACTTTGTTTGTAGGAGCTTACAGATGTTGCTGAAATCCTAAGAAACTTCCAAAGAGAGCACATTGATAAGAACTCCAAACTGACAGTGGTGGCCAGGCGAAGGCAAATTCTTCACAGTGCCATAACAGCACTGGGCAAGACTTTGATCGGCACAAACTTCCACAGGTAGAGTTTGTGGGTGAGATGGCTGAAGATCATGGAGGTCCTAGCAGAGAGTTCTTCAGGTTTCCTTACATTACATTCAGTCTCATTACAATCACTTTTTCAGGGTGCCCTGATCTTTTTTTATTTTAATTTTTAAAAATGTGTTACAAAATGTAGGCTACATGTCAAAATTCAACATGAAACAATGTTGTAAGAATGTTTAACAAAAAAAATCCTTTCTGTTGTGCTAGGGTTTTAATGAAGGAGGTGCAGTCTACCATGGGGATTTTTGAGGGAAAGCCAAGCCTTTTTTTGTGTACGACCAGGCAGCCTTAGATCAGGGAAAATTCTACACTGCAGGGAAACTGATTGCCTGGTCCCTACTGCATGGGGGGCCAGGCATAAAAGCATTGGACCATTGCACTTTTTCAGCTTTTGTGTGGTCAGGTTGTTGACCTAGAACATTTAGAATGTCAGAACTTGCCAGAGAGAGAAGTGCAGGACAAACTCCAAAAGGTATTGAAGTGACTGGCATGTTAGTCAGTTCATTCAAAAAATGTACTAATATTAGAAAAAAAAATAAAAAGCTTTATTTCTCACAGATCAAATTATATTTCTACAAAATAATGTTACATAAATGCTTATTTTAACCGTTTCTAATGGCCCTGACACACTATTGAGTATCGTACTAGCGTATGCCAGCGTATGATAAAAATATCACTCATACGCTGATATACGCTGACATACGCTAGGGGTACGTTAGGCATAGGTTGTATACGCTTCAAGCATGGTGGCATACGCTGGCATACGGCGAGGCACAAAAAGTTTTTTAAGCATGCTTAAAAATTTTGTGTGTTTTCGGACGTATGGTTTATACGCTAAGCATACACTAGGCATAGGCTGAATACGCTAGAATTACGCTAGAGGTACGTTACTCATAGGTCGAGTAGGCTGGTCATATGCTGACATACGTTGACATGAAGGTGTACCGTACAGCTAGCGCATTGATTGCGCATGAGTAACGTACTTCTAACGTATGTCTGACGTATCTGCAACGTATATAGACATCTTGGCGTATGCCTGACGATTGAAAGAAGCAGAGGAACCTCCTGAAGCACTGGGCCAACTCAGGTGCAGGTGCAGTTCCATGGCAAGACAGGATGATTTAGAACAATTGTATAGTTTAAAGTCAAGTGTAAAGTGCAGTTTATTATTCTAGGGGGCAGGGGTCAGGGGTACTTATAAATTACATATCATTTGATGTATTATAAAAGTATGAAAAACACCAGAAGTAAGTTTAAAAAACGTTTATTCATATGATCAACTGATCATTAATAATGGCACATGGTAATAATGGTACATAGTAATCACAGTCACAGTCACTACAACAACAGTCATTAAAGAGTCAATACTTCTTTCCTGGTTGTGATGCTGTGTTGCATTCCCCATCCTGAGAACCGAGAATGTGGAAAGGCCGCTGCTTATATAGGCACTTTGTCATGTGATAGCGGTACGCTGGACATGCGCAGTTCATACGCTAGCCATACGCAGATTACGCTGGCCATATGCTGGCGATCCGCTACTCATACGCTACTCATAGGTTCAATACGGTAAGTATCCGAACAATTCTGTATTTTCAAGGGCTTTTTGTGCGTATGAAAATAATTTTATGAATTTACATACGCAACTCATATGTTTCTCTCATACGCAATAGTGTGACAGGGCCATAAGGAAACATTTCAGAACGATCTGAGATGTTGGGTGTAATGGCGTGTATAATGACAGAATGACCCTATTTCAATATTAACACACAATGTAATGTAATGAGTGTAATAGTACAAAGCAGTGTATTTGAGTATATATTTATTTTTCATTTCACTTTGACATCAAAAGATAAAAATCAAGCAGGGCCTTCTGACACTGACATAAGAGTTCAGCCATCATAATTTTTCTGAAATGGGGCTGCAGAAAACCTAAATGAGGTTGGTCATTTCTCTACAGCAGGTCAAATACTTGTGGCTGTCTCACAGTCACAGCCTGATTAAACTGATCCTCATTAGCCTGTAACTGTGGGAGCTTGACTCCATGTTGTCTCAGCAATGTCTACAAGTTGTCTTCGCTGTACACGTCCTGACCAAAGATGTTGTTAATTGCAATACTGTTCCGCTGCTGGTTGCCAATCATAGCCTCCATCCACATCTGGTTGGGGGTACGGTGATTTTCATTCCGTAGGCCGTGATTGTTCCAGGCAGATTTAAGTGTCCAATCTTCCTGAATTTCAGGAAGGTACACCATCTGGAGAGAATACTTGTGGACGTCATCCTCTGGATCCAGGATTCGCTCCTCCTCAAAAAAATAAAACAAATGGTAATAGTGGTGGATGACCTGGGTGAAAACATCCCTCCAGAGCCGCTCAATTTGCTGGTTGTGGACAGATGGCCCTGTGATGTGACTGCCGCGCCCTTCTCCATTCAAAAGGTTCATTAACCATTGTGTTTTCCCCTCCATGGTCAGATCGGACCCTTGATGGCAATCCATATTGACTGGTTGCCTTGACAAAGTTTGCCAAAACTGTTAAAGCTGTATTGTCTGTGCTGGCTGCAAGGTAGGTGATGACACGTGAATGTCCAAAATAACATTATGAGAGGTAAGTACAAAATGTGACTGATGTCTGGGTAGTTCTATGCATACATGTTTGACCACTGTAAAATAGCATTTTATATGTTAATTCTGCCCAATTAAGGTGGTTGTAAAGTATTGGGATAAATCACATTTAATTTGCCATCAGTTAGTCAAAATTAATTTGTCTATCACTTGTAAACCATAACTGCACCAAACCTGTGACATTTACATTACAGCCTCTTTGATTATTAATGTGAGATGCTTTGTAATGCCTTCCATGCAGCCATGTTGAGTTGTGTTATGACCTCCCTTTTGTTTTCAATAAGTACAAAGCATAGCCTACTTTAATTTCAAAATGCATGATAGATTTTGTGATTTCCCACTTTATTTCTCAATAATCCACTAGATCCAGTGACAATAAGGCTTGAATTATTCTCAGAATATATTGTAAAACAGTTTTCTAGTGATTCTGGAGGCATTTTCATTATTGTGTATGGGAAAAATATTACTGTAGCTTATAATTATTTACTTATGTTATCAATAAAGTCAAGGGGTTAGATGTAGAAGCTGCTCCGAAAATGTTTATGTCAGGGGAAGAATTAGCTAGGAGTCACCCATAGTACATTCGGTGTATGGTGTTATCCTAATGGAAATTAAAACAAAAACCATTACAATTCAACAAACAATACAACAAACCATTGGATTATCATAGCCAGGAATAGATTCTTAATGGAAACCATTTGTTCACCATTATAAATTGTTAAAATACAATACATATACAACTTCTCATCCACAATCCTTAACATATTTAGCCATGTAATAATGTTGTTTTCACAGGTTATGGCCAATAAATTAACAGCCTACCTCGCAGCCTGACCATGGAAACTGTTGGTGCAGTCTTCTTTTGTGCTGCTTGAGGTTGTCGTCATCAATGGTAGTGAACCGGTCTCTCATAGAAATCCCTAGTGACCGTAGTTTTTGGAATAAATAAGATGAGGAACAGCCCCCCCCCCTATGGCACACAGATGCAACCCGGTCTCAAAAAATTTTGTGTCACTGGTGTGAAGGCAGAGAAACTGTTAATGTACTGGTGGTCAGTGGCGATAGTCATCCAGGGGGGGGCAGCAATGGAGGAATGGGATTGTAACAGATGATAAATATTATCAATTTTGGTTTGAAAAGAATTCCAAAACGTATTGCAGAGGTCAATGGAAGTGTTGTTCAGAAAGTTGTCCAGTGGTTGAAGCAGATGTTTAACAGTGGAGAACAGGGTCTTTGAATGTCATAATTGATTATGTTTGAATACTAGGAGGTTCTGGCTGCTGAGAGGGCAGTTTTATAGATGGTGAGGTATTCGGAGTATGCTTGGGAATTAATTGTAAGGTTAGTTTTTCTGGCCAAACGCTCCAAACGACGCCCAGTGGTTTTTAATAGGCGGAGTTCAGGGGTGTACCAGGGGGCAGAGTGAATGAATGAGACAGTGTGTGATTTGAGTGGGGCTAGGGTTTCAAGGCAGGAAGAGACAGGTGTTGTAGTGGTTAATTAGATCCTCAGTAGATGCGTATGTGTCAGGGGAGGGGCAGGTATGAATCATATTGATGAGATCAGTGGTGTTTATGTTTTTTATGTTTTGAAAGGAGATGCGTTGGGATTTTTCATTAGCTGATTGTGGAGGGACCTCAAATATGATGACTTTGTAATCAGAAATAGGGAGTGGCAGATCCGTGAAATTGAAAGGGTTCAGACCAGTGGAGAAAACTAAGTGTGTCCCCTTTGTTATGGGTGGGGAAGGCGACATGTTGATAGATATCCAGGCAGTCCAGAAGTGAAAGAAAATCAGTAGCAAAGGTGCAATTTGGGGAGTTGATATGTATATTGAAATCCCCCAGGAGGAGCACATTTGATGACATGGTGCAGACAGTGGTGAGTAGGGATGAGAGTTCAGAGAGGAATACAGCTGATGGTTTAGGTGGCCGATAGATGGTTACAATGATCAGTGGGCGGGGACCGGACAATTTAATTATAAGATGTTCAAAAAATTAGTACTGGGGTGAGTAAACAATGGTGGCTCGAAGAGAGGAGTGGTAGAAAACAGCAATCCCCCCTCCGGGCCCATTCGGGCGGGGTTCGTCAGTATATGAGAAGCTAGATGGAATGGCTTGGTTAAGGTGAAAATAATCCTGTGGCTGTTGCAGGTCTCAGTTAGGCAGAGGATATCGAGTTTATTGTCGGTTATAAATTCAGAGATGATGGGACCTTTTTTACTGAGTGAACGAACATTGAAGAGAGCTAATCTCAGTACAGGAGTGGCGTGCTTCGTAGCTAGGGCAACAGGACATAAAACAGTATTGTCAGAAGTGCAAGGAATTCTATTATTAGCGAAATGTGAGGGGCGATGAGACCAAAAAGAAGGAATACTACTGGAGATAATGCCAGATTTACTGTAATTAAAGTATCGTCTCAAACCTCGAAGAATATATTTTGGTCAACGGGGAATGTAAATATCAATGCGGGGGAGTATAGCTGGTGGAGTCCGGTAGTTGAATGGGCAGAGACATAACAGCTCAGAAACATCGTATTTGAGTGCCAGATTTGTATTAATGATAGAGGAGCAGTATTTTATTCCACATGACAATGTCAATGATAAAATACTAAATAAATAAATAAGATTAAATTGTACACGCAACAAGGTTGTTACGAGTAGCGGCTTAGTAGCCCAGTGGCTATGCGCAGTTCGGAATAGAAGAAAGGCAGGGCGAGATTTTCCCCAGTCCCATGCAACAGTGCCCCGTTCTCTGCAACACAAGCGATACTACAGCCCACAACCAAGCTGTCCAAACAACTCCATCAAAAAGTCAGCAAAGCAAGAAAGTGGAAACTTTCTCGTTACCAGACCGCTGATGGCCAACAGCTCAACGAGCGAGCGCAGACGCACTCACCAAGCAGGGCCGAGAGAGCTGGAGGATAGCCAGATGAGGGTTAGCAGCAGGCAGGTTAACAGGAAGACAGGCAGGCAGCAACGCAAGGCGGGGGGTGAGGAGTAGCAGTAGCCAGCAGGAGACAGCAGCAGCGCCAGAAGGGCATCCAGGAGCAGTTAAATGCAGTCAAGTGAAGCTGATATAGATATCCAGGAGCAGTTCAAAGCAGGCAGGAGTACAGAGTCAGGACAGGCCAGGAAAGTGATCAGTGATCAGCAGCAACCAGATATGGGGCAGACGGCGGGGCAGGCCACTGGTCCGGCGAGCACAGCCAGGGCAAAGCGGTAGGTGCAGGATCTGCAGCAAGGCAAGCAGGAAAAGAGGGTCCAATCAAAGCAACACAACTTGATCGAACTGATCAAGGTAATTGGCAGAGTTACAAATAAAAAAATAAATAAAAAATAAAAATAAAAACTAGACGTTGGTATAAAATGGAACACTTTGCAGTCGGATCAAGCTAAAAACAGATACAGCTAAAAACAGATAAGACAGATGCAGATCAGAGAGTGAGCAGCGGCAGCCAGATGCGCCAGCGTTCACTCAACTGGTGATGTAAAAGTTATTAATTAAATTATTGAGCCTCTTACTTATGTGATCAATATTACCATGAAAACTGGGATGGTTCCAAAATACATGGAAGTTGCAAAAGTCATCCCACTGTTTAAATCAGGTGACCCAACTCATTTTACAAATTATCATCCAATCTCTTTTTTTTTTTTAAGGTTCTTGAAAAGTTGGGTCTATAATAGAATTTTAAAGCATTTGAATCATTACAGCATCTTATATGAGCATCAATATGGATTCAGAAATAATTATTCTAGTTATGTGGCCCTTCTTCAGCTTATTAACCAGATTTATACAGCTTTAGACAACATCAATTACACTTTAGGTATTTTCTAGGACTTATCAAAAGCCTTCAATACAGTGGACCACAAAATACTCATCTCAAAAATGATATTGTTATGGTTCAAAATATGGTTATTATGTGGGTTGTGGACTATATAAATTAAAGACAACAATATGCTATGATAAATGCAATGGTTCTATGTCTAACAAAACAAGTTTATGTTGTGGAGTATTTTAAAGGTAAAAAAGTTATATTAAACATATACCAAACTTTTTATTGTTACAATACAATATAATGATAACATTTCTCAGACTTCTACCACTAAATTTCTTGGAGTTGTAATTGATGAAAATCTGTCTTGGAAGAAACATAATATTGATTTGGTCGGAAAAACTATAAAATCTATTGGTATCAGCAAAGTATGTATACTACAGTTTGATTTACCCATATTTAAGCTATTGCAATGTTGTCTGGGCCAGCAGCATTTACACCTTTCCCCTTCTAAACATTGTCCTACTGTCCTGTTAGAATAGCAACATCATCCAGGTATTTAGATTCATATGCTCCACTATTCAAGAAACTCAAATAACTATCCATGTATGATATCAACAAGTTCCAAACATATGATGCAAAGCTTTTTTTTTTATTAAGCATTACATATTGTGATTTAAAATTATTAGTAAATAACAGTAATCTCTTAGACATTTTGAAAATAAATGCTACATGAACAGAGTATCCAATGTCATTGTATGTTTTAAGAAAAATACTATTAAAACAAAATGTCAATTAAGGTGACAGAAAGTAGTTCATAGTATGAAAATAGATCAGAAAAATACAACATGAGGGATTCAACAACCCCATTACTACATTAGTACATTACTAATTATCACAAAATGGTACACAAATCATTCATGATATATATATATATACCACTCAAAATCATTTAAGGGTCAAAGGAAATTGTTTGATCATTTTTGTAAGTATGTCTTTTTAAGCCAGATAGGGTTAGAATATCTCCCTTTGGGTTGTCATTTGGACTATAGATGTTATTATGGGACATTCATTCATTGCACTTATCTTTAGAAATGTTTTAAGTTAACCCAGATTTCCTTTTCATGGATTTGAAGCACAAATTTAGTCAGACTAAACTGACAAACTGCCTTGAAACACCCATTGTGCACATGCACCATTTGCACGTGTTTTGCACGAGTGTCATTCCATGCATGCCAATTTTAGCAATAAAATGGCTGAGCATTTTCCATTCATCATTTTGTGGGTGCATGACTTTTTTTCGTCAGGGTAATAAACTAGTGTCTAATCAAAAAAATTTTGTTTTCTGTTTTGTGTTCTTGAGCCATCAAAAAATTATTTTGTCATTAGTCGTCACCATTTTAGGTCGTTAGCTTATATTTATATGCACAAATATTTTTGACCCTTAACTTCTTTTGAGTAATATATATATATATATATATATATATATATATATATATATATATATATAAAGAATAGTGCATTGTACTTCATTTTGACAAGAATTTGTTAAGCAATGCCCTGCTAACCTTTAACTGATTTGATATATTGGTTGCTAAAACGGGCAAAAACAGTTGTTTCCATGCTCTCAAAACATCTCAAAACATCTTAATCTATATCCAATCAAAGCAAAACAACATTGAATGCATGAACATATTAATTAGAATTAAAATGTATACAATGCTTTTAATCACCAAGAAACACCCTCCAGTCCATCCTCATGATCCAGTTATTCTGCATCTACAAATGTCAAGAAAATCAATAACTAGTGAGTTCTAATACTTCACAATAAAAAATCAACTGCAAATAGAAACATAACTTGAAAGCATATCATTATGCAATATGCATGACAATTGAAAATATAATACTACAACTAGTACTACCCCATATTATGACTACTAATAAACACTGCCATCAAAACCATTATTGGAATGATCATGATCATCAAAATCACAATCATAAGAACAATTGTATCTTACCTTAACTTGATGGGACCAGAATTCTCCCTGTTGAACAAAAACACATAAAACACAATGAATAACTCTAATTAACTGTTTATTTTAATACCATCACCTCCTAAAATAAATAACTAGTGAAAAGATTTGATTCAATTACTCATACCTTATTTAAAAAAATCTGGGTCTACACCTAACTCCAAATTTGTCATCAATAGAACGCATAAGGAGGCATATAAATCATGCAAGTATAAAGAATAATTTATACAGCTATGTCCTACATCATCAATAGATTTCAATGAGAGTTCCTGAATGGCCCATGCATGACACTCCAGATGTAGTGTAGCTGTTTATGTTGTTCTATCTATGTTTTTGGCTGTAATTCAAATGGTCCACTAGTTCATTATATAGTGGACTAACTAGAGTAATTTATTAGAAACTGGCTCACACCAGGGCCATGCAGAGACCTTTTGGCAGATGCACATCAACCTTAGAAAAACTTGACCTGGCTATTATTATTATTATTATTTTATTTTTTTCAAATCAAATCAATGGGGCACATAGGGCACGGTGCTCAGTACCCGGCGCAACAGAGTTTGTGGTCCAATATCAGCTTAGAAAACACCAAATTAGCCTGCTTGTTTAACACATTTAGTTATTATTGATTATGCAACGAAGCATTGTCAAACATCAATTCCATGAGGCTATTCTCGACAGATCACAGGCAATACATTTCGGCTAGCGAAGCTCAAGCTTTATCTGAAGTTCATATTACGTGCATTCTAATATTTCTTAATAACATAAATAGCCTTATTTTACCCTAATGATGACACTACATACACTAAAGCTGTCAAGTTGGAAACCCATAGGTTTACGCATCCTTGTTTTATATTGTCCTGCTTATGGAAATATGACCAACATGCTTTTAGTGGTAGATTAATGCCTTAAAACAAGCCCACTTTCCTGTGATTCCAGGGACAACGTCCGTCTATTCCGGAAGAAAAAATGTTTTATTTTTTGGGAAAATATTTATCCCTATTTCACAATGTAATCTTGATATTTTTATGCATGCTTGTGCGCGCCCCTGTGTGTAACTGACAGGAGGGTGTACGCCGTTGTCCACATGCCTCTGTTAAAATAACATTGAAACAACTGCGACATGACTTAAAACCAGGTTTGATCGCAAATGTTTTTGCTGCTTCAAGATACCAATACGTCAAAAATGATCCTGGCCACACATCTTAAGACCAGTTCACTTGTTATTTAAACAACGTGAGTGCTGGACATTAAAATGACACCTGCACCGGTCTGAAATTAGAAAAGACATTTGCATTTGGGTTACCGCTGCTTAGCGCCGGGTGTAAAGTTTCTTAGTAAGGTGTTGAGCCACCACAAGCCACCAGAACAACTTCAATGCACTTTGGCATATATTCTACCTCTAGTCTAGCATATATTCTAGTCTCTGAAACTACTGGAAGGATGGAACGCCATTCTTTAAAAAGATATTTTCTCATTTGGTGATGGTGGTGGTGGAGCGCTGTCTAACACGTCGGTCCAAAATCTCCCATAGGTGTTCAATTGGGATGAGATCTGCGAAGGCCATAGCATATGACTCACATCATTTTCATACTCATCAAACCATTCAGTGACCCCTCATGCCCTGTGGATGGGGGCATTGTCACCCTGGAAGAGACCACTCCCATCAGGATAGAAATGTTTCATCATAGGATAAAGTTTATCACTCCGAATAACTTTGTATTGATTTGCAGTGACCCTTCCCTCTAAGGCAGGGGTGGGCAGCTCCAGGCCTCGCGGGCCGGTGTGTATGCAGGTTTTTACTGCCACCAGTTAACATGGCTCAATCAGCTAATTAGTTGTATACACCATCACCGATTCACTCGTAATTTACAGAAAGATAAAACGCTACAAGACACGAATACCGGCACAAGAACATTCATTAGCTGCTGTTCATATCGTAGATTAAAAATTTATGATTAAAATATCAGATCATGTAAACGATTGGGCTAATTAAATAATTGTTAACTGGTGGCAGCAAAAACCTGCATACACACCGGCCCGCGAGGCCTGGAATTGCCCACCGCTGCTCTAAGGGGACAAGTGGGCCCAAACCATGCCAGGAAAATGCCCTCCACAGCATAACAGAGCAACCGGACCCCCTCACTGTAGGGGTTTTTCCTATAATTTGACACCTGTCTGTATATAATGTATATTTAAAAAAATAATACAATCTGAGTGTGAGTTAGTCCTACGTATTGTTAGTTGCTCATATTGAAGAATGTTTCTGAGGTTATTTCATGGTATTATTTTTGAATTATCAGGCTAACTTGTTAACCTGCTTTGTGGAATACCCCCTGGGCCCTTGATTAAAATATACAATACCTTCCCTGACTGAAAATGGTTATATTGTGGTATGTTCATCTATACTCGGAGTCATTAATGATAATACTGTATTGTTGCATTCAATACAATTGATTATACTTATTTGCTCAAATAAAAATATAAGACATACCATATAATATATAAGAATAGGAACGCATGGTATGCTGAATGGTATTAGGTGATTGATAGCTTCTTACCAGTAGATTTCTTCTTGTAATAAACCACTCCTGCGATTGTGATTATCAGCCCCAGAACCAGGCCAGAAGCCCCAATGATCACCTTGTTTCTCTTTACTTCAGACATGGCTGGGTCTGAAAAAGACAATATTCTCCCTCAGCTCATTTGGATTATGGAAATTATATAATAATGGTATCAATTAGTCTAAGAGCTTGATCTGAGATAAATTTTAAAATGTAAATGTAATGTTTCAAATGTTTAATTTTGTACAATGATTTTATTCAAAGGGGAAATACATAGATCATGCATTTATAATAACTGAATAACCTCCATCTCCTTTTGTACTAAAAATAATCCAGAAGATTGCTGAAGATATGGTCAAATTACTTTCTAATCAAATGCAGTATTCAACATAAAACACAAGTATTTTGTGTCATCAAACAAGAGTTGATCTGAGAGTAAATTGAAAAAATGTATTCACGACAAGATGGGCTACTGGTCAGCTCATCCAGTTACTGTTACCGTGTGTGGATGAGCCCCACAGTCTGGTATCGGATCCAGTGCTAGTGCCAGCTATGCATGCATAACTGACTGCATTGCCTGAGAGGAAGGAATCTCTGCTCATGGGACTTCCATGTCTCATTGGGCCCCAACAACTATACACAGCCTTACAAATAATTGTCTTACCCCACTTGACCTCTTTTCCATTCGGAAGACTTTTGTGCTCCACCTTGCAGGAGATGGTCTCTCCTGATTTGGGTGTGTACTCCAGATATGAGTGGATCTGATAGTACCAGTTTCCATTAGCCAGCTCCTCTGTGGATGTCACGTCAGACGTAACCTCCACGCCATCTCTCAGCCAGGTCATTTTGATTCCTCTGGGGTAGAAGTCATAGGCACTGCATGCTAGCACGGAGATGTGTTTGTGACTGCCATGGGTGACAGATTTGATTTTGATGGTGGGTTCAACTGAAAACAAGCATACACGTCAGGTTTTATTTGCCTTTCCTCAGACCCTATTATGCAATTTCCAATTTCAATCATCCACTATACCCTCTCTTTTTTTTTTCCATAATATACATCATTTAATATAGTACAGATTTCAATGGAATGACTGCGATTCCATCATAAAGCACAGGAGCAGGTCTCCTATTGAACAAATGCTTTCAGATTGAAGCTTAAATAATTTATTGAAATGTTAAAACGGATGAGGAGTTTTCTTTTGGAGGAGAACAAGGCATGTATGCTTAGGCTGGTCTGAAGGTCTTACTGTAGTTGTATTTATAAAAAGGAAAATTTCTATCATGCATATCTGCAAATATGGTTGTAATACCTATATACACCTGTAAAGCAACTAATACACCACCATTCTGATTCTGGGAGGCATTTTGTATTCTTGTAACAAAATCCCTGCCAGTAGTTCACAGACACTCAGTACATTGTGTCCATTATGTTTAATCAATCTGCATCAAAGACATACATTATTTTATTCCACTCATCAACAATTGCCTTTACATTAAGATACACAATACATATATTATTGCATTTAATTTATTTAAATAAAAAATGTATTATTTTTTTACCATCAATAGACTCCTTGTTAGTAACTTTCAAATGTAAGCTTCTGACCACATTTGTATTTTTATCAATTTTAGAACTACTCACCTGCCTTATCCAGTATGCTCCCAAGTTCCGATTCAGCATTAGGCCTGCAGGTTGCATCCAACTCAGCATGCCTGCGTTCTGCTGTTCCATCTTTGTTCCATATCTCTGCATTATGCACTCCAAGTGCAGTGTAGCCAATATATTTGTTCAGAGTGCTGTTGTAGCGCAAATACTCCAACTTATTAAAGATATGTCTGTAAATGTACTCTAGGTCATTCAGGTCAGTTGAAGTGAAATGGCACTCATTCTGAATAGAGGAGAAATAGCCATCTGATGAAGAAAAATAAACATGCAAGTCAGAAAAAATCCCATGTTAAAATAGTCTTCATCTTAATGTAAATGAATTATAAGTAGAGTTGAGGGATTGCTGCAGGGAGTGATGTGGAGGGCTGAGGATTTGGGAGTTGCTGTGGGGGTGGGGGAGAGGGTGCATTGTGTTGTTATGTAAATTATCAATTGGGAAATAGAAATAAAAATATATTTCGCAATGCAAATCTGATTTGGAATTATTCTTTGATGAACCAGGTTCCATTTAAAATCCAACCTTCCCGAAAGAGTTAACATTATTGAAAGTAAATATTTGTTGAGAGATGCAGACTATCAAATCAAACAAAATCCACAAACCTTCCATACTTTGTGTGAAGGTCTTTTGGTAAAATTACAAATGAATTGTATGCAACCAGCACTTTTTTCTGTACATATTTTTTGATATGTCTTCTCTGAGATACTATTATTGTAACATAATTGACACCACCATATAACTGAATACTTTCCATAAAAACTGAAAACTCTTAACACTTAACTTGCCTGTGCATTTCCCAGAAAACATTCACTTTCTGGGTTTTTTAAATTATTTCAGCTTTGTGTATGCTTCTGATAACATGGTCAGACAGTTGTTGTGCGTGGTCGTTCTGTTGTTGTCCAGAATAGCCACTGCCTCCCATCGCAACCTAGAGCATTCTGACATACCTGGTGTAACGACACAAGTCAGCCACTTGCTATAGAAGTCAATGGACTGCATTCACAAAAATTCCCATCGACATCCATTGCGTTTCAATGTTAAACAGGAAATATTCTTCTAATTTCTGTAGAATGTGTATCATTGCACAACTGCATGTCTAGTAACTATTCATTAGGGCAGGGGTCGGCAAGTAAATTTGGCCATGTCAAAAAACTTTGTATTGACACTAAACACTTTTTTCAAGAAACACTTTTGACACTCAGCAAAGTATAAACTGACTGTTTGCTGTAGCTCAACATTCAGTTGATATCAAGTTGAGATCAACATGGGACACTCAAAATAAAGTGTCACCTTCATTGGATACTAGTTCTTATTCTTTAGTGACTAGTAACTATTGCAATAGTGACTAGTATATATTTCAGTTTTACTAGTAACTATGCATTAGATACTAGTACTTATTCTTTAGTGACTAGTAACTATTCCAATTGTTACTAGTAATATTTTTATTCTTACTAGTAACTATTTCTGTCTTACTCGTCATTGGTAATGAATAGTCAAAATGACTATTTGATAGTTCAATTAACATTCTTACTAGTAGCAATAAAAATGTTACTAGTAACAATTGGAATAGTTACTAGTAACTAAAGAATAAGTACTAGTGTCTAATGAATAGTTACTAGTAAAACTGAAATAGATACTAGTCACTATTGGAATAGTTACTAGTCAGAAGCAAATAGTTTATATCTTAGATCGGAATAACAACTAGTATCTATTAAATTGGAGATATCCTCAACTCGAATAACAACTAGTAAAAATCTATTTGGAGATATCTTCATTTGGAGATATCTTCATTCATATGACTGAATGCATAAACATGAGACAGACATCCAGCATGCTCTCCGGTTTGCCAACAGCCAATAAAATCGCTATACAGAGGATTGGGGGTTCGAGCCGAACAGGGCACAAGTTTATTTTCGGCAAAAACAATGTGCAACTGTTAAATACTTTTGATTTATTACACTGTTATTATTTTTACATTAACAAACGTATTTTTATTGCAAAGGCAACGTTTCAAATATTAACTGTTCAATGTTTCACTTGTACTACAGCGAAATGCTGAAAGTCAGACGGACACTGACATCACGTGAAACAATTCAGTCACTGGACACCACGGCAGAATGCAGGCTAGCTACGATGGCCAATTGTCAAGTAAAGAAAAAAGTTTTAACGCAGAATATCATCTGGTTCACATTGCGTTGTTGCATTAATGTAAAAAAATATATATAAACTCCTCAAAAAAAGTTCGGAAACGTTATTTCGGTCGATTATTCCTCCCCTTTAATAATACCAATTGGTATTGTATTTTATATCGTTGGAAAGCCTGATTAGTCACCTTTACAACGAGGTACAACTTGTAAGGATCGTGCATTCGTGGAATGAGCAACACAGCTAACCGTGTGGGTAGCGGCCCAAAAAAATGTGCCAAAATCCCCTGCAATATTCTTCTGTTGGTATTCACTCTCGTTTTGAGTTGCTTGGTGGACTGGATGATTGCACTCTCCCACAGTAATAAGGAAAAAACAACACATATTGGCCATTTTTACACTTTATTCATTTTACACTGTCAGGGACCTCAGTAGCGTGTGGAAGATCCATACGCAGCCACAACAGCTTGGCACCTCCTCCTCATGCTGGTCACCAGCCTGGTCACACACTGATGTGGGATGGCATCCCATTCCTCAACCAGGATTTGTCGCAAGTCAGCCAACATGGTTGCGTTGGTCACTCTGGCACGTACAGCACGCCCAAGCTGATCCCACAAGTGTTCAATTGGGTTGAGGTCTGGACTCACGGCAGGCCATTCCATCCTCTCCACTCCCAAATTCTGGAGGTACTCTGTGATGATCCTGGCTCTGTGGGGGCGAGCGTTGTCATCCTGGAGGATGGAGTTAGGTCCCAGATTCTGGAGATATGGGATCGCCACTGGCTCCAGAATCTCATTCCGATATCTCACTGCATTGAGATTGCCTTCAATGATGACAAGTTCTGTTTTGCCTGTGAGAGAGATACCGCCCCACACCATGACACTGCCCCCATTGAAAGGTGTCACACGATCTGTGCAGCAATCTGCATAGCGTTCCCCACGCCGTCGAGAGTGAATACCAACAGAAGAATATTGCAGGGGATTTTGGCACATTTTTTTGGGCCGCTACCCACACGGTTAGCTGTGTTGCTCATTCCACGAATGCATGATCCTTACAAGTTGTACCTCGTTGTAAAGGTGACTAATCAGGCTTTCCAACGATATAAAATACAATACCAATTGGTATTATTAAAGGGGAGGAATAATCGACCGAAATAACGTTTCCAAACTTTTTTTGAGGAGTTTATAAATAACTGTGCCATTGGCTACATGTGTTGATCTGACACTTTGCTTTGCTCTTGCGGTCATGACTCACTGTGGAAACCGAACCCTCAAAGCTCTGTTCAGTTTATCCTTTTCACACATAACACAATGTGACCATAAAATTAACTACTAGGACAATGAAGAATTTACGAGAATACATAAGAATTAATGATAGCCTACTAGAAGCTGCAAAGGCTGAAGAGACCGGATTTATAAACCTTTAATTCCTCAAACATATAAGTGTCATGGTTAGTCACTTAAAAAAATTACAACAGCCTCCGAACATGCCTCTAGTCTACACAAATCTGCAGACAATGTAGTTTACGGCAAACACTTTTAATTATAATATTAATTTAAAAAATAACCTCTGGTAGGCAAATTTCTTAGTAGTAGTATTGTTTTCTTTCTGGCTAAGATTCCTGGTAAATATGCGTTGTCCAATTAAGCTCGTTAGCCAACGTTAGGGTCGAAACATAGCCTACCTCAGGAAAATACGCGAACATGGACGCTTCGAGCTACGCGAACAGTTTTTCTTTTGCCATGACATTTGTGAAAGTCAAACTGGAGTAAAGCACAGATTGAACAAGAAAGTTGTTTGCTGTTGTTGCCTGCTATAGCGTCCCTCGCTGCAACGCTCTGGTTTTTCTTTCACAAATGGCATGGCAAAAGAAAAACTGTTCGCGTATTTCCCTTTTTTTAGGCTGTACTAACTACTTAGGCTGTATGTCTTTCTTTCAGCTAGAATGTGTTTGTGTCTAGCCTATTGTGCATGCATGGCTCCACATAGACTTGGTTAATTAATTTACATGCTTCTTCATGATCCATAGTTCAGGTGGTGCTGTTCATTGTATTTCATTAGACATTAAATACAGCTCATCTACAAACTCTTTTAAAGTAATTGTGGGCTATCAATAGGAGAAAATATGTTCTCATTCTCGTCAGTAGAGGGCGGTATGGTTAAGCGAATTAGAGGTCTTCACGGGTCCACCCGAATACCCGAGACCTGAGCGGGCACGGGTCCAAAATTCTGACTTGTCTAACGGGTCTGGGTCGGAACTGATATAATAGCCGCGGGTCTCGGGTAAGCACTGATTTTCCCGTGAGGACCCGATCACATTTTTTTAAAATTCTGTAGCCTAATATTATATTCTGTAATAATATTCCATATTATATTCCGTAATATTGTAATATCTAAAAAAATAAACCATGTCGTCTGCTCTCGCATCTTTGATGACATGTAACAAGCGCTGAGCAGCGCGTGCTTATTGTCTTTCATATTGTTTCTCATAGGCTACTGAAGGAGGCCGTTCTCAACAGATCCCACCGCGCCAGACGATTGTCTTAGTTTATTCGTTTATTTATATTAGAACTATGGAAAAACAATTTTTTCGTATTCTATCGCAAATAAAGGCTCATGGTTTTAGTTTCATCGGCTTAGTTTTTAGCCTATCAGGTTTTCGGTTTCAGGCTATTTTGTCGGCTACAATTTGCCATGCGTAGGCTCATTTACGATCTGTAGCCCATTTTTTCATTATTATTATTATATTACTAATATTATTTCCCATTTATGTATTTATCCAAATTTTTGAAGAATGCAAGTGTTATGTTGCTCGTTAACTAATCAATCGTTGGCTGAATAAAGTTGTACTTGTTGCTTTTCGTTAATGTTATTGCCCTATAGCCTTATAAGTAGGCTATCTTAATGTTGTAATCAGAATAACACGATTGATTATCACTGTGTTGCGTTTATTAGTGTAATATAAGCTAAAGATGTCGTTTTTAGGCCTTTTATTCGGTAATATAATAGTGCAGTGCATTCGTCTATTGTAGGCCCTAGGGTATGGAAAGCTGTATATTTGTGCAAACATAACTTATGTTTCGTTGTGAAAACATCACTATATTTCCCTGCTAGGATTTCTGCCGATTTTGGACTTTGGAATAGGCTGGGCATACTGTCAAATTTTATTTAATTGCAAGCGAGAAGCCACCCAGTGGTCGACTCGGCACACAGCAGGGTCCGGCAATTGGAATTTAAATGTTAAAACGGCTTGCCGATTGATGTCTTTAGTGTGGTCCTCATTAATATTTAGCAGCCAATTTACATGCCACGTAGATATCACGTTGTCAATGTTACTAGTACTTACTGGGTTGGGGATATCTTTCTGAATAGTTACTAGTAACTAAAATATAAGTACTAGTATCTAAAAACATTGTACTAGTAAAAATTGAATAGTTACTAGTCACAAAAAAATAAGTACTAGTATCTAATTAATAGTTACTAGTAAAACTGAAATAGATACTAGTAACTACTGGAATAGTTACTAGTAACTAAAAAATAAGTACTAGTATCTAATTAATAGTTACTAGTAAAACTGAAATAGATACTAGTAACTACTGGAATAGTTACTAGTCACTAAAAAATAAGTACTAGTATCCAATGAAGGTGACACTATATTTTGAGTGTCCCATGTTGATCTCAACTTGATATCAACTGAATGTTGAGCTACAGCAGTCAGTTTATACTTTGCTGAGTGTCAAAAGTGTTTCTTGAAAAAAGTGTTTAGTGTCAATACAAAGTTTTTTTACACTCACTTCTTTGTGGAGTTTGTGGATAATCACCTGCCATGCAATTGACTTTAAACTAACACTGAACTGATATTCAATTGATATCAGTTCATATCTGGTTGAGTGTCAACATGGGACAATCGAAATCGGAATAGTTACTAGTAACTAAAAAATAAGTACTAGTAACTTTAGAATAGTTACTAGTAAATCTCGAGGAATAAATGTTAAAACGGCTTGCCATATATGTGGGTATTTGCACTTTTACTTAAAGGTCCCACATCATGGAAATGGGAGTTTAGCTACTTTTAGCATTTATATGCAGTGTAGCATGATACTTATGTGCTGGTAAAATATTAAGTCGGTACTACCTGCCATTGTTTTGTTGCTGCATAACAAAAAAATCACTCGGTTCAGAATTGGCAATAAAAAAAAACTGTAAAATACAGTTCGATTGCTAACATTATTTATATGACCGCAAGGTAGCCTACTGTTAGCAAGCCAGCCAACGTTAAACTTGGTCTATTTTATAAAAGTGAAACTGTCTAAAGTGTGGCTGTGTTTTACCAAAAATTATTCAGATGAATGCTTAAAAACAATAGCTTGCAGAGGGGGAGCACGTCAATAATGTCGCATTTGTCGACCGATAGTATACATTTGAAAGCATGCAGAGATGCTAAGTATAATTTAAACAGTTAAGAGGTAATCGCTATATTGTATATATGTATTTGCCTTTGTAAAAAATACGTTCTTTAATGTCTTCGTTTGCTCTTTTTTATTTATTTCTTTGGTTTTTCAGAGTGAAAGTGTCGTGTAGACGAGTGATTGTGATTCCGGGTCAGTTAGCCAATCAACGCGGAGCCTGTGAAAAAAACCTGAACCGCCCACCCAAAACTAGTGATGGGCAGTTCGGCTCTTTTTTCTGAGTCGGCTCTATTCATACCATTCAGTTTGAAGAGTCGGAGTCGGAGTCGGAGTTGCAATTTTGGTACTTCCGGTTAATACAGAAGAGCCGTTTGAGACACATCTTTTTCTTTCAGCGGCGCGACTCGCGAGCTGGAATTAGAAGCCGTTTCAGACAGCAGACCCTAGCTGGTAACAAAGTAGACAAAATAAGTTTGTAAACTAGCCTTGATATTTTATTCAGACCCAAATCATCTGAATGATACTCATTGCTAATATTCTCAATTTACAGTAGCCTACTGTCTCAAGCTAGTTTGCAATCGCAGGTTACGTTTATTTACGACTTTCCCATCTCCGTTTTTTCGATCATAGATTGCAACATTAGATATTACAGGTAATAATAGACATTGAATGGTTATATTTGTATAGAGCTATTTAATCTATGCTAATATTAATCTTATTTTTTTTTAAATCAGATGCCAGAATCCAGTAGTCTAGGTCTACTGAAAATGAGGTGGATGGAAGACTGTATAAGAGAGATAGCCAGCCAAATTTGACAAACAAGCCAGATATTTATTGTGTGTGTCAGTGTGTGCATATGATGTACAGGAGCCTGTGTTGTTTATTTATTTGGACACCATAGGGTTATTTAAATGTGTTTTAACTGTACTTTATTATATCATACGCAATTGTAGGCTATTTATTCTGTTCACTGTTGTTGTTGGTCAAGAGTTCTAAAATAAAAATGCCACCACTTTAAAGAAGTGTTTTCTATCATTTTTGTTGTAGCCTAATCTAGCTGAACACAATCGCAATATCGCATATTTGGCCTATTTTTTCATAGTTGACTGGAATTCGGTTGCAATTCTCGCAAAAAGTTTAATAATTTCGTAATATACAGTCGGCGTCTCGGAATATCATTAGATATAGGCTAACATAATTCCTTTGTCAATAGGGTTTCCATTTGAATCACGCTGAGTAGTAAACCCGATTAATAGCTTAATGGTGTACTTCATTTTGCCCTTTGTTAAAACCACAGAACTCTATAAGAACAGTTATGTGGTTAAAACTCTAAAATGACTTCGGTTTGCGTCACGGCTCTGGTTCCGGCTCTGTCTGGAGCCGTGGAATATTGCTATGGCTCACGGCTCTTAAATTGAGTCGAGTTGATTTCGTGCTGATCAGTTGGGTAGTATAGCTACTGTAGCTACGTATCTTTCTTTTAACCATTAGTAGTCATAATAACTTTGAAATGAGCTGGGGCGATTATTAACATCACAAAAGTGTGTGCATTTTAATTTGTTAGATCAAATTAAAATGTATTCTTACGTAGGTTCTAACTTAGCAATCAGAAACTGCGCGCCGCACATTAACCACTGCTGAGTGTCTCGGGAGAGTGTCTCCCGGCTGTAGTAGAAAGCAGGTAGAGTCAGAGCCAGAGCTAAGAGCCAGAGCCGTGGGTTAGCACGATTCACTCTAACTGGCGAGTCGACTCAGACGACTCAGCATAAAGAGTCGTTCAAAAATACCGATTCGTTCGTGAACTGCACATCACTACCCAAAACGGGCTGTTCAGCTGCAAGAGTAAAAAACTCACTGGATTTATATTTTTTAAAATATATATTGCAAAACTTTTTCCCTTAAAAACGTTATCAACATGTTTGGTAGACATTGTAGAATAATATAAAATTGACCAAAAATTTGTAGAATTGTCCGGTTATGGTTCTAGTTGGAGTAGCTGGCTAACTTTAGTAACGTTAGCTAGGCAATCACACGGTAGCCTAGCTAGCCAACTTATATGGCCAGCCTGCAAGGATGACTTTAAGGAAGTTGAATAACTGTTAAATGAAAAGGGTTTACCATACGCTATTGTTAGCTTGCTAGCTAAATGTTAAAACGACTTGCCGTGAGCTATCGTTAGCTTGCTAGCTAGCTAAACCAACATTTCTAAGCAATGGTAACGTTCACGGCCGGGGGAGTACGGCGATTGCGTGCGGGAGGGGGTGGAATACCTAAATTAATATCTAAATTGATAAGGTTATACAACAGTGGCGGCTGCTGACCAGAATAAAACAAAATACATTTCAATTCAATTCATAAGATTATTGTGCCGGTTTAAAATAAAATATAAATCGTTATAAATCCTTTCATATCGAAATGAGGTCTTTGCCATGCCCTTCTTTCAATCGCAGCCAATAACTAACCGTCTGCCTGTCAGTCAAAGCGTTACGTTGAGCTGCTGAATCAAAATAGGGTCAAAAGTATTGTGCTGTGTATTAAGAAGCTGTATGTTTGATTTTTTAAATATTTGCCAGTGTAGTTTAAAAGTTTTTTTTAAAGCCATTTCGTAATTGGGGGGCCTTAGCCAGAGGCTACTGCTATTTGGGGGTCCTTGGCATGGAAAAGTTTGGGAACCCCTGCCCTAGTCCAGTGCGAATAGGCCATTTGACATCCCGGAGAACACAGACTTTAAGCGTGCAGCCTGAACGTCATCATAGCAGGAAGGAAGCTCAGTCAACTTTCACTCTTGTTAACTTATTCCTCTAAATGCCAGCTCACGGCAACCCAAGAATTGCATCGATCAACCTCTCAGGAATGTCACGGTTTTCTGCACAAAGTTATTTTGTTATGTGTGCACCTTCATCAATAAAATTATAATTCTCGAATTCGCACGGTTACACTACTTTCATGCTTCTTCGATTTTGCTTAATTTTAACAGACCTGAATTACGTAGCCTAAATAGTGAAAGCCATCTCTCGCAAGCATTGAACATCTCCTGTAGCAACACACTTGGATAAAAAAGAATAGGCTTTTCTTTAAACAACACACATGGCCAGCAATACATGCGATTCCGTTAGCAAGCTGCCTGTAACTAATCCACCTCGATGTAGGCTACTACGAGCATTTAAAGGGGCAGGAAACACTAAAACGTTACCAAGCCCTACTGATATTTCTGTCCCTCCAAATGCGGTAAGTTAAATTAAGTGTAGCCTACGGCGTCTAGTTGGCTTGCTAACATGATGTTATCTTGTAGCCTCAAAAATATTTATTCACGTTGTTTTCGTATCGTTAACCATAGTTAACTGGCCGGTGATATTTCACTGCCTTTTGTGTATAAGCTATAACGTTAGGTTTGATACTGCGTTGTCAATCTTACTGGCCTGGGGTCTGCTTCAGGATTGAAGCAGGAGTTACGGAGTTACGTTTGATGGATAACAGTTGAACCCCCCACGGCTGGAACATGTATTTACTGAAATAAAAATGGTACAAGGTACGAAGTGATACAAGCCCCATGCTGTGATTATGTTAACTTATGTCTTAGTTAAGTTATTTGTATAGCTAGATGGCTAGGATAACGACAGCCAAAAGCCGTTCAGTTTCACTTGACATTCATTAGCCTACGTGTTGTATTTTTTTCATGTTTGTATAGTCTGCAGGTAACGTTACATTAGACTGAATATTTGCTGACAAACATTAACTTACTGGGCAGAACATCGATTTGAGCAGATTGTGAAGTCTCCCGTAGCGTAGCCTAGCTATAGCCTTCAGCTAACAGCCGTTTAGTTTCACTTGGCATTCGTTTACATATTTTATTGTCATGTTCGTGTAGCATAGCTACGTTAGATGTAACGTTATAGATGGCTAAAAAAGCGAGTTAGTTTGAGAATGGAGTGACGCGATGCTTCGTATTTACAGAGTAACTTAAGGTATTAATTACGTATTTTAGTTATTCATTGTTCATTTATTTATTTTATTCATTAAGTCGTTTGTGTACGGGTAGGTTATAGACGTAATGTGTGCTGAAAATACTGGGCATAACATAGATTTAAGCAGAAGGAGATAGTCGAGTTCACAAGTGGGATAAAATATAATTAGCTAGACAACCACTCAGAAACTTCTCCCAACAGCTCAAACTGATAGGGCTTCGGACCATTTCCTCCTTCATACTCCTGGTCGGTGGAAGGCCTAGAGGATTCCGGAGGGGAGAAGTCCTCCATCTAGAAAGAGCCATTGACTGATACCACAAAATGAGTCAGTGATTGATACAGACTCCGTTTCACTCCAACTTTTCCCTAGTGGGCGTGTCTTCAGGTGGCGATCCTCGCTCTCGCTCCTCCCCCACTGCTGCTGCTTTCCACGCCCATTTAATTGCATTTTTCGAATTTGTGATGTGGGCGGAGAAATGGTAATCGAACCGTGGTCAAATGTAAGATGTTATGATGCATCGAACCTTTGCCCAAAGAATCGTAACCGAATCGAATCGTTATGGGATTGAATCGTCCCACCCCTACTTAGTAGCCTACCGTGAACAAGCTGTTGTTTTGTGGACGCAGTTCGTAACATAATAAATTGACTGCCTTTTCTCTCATTTTCAACATGTTTGTCATCACATATTAATTTTGGAGCGAGTTATGATATGTCTACTATGAATAAACGAATAAAAATAACTGTTTCGTGAGATGAGACAGCAGAGGATGTTGCAGCTACATTACAGGCTCAGCATCTCGGAGCAAGCAGCCAAACTGTAATCCATTGCTCCATACCTGTATAACAGAGGAGGTTTCTCTAAGACAGGGGTAGGCAACCCTGGTCCTTGAAAGCCGCAGGGTCTGCTGGTTTTTGTTTTCACCTTAAATATGACAATTACTCAGACCAGAGAAACCAGGTGAGGCGAGTTAACTGTGTAATCAACTTTAATTTATCAATTAAGTGGCGAGTAACAACAAAAACCAGCAGACCCTGCGGCTCTCAAGGACCAGGGTTGCCTACCCCTGCTCTAAGACAACAGGTATTTAACTATAAAAACTATAGCCAAATATTTTTCACAGGTGAGCTGACAATCCAGCTTCCTGGAGTACCCCTGAAACCTAAACTTGTCCTAAACAAAACAACCCCATCTGGGCTTTTCACAAGGACAAAATTGCAAGAAATGTTATATTTTTGTTGTAAATAAATCTGGACTACAACTAAAACAGTAAAGAAAAAAATATTTAACTTGCACCTTTTTAGACCGTTTGACCGACTTGAGCACTAAACAAATGGGCCTGTTGTCTTCCTCATTTCGATATGAAAGGATTTATAACAATTTATATTTTATTTTAAACCGACACAATAATTTTATGAATTGAATATTTGCAATAACGCACTCCCTCTCGTGATCCAGCCTATAAATTAATATTAGATTATATTGCCAAAATTACGGATGCAAAAACCTCTAGAACTGGAGCTAGAAACATCTAGAACTAGTAACAATGTAGCCCACGTCACAAGCCTGCATTACGTTGCAGATTCCCATTCGCCACCCTTTTTGAGTATTATTAGCGATTAGACGAGCTAGATTTTACATATTCTTTTTTCCTTGAGTTTTCGTTGCACTTTGCTTAGGCTGGTTTAGCCTACCTGTCCGCATAAAGAATTTTTTTTTAAAATCAGATGAGAACTTTTGATCGTTTAGCCTAATGATTATAGCCTACGTTTCATTCATATAGACTTGGTTGGCTTTAAAGAATATGCTACACTTGGTCATTGAAAGAAAAGATGAGCATTATACCAAAGGTCTTGTTGTCCCATTGGACACATTTGAAACACACACACACACACACACACGGAGGCTAGCCTGTACTTCATGTAGCCTATATGACATTAAGTATTTTGTATAGCCATAATAGGTTCATTAAGTAGGCTATTATTATTCTACATAGCATATATGTTTCCAAGGATTAAACTTGAGCCTTGCCTTTCAGTAATTTAAAAATGACTCTGAGTGGTTTTAACATCGCGCAGCAATATTATTTTTGTAGAACATTCTGAAGAGACAACAACAATGTTTCATATAGGCTACGTACCCGTTCCAAGCAGTGAAGTAAATAAAATCACTTTAAGAATACACAAGGAATTTAACGTGGACATATCGTCTTCTATGCAGAGGTGTAGGCTGCAGTTCGCTGACACTGAAAGAAAGTGAGGATTAGGAAGTTGAGCTGCATGTATACAGTGCATGAAATCACGCCGTGCACCAATCCAAACGGACGACAATTAAATGTAATGTGTTGCTAGGTAACGTAATATTGGGATGACCGGTAGCCTATTGCATCCGCCAGTTAGGGCTTGGTGGGGCATCATGCCCGGCTGCTGGTCTTTGATACAAAAGAGTGTAAAGGCAAGAAGAGGGCAGACAATGGCAAAAATGTCACCAAAGTCGCAAGTGCAGATATAGATCTAGGAAACGAAAGGATGAATATAGGAGAGAGATGAATATAGAGGTTGTGCAGTCATGTGATGCGAAAGATTCTAACAACACACGGGACGGCAACAGTAAAGGTAGTTTTATATGGGCTGAATCCAGTGGCGGCTGCTGACCAGAATTTTTGGTGAAGCAAACCCACAATTTTCTTTTCTACCTGTGAAAATTGAACCCCTGCTTTACCTGTTGAGCTAGGCCATTTTTGAGTTGTTTAACACTGACCACGTCAACTAACCAGCTGTAGGCAGAACATTGCTGGTGGCCATTTAAAAAAAGGTTTAAATAGCTTGACAACTCATCACTATGGCTGTACCATTTAGATTGAGCTGCCTTCTCTCAAATGAATGACACCAGATAGAATACAATGACAATTAGTTATGTACACACTCATTTATTAGCAGCCAGATTTTTTTCATCACCTATGCATATTCAATAGATACATGCCCTCCACAATTATTGGCACCCCTGGTAAAGATGAGTAAAAAGGGTAATAAAAAATTCACCTTTTGGTGAATTAGCTTAATCTCACACTGAAAAAATGAGAAAAATCTCACCTTTAATTGAAGTAAATTTATTCTAAGAAAAAAAAATCCATCATCAAGAACTTTACCAGGGGTGCAAATAATTGTGGAGGGCGCTGTAAATAAATCCGCCTGCACCGTAGCTGAAATAGCTTCGTTCAGATCATTTTGAATTGTCTTATGCCCTATTCACTGGAGTAGTATTACCTGGGGACATCATGTGATTAGTGGAGGTCGTCTGTGATCTTAATCCAGAGCGAATCTGCGTGACCTGAGAATTAGAAGGTTCTATCTGACATTTTCATCAAAAATGAGTTAATTACATAAAAGTAATCTTTAAGTGGTTCTTCATACATGTGTTAATCATTATTCATGATTATTATTATTTTTTTTGTCAAAATATACAAAAACAGGAAGTTCTATCTGCACATCCCCCTCTGCACTTGGCATTATAAAGTTCTATCTCCAGTCCACAGGGTTCCTACACATTTTCCATTTCGAAATTCCAGACTTTTCCAGACCTACATTTTCAGACTTCTCGGTGGATTCTTTCAGGCTATGTTTAACATTCCAGACTACTGATAGCTAAATGTTTATCATGCATGTAAATAAATTATTTAAAACTCCAACTGTTACATTCTGTATCTATGTTATTATGTTGCCAAATGTTAAGATAATTTGATCATTAGTTAACATTGAAAATTAGGTTAATTCATAGAAATCAATGTAGAACAAAACGCAAATAAATATATATATTTTTTATTAAAACTGCAATTCTACAAACAACAATGCAATTAAGTTTTTGGCCGGTAAACTTCAGTATCTGTAGGCTATAACTTGAATCCCTACAGTAAAGCGAGTAGGGTACAGTTTACTAGGGAACTAGAAAGATGGACTTGTCCAATGACTTTCCTTCCATTGGCTGTATTAAGAAACTAAGAAACTTAATCAAACTTCATCCACAAAGCTGAGGCATCAGACTGTAAAAACATATTTGTAAACACTGCTGCAAATAAATAACTATATAAAGTTAAATAATAATGAATAATCATAAAATAAAAATGTTTTTTTTAAAGCACATAAATTACAAAAAAGTAAAATCATCAGTCACTAAAAGTTAAAGCCCCACTCTCCCGCTCTCCTGACTTGTTTTACCCTCAAAGTTTCTTAATTTCAGTGATTTTCTTTTCAATGTCTTTTTCACAATTCATTAAGTCTTGTTCTTTTTCTTTAGCAGCTTTCCTTAGGACATTTGATTTAGAAAGCACAGAGATCTTGTCACTGGCTTCGGCTTCTACTGCAAGTTCATCTGCAGATGTCAGAAGAGCGTTGATGTTGGTCTGCAGCTTTTTTTTCTTCATCTGAAGTTGATCCACCTCATCCTGTGCTGCCTTTCGTTTCTGTGTTCTTTGTGTGTTTTCTTTCTTCTTCTTTTCCTCGTCCAGATACGCATGGTATCTCTGTCTTGCAGAGCCCACAGATTGTAGTAGTTCTTTGGTCATCCCTACGTTAGTCACCCCACCTACATGGTGGACTATTACACGCTGGGCAACCAAGGTCCTCTCCTTCATGTTTTCGACAGCGATGTTCTTATTGATGGAGAATCCCCTTTCCACTGACGCCTGTCATGGGACAGCAGAAGAACCATGTGGAAAATTTCCCACAGATCTTGGAACTGATGCTCTTTGGCTAGCTGTGCATGGAAAAAGGTGTCCAGTCTGGAGTGGGTACCGGTGGGCCACTCTGAAGCATACTCACTTGTTTTGCAGATCACAGCGAAGTCCCTGAACTGGGTGAGGATACTGTCACACTTGTTCTCTCTGACTTATCCAGCACTGGAGATGATCTGTAGACACAGCCTCAGTTGTTTCTCACACAGGTCTGGATCGTCCTTTATCTTCTGTGGATCCAGCCATGCAAGGTTTCTCACCAATGTGTATCTCAAGGGACATTTATCCAGCAGCTTTGTCACAGCTGAGATAAGGAACTCTTTGGCCTCTTTTCTCACAGTGAGGACATCTCGCTCAGATACCTTCTTCTTTACCTTCAACTCTGTGAGGAGTTTGTCCGCAACATATCCTACGTTAATAGTGGAGGCATCTTTGTGATTGGCTTTATCTTTAAAGTCCTCTGAGAACAGTTTTACAGAAGTTTTCACCCTCTTTAAGACAGCATCAGAAATAAATCTCTGGAGGAGGTGTTTCAGTGTGCTGAAAAGATCATTGGCCAAGAAAGGCAGCATGGGCTTATCTGTCTGATACTTCAACAGAAAAGGTTGACACTCTTGGGCAATAGAGATAAATATGGCTTTGACCAGAAACATGGGGTCAGTGCATGCCTGTTGAACAGACTCAAATTATTTGTTCTTAGGATGTGGGATTTTGCCAGTATTTACACTTGAAACATAGGTCTGGATCTGTGGCTATATCCCAATGGCTCTCTCTAGGACAGTCACATTTTCCAACCACCTATGCTGGCAGTATCTCAAGGGGGGTCTGGCTGGGGAGTCTTTAAAAAGCCAGTAAAGGCAGTTTAGTACATGCTCAATGTCCCAATTTGTTGCATTGCTCCCAGCTTTGAATGCATTGTGCATTATATGCAGCCCACAACTCCCTATGTTGAGGAGTTTGGATCCTATCTCCTTTTCCATATCTTTGGACATTGTGTCAAACAACTTCCAGTTGACGTTTGGTCCGTCCATGGAAAGCTGTAAAATCCCATGGAGGTCAATGTTGTCACAGTTGTTGCGTATTGCTCTGTACAAGTCATCAGCACAGGCATGTCCAAGGAAATGTGAATCAAGGAATCGTGTGCTGACACGGTCTCCATCCCAGTAGCGCATATGTACATCTAACTGTTTGGACTGGTGGGGGCGGTTTAAACTCACATCGAAAAGCAGGACATACTGACTTGCAGACTTCACTTTCAATAACAACAGGGAGGAGACATGTGGTGCAATACCAAATGTTGTTAAGTAAGCTGCTTTGTTGTCCCCACAGGTAAACTTAGAGGCAATGGTACTGTCAGGAAACATAAATCGGAAGAAGTCACATTTCCCTGTACAGCTGTTGAAGGAGTTGTGCTTTTCCATCACATCAAGTGCCCAGTAAACTTCAGCAGAAATAACTTCTGTCTCACTCACAAAGCTCCTCATTAATGATGAGCTTCTGGACGTAGCTGCAGGTGTGACACTGAAAATAAGGAAACACATTTCTCATTAGGTGGCTTACCAACATTTAACAACAAACTCAACTATGTAATAAACTTCATATCTAACCAGTATGAACAGTTTTAATCATGGTTATACACTGAGTTTACAAAAAAACATAAAACATCTGCCACATACAGTGCCCTCCACTATTATTGGCCCCCCTGGTAAAGATGAGTAAAAAGGGTTATAAAGAATTTACCATTTGGTAAATTAGCTTAATCTTCCACTGAAAAAATGAGAAAAATCCAACCTTTAATTGAAATAAATGTATTAAGAAAAAATAAATCCCTCATCAAGAAATAATTATTCTTAACAAAACCACATGTGCCACAATTATTGGCACCCCTGCATTTATATATAGAATAAAGCAATCATTTTAAATATTTGGTCGCATATCCTTTGCATGCCATGACTTGGGTCTGTGACCCAACAACATCAAAAGACTATTATTGCAGTATACAGGTGCAGCTCAAAAAAAATTTATATCGTGAAAAAGTTCAATATTTTTTGTCACTCATTTCAGAAAGTGAAACTCATATATTATATAGATTCATTACACATAGAGTGAAATATTTCAAGCCTTTATTTCTTGTAATTTTGATGATTATGGCTTACAGCTAATGAAAACCCAAATTCAGTGTCTCAGAAAATTAGAATATTGTGAAAAAGTTAAATATTGGAAACTCATGGTGTCACACTCTAATCAGCTAATTAACTCAAAACACCTGCAAAGGTTTCCTGAGCCTTTAAATGGTCTCTCAGTCTGGTTCAGTAGGCTACACAATCATGGAGAAGACTGCTGACTTGACAGATGTCCAGAAGACAGTCATTGACACCCTCCACAAGGAGGGTAAGCCACAAAAGGTCATTGCTAAAGAAGCTGGTTGTTCACAGAGTGCTGTATCCAAGCATATTCATAGAAAGTTGAGTGGAAGGAAAAAGTGTGGTAGGAAAAGATGCACAAGCAACAGGGATAACCGCAGCCTTGAGATTATTCATTCAAGAATTTGGGGGAGCTTCACAAGGAGTGGACTGAGGCTGGAGTCAGTGCATCAAGAGCCACCACGCACAGACGAATCCAGGACATGGGCTACAAATGTCGCATTCCTCGTGTCAAGCCACTCCTGAACCAGAGACAACATCAGAAGCGTCTTACCTGGGCCAAGGAGAAAAAGAACTGGACTGTTGCTCAGTGGTCCAAAGTCCTCTTTTCAGATGAAAGTAAAAGGTCCCAGAGTCTGGAGGAAGAGTGGCGAGGCACAGAATCCACGTTGCTTGAAGTCCAGTGTGACGTTTTCACAGTCAGTGATGATTTGGGGTGCCATGTCCACTGTGTTTTCTGAAGTCCACAGTCAACACAGCCATCTACCAGGAAATTTTAGAGCACTTCATGCTTCCTTCTGCTGACAAGCTTTATGGAGATGCTGATTTAATTTTCCAGCAGGACTTGGCACCTGCCCACACTGCCAAAAGTACCAAAAGCTGGTTCAATGACCATGGTATTACTGTGCTTGATTGGCTAGTAAACTCGCCTGACCTGAACCCCATAGAGAATCTATGGGGTATTGTCAAGAGGAAGATGAGAGACACCAGACCCAACAATGCAGACGACCTGAAGGCCGCTATCAAAGCAACCTGGGCTTCCATTACACCTCAGCAGTGCCACAGGCTGATCGCCTCCATGCCATGCCGCATTGATGCAGTAATTCATGCAAAAGGAGCCCCAACCAAGTATTGAGTGCATAGAAATGAACATACTTTTCAGAAGGCTGACATTTCTGCTTAAAATATCCTTTTTTATTGACTTATGTAATATTCTAATTTTCTGAGACACTGAATTTGGGTTTTCATTAGCCGTAAGCCATAATTGAAATATTTCACTCTATGTGTAATGAATCTATATAATATATGAGTTTCACTTTCTGATATGAGTGACAAAAAATATTAAACTTTTTCACGATATTTAAATTTTTTGAGCTGCACCTGTATATGGATGGAGAACTTTAAGGGTTGTTTCTCCTGACAAATTTTCCTATTGAACTCTATGGAAAAATGTCAGGAGAAGAAACCCTTCACGGTATCCATCCATATCTACTGTATTTCTGGCAGCAGAGTGATGGTTTAAGGCTTGTTTGATACGTCAGACCCTTGATGACTTACAGCCATTTAGCCAACCATGTGTTCCATACTGTTCCAGTGTAATGTACAGCTAAATCTAGTCTCACCCCTTAATTCCCATAGAGATCCATTCAAATGCAGAGATGTTATAGTATCACTTGTAAAAGTACCAGAAAATAAGATATCAAGAGTCTTTTGATGTTGTTGGGTCACAAACATCAGGAAGTCATGGCATGCAAAGGATATGCAACCAAATATATAAAAATTACTTTATTCTATATGTAAATGCAGGGGTGCCAATAATTGTGGCACACGTGGTTTTGTTAAAAATAATTATTTATTGATGAGGGATTTTTTTTTTAACTTCAATTAAAGGCTTGATTTTTCTCATTTTGTCAGTGTGAGATTAAGCTAATTCACCCTTTTGTAACCCTTTGTCTTTACCAGGGGTGCCAATAATAGTGGAGGGCTCCATCATCTGTTCTTAACAAGATTATCTTCACTAATTTGTTACTAATTTGGGATGTGTAATTTTTAGATTATGACTTTTTGATTAGCATATTCAATTGCAATTACTATTCAACGTTAAATAATTTCACAATTCTTCTTAAATATTTTCTGGTTGTGTTCTAGATTGACAGAAGAATGTAAATATGTATTACTAACACAACAGCAACATTAGATGTTTTCTCACTATTTAATAATATGATTAATGATGAACCAAGCCATAATCTAAAAAATCGCACATCACATAAGAGTCACAAAATAGTATAGGATAATCAAGTTTGGAACTGAGGTTGGAGGGTTTTTTTCACAACATATGGCAGCTATTCTATGTTTTATGGAAAATGGGTGTTCCTAGAATTTAACAAAATCGGTATATAATGGTTCTTGAATATCTATAAATGTGCAACAAAATATTCTAATAGCCTAATGTGTCCTATGTTACTTAACCCTTTCCAGCCGGACCGCTCTAATTTCAGCATAATTGTTACGATGGTGTGACGTTTAATATCTCTGCCGTCCAATCACTGATTTCCTTTTTGAAAAATGCGAGTTAGAGATGACAAAAAAAGCTATAATGACATCTAACTGGTTGGTGAGCTTACTGGGCGAACAAACTCACTGAGGTAAAACACATATAAGATATTAATTAACCATAAATATTACTTCAGAAATGGTTTTATTTTGAATAAAATCCTGTTTTTGTACCGCAGACTTTTTCAGATCTTCACTTGAAATTCGCGAACATTCGTGTAAGCTCTCGCTTCAAATGAGAAGCCACTGTGTCATTCTTTCCCCAGCTTGTTTCTTGTTTCGAGATTAAATTGTGAAAGGTCTATCATATAATTAACATAAGTGAAGTGATCGATGTGAATATTTTCCGTATTTAGTGTCGACTTTGATAACTAAATAATAACTAAAGCTAAAAACAGTGACTGTAACGTTAGTTTTAGCTCTCAGCGCGAACAGCAATCGTGAGTCGTTCTTTTTTTTCCAGTTTTTTTTTCTAGGTTGTAGCTCTGCTGTTAGTCAAGCTATCTTTGTGAATTTTTGAAATTGTGAAAAAGTCTGTCGTGCAATTAACATAATTGTACTGATATGTGAATATTTTCTGTGTTTACTGTCGACTTTGATAGCTAACTCATAACTAAAGCTAAAAACAGTGACTAACAGTCTTATATTATTTATATAAATAAAATTATGTATGTTATGGATGAATGAAAAGGCAACTGACTATATATTTGTTTCGCAGCATGGATGTCGATGCAGATGGATACAGCTGCCTGCTTCAGTCCCTGAAGAGGAGGAGGGCACTGACATCCGATGAGCTGAGGGTCATAGCAGAGCATGACATTGAGGACCATCAGGGCATGCACTGTGTGGAGGAGGATGCACTGGATGCAGAGCTGCTGCGGGCACAAGTGCAGACGGAGGAGGAAGAGGAGGATGACGAGATGGACTTTGATCTTGAGCCGAGACCAGCATCAAAAGGGTATAAAATCAAATCAATATTTATTTATATAGCGCATTTCACAACTAGTTGTCACAATGCACTTCACAGAAAAAACCCAGCCTAAACCCCCACAAGAGCAAGCCAGAGGCAACAGTGGCAAGGGAAAACTCCCTGAGGTAACTAGGAAGAAACCTTGGGAGGAACCAGACTCAAGGGGGAAACCCATTCTTCTCAGGTCGGCTCAGGGTCTAGATCTTAATGACCAGCATGGTCAAAACTGACTGCCAATATCCATGATAGTAGAAATTGCAGCAGCTAGATGCAGTATGTATGTGTGTAGACTGTTTATTGATAATGGTTAGCTTTCTCATATGGCTAATATTCACATTACTAACTTAGTTCCTCCCATGATTATTTTGGGAATGGTTAGCCATTCTCACACAGGTCCCAAGTCAGCTAGAAAGCGTAAATGCTTCTCTGACTGTCTTGTACCCTTCCTATGCTGATGTGGATGCACAGGCACCAGAACCCCTCCTGTTCACACCCAGCCGTCCGCTTGGTATAGATTTAGGGAGCGTGCGCAGGGCCGTGCGGTTGACGACGAGTTTGATGCTGCGTGAAATAGACTTTTTCATGCTGTTCTTCACCCAGGCTGTAGTTTCGGATATTTGCGGCTTTACAAACCGGCAGGGGTGGGAGCTTGTTTTAAATCACGCGTCGTATGCCAGCAGTGAAGGAGTGTGGAATGAGGTGACCCCAGATGAGTTCTACAAATTCATGGGATTACTCATTTACATGGGATTCCACGTTCTTCCTGACATGCATCGGTATTGGGGAACTAAGTCTCTTCAGGGTTCATGGGCGAGATCTTTTATGTCGCGTGACCGTTTTAAGGCTCTGTTGGCAGCTCTGCATGTTGTAGATCCTGCCACAGAGGATAACCAGGATCGTCTTAGGAAGCTTCGCTACCTCATGGACCACCTCAAACAAAAGTGCCAAGAGCTGTTTCAACCAAATCAGAATCTGGCAATAGACGAGCGTATGGTAAAGTCTAAAGGTCGGTCAGGGCTAAGGCAGTTTATGAAGGGCAAGCCTACTCGTTTGGGTTTCAAGTTGTGGGTGATAGCAACATCGGATTCAGGCTACACCTTGGACTTCAATGTTTACACGGGTAGTCGTGACGGTCGGGTTACTGATTTGGCCGCAAAAGTTGTAGAGGCTTTAATACAGCCCTACAAAGATCAGGGTTACAATCTTTGGATGGACAACTTTTACACATCCCCAGCACTTATGGTTAAATTACGACAAATTGGGATTAATGCTTGTGGGACATGTAGAATTAACCGTAAGAAATTCCCAGAAGAATTCAAAGATGTGAAAAAATGGGAACGAAAGACCGACCGTGGGGACATGAGGTGGTGTAGGGTAGAGGATGGTATCCTTGTCATCCAGTGGAAGGACACGCGTGCAGTTTCATGCCTCTCCAATTTCCACAATGCGAATGACTCTATTGATGTGACTAGGCTAATGAAAAAAGATGCCACCTGGAGCAGACAAGTGGTCCGCCAGCCTGCTGTAATCAGTGATTACAATAAACACATGGGGGGCGTTGATAGGTCAGACCAAATGACCAGCAGCTACAGTGTCTTACAAAAAACACAGAAGTGGTGGAAGACTCTTTTTTTCCACTTCATTGACATTGCTGTCGTCAATAGCTTCTTGTTGTTTCAGGAGTGGCAACGCAGTCAGGCAGCACCAGGGGATAAGCATAGATTAGCTGACTATAGCCAGATAACATTCAGAGAGAACCTGTCTCGTCAGCTAGCAGGCCTGGACATCCACGCGAGTTCCCCGTGCCACACACTTAAGCCTGTGGCCTCGTCGTTTCACGTTACCCATACCGCTGAATTGCAGAAGTCATCCAGGAACTGTTGGCTCTGCTACAGAAAAAGCAGAGTTCAACATAAGACAAAATTTGCTTGCATGGCTCCTGAATGCAATGGTAAAAGGTTTTGCATCGTTCAAAGCAGGAATTGTTTCAAAGCCTGGCACTCGGCTGAGTGTGACCAGTTACGCGCAGAGGCCTAGATCCTGAGCTAAAACGAGAGGTTGTGCCTGTGCCGTCCATTGTTTCCCTCCCTCCCTCCCTCCCTCTCTCTCTGTCTCTCTCTCTCTCTCTCTCTCTCTCTCCACAGGTATTACAATTATTGTTATCTTCTTGCTCTCCACAGGTATTAGACTTGTTGTTGGTTACATTTTTGGTTATATTCTCTCCACAGGTATTAGACTTGTTGTTGGTTATCTTTTTGGTTATATTTTTTCCACAGGTATTAGACTTGTTGACTTATCTGCTGTATCTACTAAAACCTTCATGATTTTACTGTAAATAAATTCAATGCATTAATTTGACGTGTAACTGATGTTGTTTTGTTTTAGTTTTGCAATGTTGTTCACTTTTCACAGTTCATCAATTTGTTGTATTTCAGATGACATTTTTTTAAATAAAGTGTGTGTTCCATTGAATGCATAAATTGTATTTCAGTGTGTCTTTTAATTTTGCATTATATCAATTGATTCTCAACAGTGGCTCATGAGGAGTATAGATAAGTGGTAATGTAAAATGTCAATGAACATAACATTCTAAAGCATTTTCTTTGCCTTTTTCTGTCCATCACATAAGTGGTTATAACTTTTGAGCAGTAAATGATTAATCTAATTTATACTCTATTACTCACAAAATGGTGAAGATACGGTGGTGAAAAGTTTGTGAAAGTTTTCCTCTATCTTGAACATGAAATGATCAAAAACCTAGGTTGCTCATGAAGAATAGCCATTTGGAACATTTTTTAAATGTATTTAGTGAATATTTTTGATAATTGATTAATAAGGGTTAAAGCAAGCATATAATTTTGATATATTTTGAAAGCCCCAGTTATCCTGTTTAAAATGGTATATTATCTTTAGGGGTGTGACATAATGTGATCACACCAAGCAGTTTTTCATACGCATGTCATATTTTCAATGAACCTAACATTCTAAAGTTTTTTTGCCTTTTCTTACCCATCACTGAAGTGGTTATAACTTTTGAGCAGTAGAAGATACATCTCTTTTGATTTGTACTCTATATCACTTACAAAATAGTGAAGATGCTACACAGTTTGTCTCCCTCGATCTTGAACATGAAATGTTTAAAAACATAGGTTTTGCATGGAGAATAGCCATTTAGAACGTTTTGTATGATTATTTATTTTGTGAATTGTTTTAATAATTGATGATATTGTGTTAAAGTAAGCATATTAATGGATATATATGGAAAGCCCCAGTTATCCTGTTTAAAATGGTATATTAAGGTTAGGGGTTGTGATGTAATATGTTCAATCCATAAACATTTTTGCATATGCACATCATATTGTCAATAAACCAAAATTCTAAAGCGTTTTTTAACCCTTTCTGCACCCATAACTGAAGTGATTATAACTTTTGAACTGTAGATGATAGCTCTATGCGTAATTGACCAATCAGAATCGAGTAGTCAACAAAGCCGTGTAATAAGAAATAATAAAAGTATAATAATTGTAACAAGCTAATAATAGTAAATAGCATGCTTTCTCAAGACTTGCAACATCTGTGGCATCATGTCATGTGACAAAAACACACATTTGAGTGGTCTTTTATTGTCCCCAACAAAAGTTGTGTCAGTGTAATGGTCACAGCCTGTCTGGTGGTGGATTATCTCATTGAAGGAGAAATGCTTAGTCGCGTGAATGTAAACAAATTTGTGCACAAAATTTAAAACTAATAACTTTTATTTGTGCAGGGAAGTACATGGCAATTTTCAGAGGCTCCACTTTAATGTTCCCAGCGTTGTACATTCCGCCTCATCGGAGGTTCACTGTTGGGCCTGGTTTCCTGTTCTGAGAGAGAGAGAAAGAGAGACAGAGAGAATACAATAGAAAACAAAACAGAAATAACATGTTATTGACATTTGACTTTTGGCATTGACATTTGACTTCCAAATGGGTTTTGGCCTGGCTCTATTTTGATGGTTGGAACAAAGATGCCTTGCAGAACGGGCAGTGAAACTTCTTGCAGCATGTGGTGCATCTTGTAAGTGGCAAGGATCGTTCTTTTTGTATTGTTATATGAATCTTGAAAAAGAGAAAGCCTCATCGGTCAATTTGAACACTTAGTTAATTTCACTGACACAAAGTTAGCCTAGTACTTGACCAAAAGACATTTAGAATATTCTGTCCTGGATTCAGCTTAATCTGTGTCTGTGAAATCACTTCATATATACAGCACATGACAGAATCTAACACGTGTAAGTAGTGTAAGCCTATAGATGCACAATACATAATAACTGACTATTAGAAATACCCAACATTACAAAACAATATCCAAATGAAAAGACTGGCTGATAACACGTACTGTGTGGGTAAACAGGCAGTCAGCACAGTTTAGCTAATTATTAAGATTATTTAACTTCATTAAAATGGTAAAACAATTAGTATTAAACAAACATTTACACTGAAGACAGTACTGCTGATGTAATGTAGCTGACAGACACAGATCATATCGACATGCTCTTATCATCTTTTGAAGTTTAATCAATGTGCTGGCTAGAATTCATTATCATAGTCAACTAAACATCGAACAAAAAGTTCGGAAATTTGAGTTTGGTAGGTTATTTGGCAAATTTTACATGGGCGCAACCCACATACTCAGCTGTGCTGCGTGAATCTCAGTTTGTATAGGCTACGTTTTAAGTGATTTGTTCGTTTCCGACAAGGAAATCTTAAGGGCCCTGTCATACGGAAGCCCTAAGAGGCCATGCGTATTTTTATTTTTGTTTCCGTTTTCTCGTGATCACGACTTATTTATCTCGTGATCACGAGATAACAAAGGTTGTTTTCTCGTGATCACGACTTATTTATCTCGTGATCACGAGATAACAAAGGTTGTTTTCTCGTGATCACGACTTATTTATCTCGTGATCACGAGATAACAAAGGTTGTTTTCTCGTGATCACGACTTATTTATCTCGTGATCACGAGATAACAAAGGTTGTTTTCTCGTGATCACGACTTATTTATCTCGTGATCACGAGAAAACAACATTTGTTATCTCGTGATCACGAGATAAACTATTATTGTGAAAGACATTGTGGACGGACTGATAGCCTACTAGTAGCTACGTGTGATGGATGACCGCATTACATTTTACTTTGACCACGGATTGACTCATGCAGAAATTGCATTATGTTTATCAATAATCGACAACTTCCAAATTAGTGTACGACACTTGAAAAGGAGGCTGCGGCGTTTGCGCCTTTACCGGCGTCAGCATTACAGCGACCCTGCGCAGGTGGTCAATTTCATAGCCAGCCAACTAGAGGGACCGGGACGTCTTCATGGCTACAGAATGATGTTTGAGAGATGTCGCCTAAATGGCTTGCGGCTTACTAGGCAAATGGTGAGAGTCGTGCAACTAAATTTGGATCCCTTAGGTGTACAGCAGAGGAGAGGGAGAAGGCTTCGCAGACGCCACTACAGTGTACCAGGCCCCAATTACTTATGGCATATGGACTCGTATGACAAGTTGAAGCCTTATGGTATCGGAATTAACGGGTGCATTGATGGCTTTTCACGGCATATCATTTGGATGCAAGCCTACTTCACCAATAATAACCCTCGAGTGATTGCCGGATATTACTTTGGTGCTGTTGCTGAAAAAGGGGGTTGTCCACAAATCATCAGGTCGGACTTTGGTACGGAAAATGTCCATGTGAACAGGCTACAGGAGTTTCTCCGCGAAGATCAATCGGGTACTGTCCATGGGCCGTGTGTTTTACAGGGAACCAGCCCTGCAAACCAAAGAATTGAAAGCTGGTGGAGTATCTACAGACGACAAAATGCTGAATACTGGATGGACATTTTCAAGGAATTTGAGGCAACAGGGGAATTCACTGGCGATGCCATTGACAAAGATCTCGTATTATTCTGTTTTCTCTCATTAATTCAGGTAAGCTATCCAAGCAGACCCAGGTATGCTAAGCCTCTCGACTTGACATTTCCCTATTTACTATTATTAGCTTGTTACAATTATTATACTTTTATTATTTCTTATTACACGGCTTTGTTGACTACTCGATTCTGATTGGTCAATTACGCATACGGTTTGTTATTTCTGAATAGGAGACCGCTGCTATGAATAATATAGACTGTTGCTATAAGGGGCTATTTTTTAGCGGAAGCAATAAAATCATTTTAAAATAATTATTTTGTGTCAGAATATTGATTTATTTAGTAAGTGGCCGTGTAATAAAAGCGGGATAATGTACAGCGAGACAGTGATTATTGCGAATTATAAAATGGACAGAATCTGAATTTTGATGCCCATCCCGACACAGTTTAAGACATATGGCCAGAATTCTGGTTTAACAGCTACACTTTGATTAATACCTAATAATTCCCTGTGTTGTTTTGCAGGATGAGCTGGACACGGTTGTCAACATGTGGAACGACCATCGCATAAGACCTGGCACGGGGCGTGACTTGTACCATGGAAAACCCTTCCTTATGTACAATTTGCCAGAACTTTATCGATCACGGGATTATTTGAATCCAATAGATCCTGATCGATTGGATGTGATTGTGCAGGAGGGTGTCTGTGTTTGGAAATCTGACATAGCCTGTGATCGTGACTTTTTTGACCTTTGTGTACATGTTATGGAGGAAAATTATTTACAGCCAGGTCATGGCGTGCAAGAGACATTGAGACTCTACAAAGACCTAAGACCTCTTATTAGATAGATGTAGCCTAACCCAAGAAAGGTAAAAGAGCGTGTGTGAATATGTACTGTATGAAGAGAAAATATATATGATCACCATTGAGAATACTCATATACTTACCTAGAGGGACAGGAAGATGCCTCTTTCATGAGGACAGTGTATATAATATTATTGTAAGTGTCGCAGGACCTTATAGGAACCACTGATGCATGCAGTTAACGTTGTTTTTCTAATGACTTTTTTGACTTAAAACAAAAACTATATTCCTAGACATGTATCTTTTTTTTTGCATTGGTGTTCTACTAGATGTTTGCCAAATAGTAAATATATATATATGCATATCAAGATTTTTAAAGACACAACAGATCACTTTTCACCAGCAGGTGAAACATGGAAGCTTAGAGCAAAAAGTGGGTTCCTGAAAATTGCATATGAATTTCAAGTCAAATGTGTAGTACACTAAATCTTCATGTCTCACATCTGCAGAGACCCATTCCTGACAGGCTCTTTTTTAAATTTAGCTTCTGCTATACACATATTTCCATACATTTCCAGCTACAGACACAATGTTGCCATTTTATGCAATGCTGAATAACCAAAGCCTATAGGGAGATAATGCCATGCCATGCCTACGTCAGGACTCCTATGTAAACTTTTCAGAGTTGTATTTAGCAATGTCTTATTTTGCAATCAGTCCATATGCATACTTAACCATAAATGTAATTATTGCATTATTTGTTTCTCAATACTGTGTTTATAACATTATAATCCATATCGTATGGATCGTACCAATAGTATCAGTTACTGGTGTGAATATTTGATTGCCAGTACAGGGCTCTGGGTTCACATGAAGTGACATTTCTTATGAGTATGACTGATTGCTGACTGGAGTTTTAATTTACACCTGAATAGCTATTACACTAATTCTATTTTGCCATTGTCCTTGCAATATGATAATGGTTCATTCAATGTATTTCAATGGATGCCTTTTTCCATTTCTAACATTTGCCATATGATAGCTGTGATGTAGAGATGTATATAAAGCCACCATCCATTTCAATAAAAAACATTTTTACTTTTCGGGATTTTCTGTGTCAAAGTGGAGTATGTGACAAACTTTGTTTTGATTTGATTTTGAGGCCAAATGTAGCCTAACCCTTGCATTACCTGTTTATCACTGACATGTTGCCTAGAAGAACAGCTGAAAACATGAAAACAGGCAAATTATTTCAACCATCTTGTTTAATGAATCTTCACAAATTTGGCAGAATAAAATCACTTTCAAAAATGTAATAACATTAATCAGTGGAATGTAGGATTTTGAAACACATGGAAGGTTACCATGCAATTCATAACAGATTTACTGCCAAATCCAACACAGTTGAATTCAAGGCCTGCAATGCAAATTTAATCAGTACCAATTTAAGAGCAGATGCACATTATTTGTGCATAGAACCCGCCTACTGGTAAGTAAGGATTCTAACTTAAACATCCTCCTTAATCCAAAAGGCAATTTAATTTAACTAACTATTACCAATTTAAGAGCAGATGCACTTGCTGTGTGCATAGAACCTGCCTACTGGTAAGTAAGGATTCTAACTTAAACATCCTCCTTAATCCAAAAGGCAATTTAATTTAACTAACTATTACCAATTTAAGAGCAGATGCACATGCTTTGTGCATAGAATTCTTACTTACCAGTAGGCAAGTTCTAACTTAAACATCCTCCTTAATCCAAAAGGCAATTTAATTTAAATTTAACTATTACCAATTTAAGAGCAGATGCACATTATTTGTGCATAGAACTTGCCTACTGGTAAGTAAGGATTCTAACAAACATCCTCCTTAATCCAAAAGGCAATTTAATTTAAATGAACTATGAACCATTTAAGAGGAGCTGCTCATGCTTTGTGCATATAACTTGCCTACTGGTTAAACACTCTTCCTACTCCAAGGCAGCGTACATTAAATACAATTAGCAAAGAAATTGCACAGGGATCACATTACACCATATCCATCAGCCATACTCCACTATTCAAAACTTCAGAAAATTCCGCCCTAAAATCTGCATATGATGCATAGTCACATGCCAATTCTAAGACACAAGTACATGTGTGGGCCAGAGGTCGTCTCTCAAATTCTGACATTTCCCTGAATGTTACTTCAATAATCTTGGACAAAAATAGATCTGATCCAGTGCAGTACCGCAGAAAGAGACCAAGCTCCCGCTTGTCTCTTTCTCTGATGTAACGTAGCAGGTGGTTGGATGTGGTGGTTTCTGATTGGGACATACACATTGGCAACTTTATGGACTTTGCCACTTTTCTTGGGTTTGGTTTGAGATCCCCAAGTATGGCGTCCAACCCTTTGGCACTTACTGACTCCCCAACTGCTGCAAGAATTGGTTTCCAACATTTGATGATGAATGCAGGTTGCTGTACCAGCTCCTTGTGTGCAATTTCTTCCAATAATCTTGGTAAGTTCTGTTCAGTTGGCAGCACAGAACAGTTGTGTCCAGACAGAACACTGATTATTTCTTCCTTGTCTGCACTTTTGAAGTCGTTTAGTTCCTCAGTTACAACATCTTTCTCAGTTGGGCTGATATAATGAAAAAATGCCTCCATCAGACTACTCTCTTTTGAGGGGAGAGATAGTGCCTCTTCTAAGAAGGGAGGTGCCAGTTGCATCGGTAAATAGCCAAATCTCCATCCATAAGCAAAAATCCTGGCAACAGCCTTCCATTGTTTTTCCTGAAAGGTATGATGCGGAGTTGGAATTTTGTAGGTTGTCCCGCAGGTTCTTCTTTCATAAAACTGCTTCCAAAAATCGGTGAGGCAATCTTGGATCACCCCACTTCCAACTGCAGATTCCTCTTCCCCATTTTCAAGCAGCCGCTTGAATGTTATGTTGGCATGCAAAATGTTCTCATCCATAAAAGCATGGATCATGTCTGACAGACTATTAAGTCTGTGTATTACAATTGTCTGCATTTCAGCTACATTTGTTGGGTCTTGAAAGAATGAGCTTTCCAAAGGATTTGATTCTGTGGACAAAGGTGGGTATGACTCAATCCTAGCCTCCATAATGGAAATGTCGTCGTCATAGTCTACATCAGATGGGTACTGCAAAGGACTGCTCAACATCAGGATCAATCTGAAACAAAGAAAAAATTATGTATTATTATAACCTTAATATTTTTTCCATCTTGTACTCACTTTTAAAATGGCAACAAGGCAATAAATTACATTTTTTATGCACACTCAAAGTTGATATGTATTCAATGTTTTAACTTAGCAGTGGTCTTGGGGTGCTATCTAGTGGCTGTGGTAACTAGTGGTAACTGTGGCTGCCAAAATACTAGCGGATGCTGGTGGTGTTGTGGTTTATCACGTTTACCTCTCAATTAGTCTAGGGTGGTAATTTAGGGAGAGACAACTTAGGGGCTGATTCTTCACACATATACAAGACATTTTGTCTAAAAAAACTACCCCTTTAAGTGGTGTTTTTTCTTGGGTTTTTTACACTATAGACCCCATGTTCTTTAACAAAATATCTTCCTAATGGACCAATAAATCACTCCATGAAGTGGACCCAACTGAATTCCTAAATTTCATTTTATTTATTTTTATAATTTGTTTCTGATTTTTCCCCTTTTTCTCCCAATTCGGTAGCCAATTGTACCCTTATTTTATTCAATCCCCCGTGTGAGCAACCGCTCAGGAGGAAACACCACTACAGCCCCGCCCCTCGGTGGTTGGACGGAGATCGGCACGCCTTCTTCAAGCTGCGCCGTCTCGAGCGCCGTTCCATGACTACATGGCGTTCAGGGATGCATTGCACTCCCTGCGGAGTCCCACCCCTCTCCCTCGGAGCAGCGGCCCAATTTGCCACTCCCTCAAGCGCCGCCTAAGAGGCTGGGGACTGTTGAAGTTCATTGATATCTTGGACCCTTGATGACTAATGGCCATTTAGATAAAATTGTAACATCGTTTTCTTTCACTACTCATCGAGGTAAATAATAATGTTTTTTTTCCAGAGCTGAACTAATATAAATCATTAGCCGCGTGTTCTTCCAGGCCTTGTAGCCTACATTGTTGCAAACTGCAAACTTGAGGCAGTCAATAACATACAATGTATCGTTTTTTGTGCTTGAATTGGGGGCTGGCGAATTGATACAATTTCACGCCATTCTGAAAATCCCGCTGTCGGCTTCCGCGCTCTTAAATGTAGCGCATCTTATAAACGTACAGTAGCCATGAATCAGCTGATTACTTAATCGGAAAGGCAAGGATATATTGAAATAGTGAATACACACTTTGCTCTGCTTGAGGGGTACCTTACCCGTCACTGTTATAATCAGACACAAGTGAATCATTTTAAATCGCTTTTATAACATAGAAGTAAAGAGTTTAATGCGCGCCGGTATGGCCTATAGGCTATGTCAGAGGGAATTTACGGGTGGTTAACATGATTAACGTGATTTATTTGAATGAAAGATGCCTGATATTTAGTAGGTACGTACTTATTTCCCTATTTATGACAACAATTGCTACAGTTTATGAATGAATGTTACGTTAAAATCAATAATAAAAATCCGTTTTTTTGCATAAGGTTTTTTTTCTAACCGTCTGATTCAAATTTTGTGTAGGCTACACCTGTACACGTTCGCACGTTCACTTCCCTAATTAAGATACATTTTGTGGCGAATTAAGCCATATACCACAGCATAGCGCGTTTAAGCCAATAGGACATCAGAATTAAAATAACATTTAAAAAACACACGCACACAAAATCGACAACAAGCCAGTAAATGCCTCTGACACGCCAAACTAGCAAACAAAACTGTGTCCTTAAAATGTAGACTAATTAAGATATTAAGATTTAAAGATTTAAAAAGCTAATAAAGGTGAAAGAATAGGCCTACTGCACATCCACTCAACAGCCAATATGAACTCATGCACAAATAGGCATCGGAAAATGCTTTTTATTTCTCATAACCTTTTCCAGAATATAGTCCTAACAAAAACTTCAATATTTAGGGTATTCATTATTCAGTGACATAATTGTTTGGGCCTACAAAAAAGCTGCAATCAGCCGCAATTAAGAGTTTGGCGATGTTCACGCCTAAACGAAATATTGTTTATTAGGCTACCACTATACGTAGGCTAGGCTATTACACGAATCATTTAAAGACAAATACATCGATGATCGTAGATGCTGTCCGTGACACATTAAACATGGAATTACAAATTAGATCGGATGTCCTAATGTTTGGGAAATATATTAGACCACGTCCCTGCACAGACTCCCGACAAAATCAAATAATTTTTAAATTAGCCAGACTCCGATATGACCGGCGCGTAGGAGCGACAAATTGGCTCGTCGCTCCGAGGGTGGGGGGGGGGTCGGAGATTTCAACCGATAGAGGTTCAATTGGCCACCAAATTGGGGAGGGGAAATTGGAAACAATTCTAAGGAAGAAAGAAAAACATTTTAAAATTCTGGCTGGTCGCCGGCGATTTCCAGACTCGAGCGTGGAGCCGGGCAGAAAAATCCCGTCTTTGAGTTTAACCATCTCATATTATAGCCAGGACTGTTAAAGCCGGCGGATTTTGCGAAAAATTCTTCAAGATTATTGTGCGATTGCAAAATTAGTTGGGTGTGCCAGCTGCCTGTTTGGGTGGCACTGGCACACCCTGGCACACCCGTGGCTACGCCACTGAGCCCAAGCCTTTAACGCTGTGCCACCGCGGCGCCTAAATGTAATTTTCAACCCATAGTTACCCAACAACAAGAAACATAAAAAATGGAACATTTGGACTTTCACAATGAGGACATTCGAAAAAGAGAAAAGAATGAAAGAGTATTTTTTGATGTATTTTTAATGTACTCTTCCAAAGTAGATTTATTTGGGCTTATCTGACAAATCGCTCATGTTGAAATTGTTTTTCTCTGTTTAATTTACTTTTGTTTTTGTTTTGTTTTGTTTTGTTTTTCTTGACCGTTTCTCATTTAATTTTTGCGTTGTTATAATAATGAGGGATGATGTAAACCAATATATAAGGTGAATACTCAATTATTGATTAAAAACTGGGGCGGGACACGATAAGCAAATGTTGCTTCATCCCGTTCCCATTTCGGCAGGCTCTGTGTATGTTCTGGACACAGAAATTTTTGTGATGAATGTGTGACATGTATGCCGAAATATACAAATCAATCAATCAAAATCAAAGAGTGTCCAAATGGCTTTCTGATTAAAAACAGTATTTGCGCTGAAATTAGTGCAAAAAAATTACTACGTGCGCTCGCATTATATCTGCCTACCCTGGCCAAGACCTCACCGCACGTTACTGATACGTAGACATGCTATCCTAGTGTGTAAAGTAATCATATGGAGCATTTTGTATACCAAAATTGACATTTAGATCATTAGGCTACATTTAGATAATTATCGTTGCATCGCCCAGCCCCTAGTAGCCTAGGCCATATGTAGTAAATATTAGGGATGCACCGAAAATTCGGCCACCGAAAATTTTCGGCCGAAAATGGCCCAAAAGTGCATTTTCGGTTTTCGGCCGAAAGACCTAAATCACCGAAACAACACGGCCGAAACAGAATTTTTTTTTTTTTTTTTTTTTTTTTTTTTTTTTTTTTTTTTTTTTTTTAATTAAACAGAATTGTAATGACGCAAACAAAAAGCGCAGCCAGCACACGGTTATCTGGATAAGAGCCAGCATGTCGGCGGTGTGGAGTTATTTCAATATCTCGGAGAAAGACCCACGGATAGCGATTTGCAAAAAATGCAGTGCTGAAATTTCAAGAGGGGGTGCATCTGCAAAGAGTTTCTCCACGTCGGGTGACTTAAATGCACTTTGTGTTTTTATGAGAGAACATATTTAATTTTACAATCTTTCAGCAGGCCAGTCAGTTATAGGCCTGTACATTATTATTTAATGTACACATGAGCGGGGTCAAGTTAAACATTTTGTTTTGAATTTTAATTTATATTGTGCATTGCTGTAATGTCAGTGCTAAATAAATATTTTCATACTTTTGTAATTGATTTATTCTTGAATTGCAATGCTTTGATTTTAGTGAGGTTAGTACACAGTCATAGCCATAAATGCAATGGTTCTAATAATTGACAATCATTTCTTTCGGTGTTTCGGTTTTCGGTTTTCGGCCTTGGTTTCTCATTTTTGGTTTTCGGTTTCGGCCAAGAATTTTCATTTCGGTGCATCCCTAGTAAATATGATACATTTCGGTTTAAAAAAAAGAGCTCGGCATAGCCTACGCATAGCCTAAGTGGAAACATTTTCACGGTTGCCCTGGTGTAAAATTATTTAGCTATGCCTATGACCAGCTATCTGTTCAATACACTGTGAACAGCTTCTGAGCGATCACCCAATTACACGTATGGCTGTAATGAATTGCTTACCTTGTCTTCTTGGAGTTTTTCCAGACACTCCTCTGGAACGCCTCGGTTCCTCAAAGCCACGATGAAATTGTCAATTTCTACAAAGATTGAGAAATAATTATCCAGATATCTGACGTTAATCAGCAAGTCTCATCTACCAAACAATCCGTTTCATGTTTAGGCCTAGGCCTAGGCTACTGCTACCACAACACTAACACACATCAGAATTTCACATTAGTTAACATTCAGACTCACATTCAGTCAGTCACGGAGTAGGCTGGTGTATTTGAAAGCATAATTTTGCCCCCAAAACACACTAGTTTTAATCTGAAACTAGCTAGTGAACCAACGTCAACTTTCTAAATATCAAATGCAACTTTGTTCTAGCAACATCATAGGTAGTTGTTACAACAGGGTTCAAGGTAGGCTATAGGCTATGTCAGGTATGCTTGTATGGCTGAAATTGTCTTAACTTACCTTAAAATTATGGTGATAGATGATGATAGATGTCTCGCCGCCGCTGATTTCCTCCGCGCACTGCTGTTAACAAAATAGTTTTGACATCGACACGAAGAGCTATAGCCTAGCTAGCTAGTAAATAAGGATGAGTGTAGGCCTATTCAAGATTAAAGAAAGGCGATTGGCTTTCCACTGCTTTGGTTCCTTGCAGTGGCGCTCAACTGAATGACGTCACCTAATTGTCAATGCTTTCACAATAATTGTTTATCTCGTGATCACGAGAAAACAACTTTTGTTATCTCGTGATCACGAGATAAATATGTGAGAAAACAACTTTTGTTATCTCGTGATCACGAGATAAATATGTCGTGATCACGAGAAAACGGAACCAAAAATAATAATATTGCATGGCCTTTTAGGGCTTCCGTACTGTCACACTATTGCGTATCGTACTAGCGTATGCCAGCGTTTGAAAAATATCACTCATACGCTGATATACGCTGACAATACGCTAGGGGTACGTTAGGCATAGGTCGAGTAGGCTGGTCATACGCTGACATATGCTGACAAGAAGGTGTACCGTACAGCTATCGTATTGATAGCGCATGAGTAACGTACTTCTAACGTATGTCTGACGTATCTGCAACGTATATAGACATCTTGGCGTATGCCTGACGATTGAAAGAAGCAGAGGAACCTCCTGAAGCACTGGGCCAACTCAGGTGCAGGTGCAGTTCCATGGCAAGACAGGATGATTTAGAACAATTGTATAGTTTAAAGTCAAGTGTAAAGTGCAGTATATTATTCTAGGGGTCAGGGGTACTTATAAATTACATATCATTTGATGTATTATAAAAGTATGAAAAACTCCAGAAGTAAGTTTAAAAAACGTTTATTCATATGATCAACTGATCATTAATAATGGCACATGGTAATAATGGTACATAGTAGGGATGCAAATTTTAAGGAATTTCCTTAATCGATAGTTGTTAACCTAAACAAACAATCGTCGATTAATTGATAACATAAAAGCTAAATATAGCTTATGATAGACAGAATACAAAATGCATGTTATATTCCTCAATCAAAGATTTATTGTAACATTTGAGAAACAGGCATTATTGTAGCATAACACAAATAGAATATGAAGGCGTGTATAGGCTACTTTAACAGAAAAGAAATTGCGCTCCGTCTCATCTGTTGCAAGCGAAACCGTTGCTCCGCTAGGCACTTCCAGCATGAACATAATCGCTCTTGAAATTGAAAGGCGACAGTTAAACTAGTAGACCTAGCCTAGAACAGTCAACTTAAAACATAAGCTATTATGTTTTTAATAGGCTCCTCATATGCATACTAGATAGACCTACTTATTTTGATTCAAGAACATTTAAGCATATCTACGTGGTCGGGAGTGAGTCGTGTGCGCAGCCTGTTTATTAGCTCTCAAAATCCCTCACCGTCAACGGTGCTTATTGCCATCATGTCCTTTTCAACCATGTTGCATACCCTCTGAGTAATAGCCTACAGTCATTAAAGAGTCAATACTTCTTTCCTGGTTGTGGTGGTGTGTTGCGTTCCCCATCCTGAGAACCGAGAATGTGGAAAGGCCGACGGTTATATAGGCACTTTGTCACGTGATAGCGGTACGCTGGACATGCGCAGTTCATACGCTACTCATACGCTAGCCATACGCTGGCGATCCGCTACTCATACGCTACTCATAGGTTCAATACGGTAAGTATCCGAAAAATTCGGTATTTTCAACGGCTTTTTGTGCGTATGAAAATTATTTTATGAATTTACATACGCACCTCATACGTTTCTCTCATACGCTATAGTGTGACAGGGCCCTTAGATCAGAATCCGCGATATGCAGGTCAGCCTATAAGTAAAACAATGAAATACGTTCAGAAATACGTTCAGATAGCTTTGTCGTCAGTTTGTATGGTCAGTGACTTGGTTAGTTAAAACATTCATTCACATAGTCGTGTAACGTGTACATTAAATAACCGACTATTTATTTTACTGTTTAAAATATATATGAAGCCCAATGAACATGATCAGACTGTTTATGAGTAAGATATAAAATAAACGTTATACCACAGTTATTTTTACCTTGCCTGAGTATATTATTATTAGTAGCCTACTATCATTATTAGTAGCTACAAGTTCCGTGATGCAACGGTTATTTTTTATCTGGCATGAGTATATTTTTGCATTTTATATGTGTGTGTGTATACAGTCAAGCCGGAAAGTCAGCACACCCCTTTCACCTTCTCCACGTTTTATTACGCTACAGACATATTCTACAATAGATTGAGTTCATTTTTTGTCTCAGAATTCTACACAAAACAGGTTTGTAGACATTTGTGCTGATTTATTAAAAATCTAAATGTTAAATATCATATGTACACAAGTGTGCACACCCTTTGATATGACACCCAAAAGTGAGCTGAGGTGCATTTTGTTTCCACTGATACTGCTTGAGATGTTTCTACAACTTAATTGGAGTCCACCTGTGATAAATTAAATTGATTGGACATGATTGGGGATTGCCAACACCTGCCTATATAAGGTCCCACAGTTGACAGTGCATGTCAGAGCAAACTCCAAGCCATGGGGTCAAAGGAATTATCTGCAGACCTCAGAAACAGGATTGTGTCAAGGCATAGATCTGGAGAAGGGTACGGAAAAATCTCTGCAGCTTTACAGGTCCCAAAGAGCACAGTGGCCACCATCACTCGTAAATGGAAGAATTTTGGACCTATGGGCTGTGTCTATTGTTGTGTCTTTTTTCTCTTAGAAGATTTCTCTCAGAGACAGGAGCTTGCCATTTCCATACAAACTTTATTAGTGATTAACAAAGCCGGGTGAGTTCATGAAGTCACACCCTTTCAGCCTTATTCCACAGGTTTTATACAGTTAAAACATGTATAGGCCCTCCTATCTTAGAATGTCTGATGGCCAATCGCCTGCTGCATACATTGAGACCTCCTTAATATATGCATTACTTCAGGTTTTCTAGCTTATTCAGCAATCATAAAAACGTCTATAACATATTGATGTGCACATGTGGTTATTCTTATCTGGGTATCTTCTCAGTCCTTCCCTTAACTGCTTACTTAAGTAATTCCCTGACCTCCTGTCACACAGATCATCACATGATTGTTTTTCTCAGTTTTATCACCAACTTCCCTCCAAGATACTCCCTTGACCTTTAATCCCACAGGTCAGTTCATCCGGTGCTTGGCTGCACGTTCTCTCCTTCAGACACACATTCATATAAACCTGCTTATGCACTAATTCCCTATATATATATATTATATATACTCATTACAGTGTCCCACACTATTCTAACAGAAATTTTCCTATATAATCTGCATGTCTGCATCATGGCTCCACATGGAGAAGAATTGCCAGAGGAATTGAAAAATCTGATTGTGAGACTTCACAAAGATGGAAAATGATACAGGAAGATCGGTGACCTGTAATTGTTTCCAGTGGCGGAGAATGAAATGCGACGGGAAGGGAAATCAGAACAAGTCACCCACAAAGGTGAGGACCACTAATAGCTTAACCCTTTAAAGCCGGAGCGTTCTAATTTCAGAATAATTGTTCTGATGGTTTGACGTATAATATCTCTGCCGTCCAATCACTGATTAAAAAATAAATAAAAATGCTAGTTACAGATGACAAAATAAGCTACAATTCCATATAATTGGTTCATGAGCTTAGTGGGCGGAGATTTATTTCTAGACCGCTAGATAAAACCACACATGAATAGCTCCATTTGACTCACCACGGGCGGAGCTGACCACATCGGACAGAAAACTATCGTCTGAAGACTTTACTGCGACTGAGGGAAAGTGAGTAAATCCTTTGAGGTAAGAAGCATTTAAGATAATTAACCATAGATATTACTTCAGAAACAATTTTATTTTGAATAAAATCCTGTTTTTGTACCGCAGGCTTTCTCAGATTATTATTTAAAATTGGAACAAAAACATGAACATTCGTGTAAAGCTCTAACGTTAGCTTCAAGAAGCCACTGTGTTATTCTTCCCCCAGCTCGTTTTGAGATTAAATTGTGAAAAAGTCTGTCATACAATGAATAAGTGAAGTGATAATGTAAGGGATTGAGAAATGGCCCTAATTAAAAGGTTATTATAAAACAGAACCCCCCCCTATTTTTTAGATTATTAGAACTATCCTAATAGAATTGACTTGAATGCAATGGTATTCTATACCACCAAGTCAGTAGATGGCGCTGCAGCGCTTCTGTGGATCAGCAGAGAGAATAGCTCGTAATAAGCCAGCTCCGCTCAGAAGTAAACTGGCGCGAGCCTGAGTAGGTCGACTATTCATCTCGTCTCTCTTCTTTGATTCACAGGTACTGCAAAACACCCTATAAACTCTTTAGTTTGTTCTGAGACAAATAGAAAGAACTAAGACAGTGTTTCGAAGTGTTTTAGTGACGTTGTGAGAAGCCTGTGTATGTTTTGGGGGGATATTTGTCTTGACTTGCCGAGGGTAACAAACGCCATGTTAGTCGGCAAGGCTAGGCTAATACAGTGTTAGTTAGTAGATCCGGTTCTATGCTATTAAGCAGGACTATCGTAATAATGTTTTGGTGACATGAAGAATGAAGATGTGGGTTTATGTGATGTTATGGAAATGTGTTACTAGTTCTTCAGCAACTATTGTGTCTCCGTATCTGTTCAATGGCAGCTTTGATGTTTTTAGTTGTCGCCATTGGGTGCATGTTGCTGGTACTCACGCATAGCCTATCGTAAGCCTGTGAATATAGCGGGAGAGCTGTGCATGTGAAGAGATAGTGCTAGGACTTGGATGTATAAATAATTATTCAGATGCTATGTTTTCTAATTGTTTCTTTTGTTGGGCAATTGTTATTTTGACAAGTATTAGCCTATATTTGTTTGAGTAATTAGAAAGTCAAGTGATTGGCCAAATTGTTATTTATTTTATTTTCTTATGAATATGTTTCAGATATTGGGAATGTGTTTTTGTTATTTTCTAATGTGGAGAATTTCTGTATAACTGTTTCTGTATCACACTAAGTGAGATGTTTAATTGTTGAGCTCAGAAGTAAACTGGCGCGAGCCTGAGTAGGTCGACTATTCATCTCGTCTCTCTTCTTTGATTCACAGTTTACAGATACACAGTGCTGTTCAGCCTGTGTATCACATGCTGCCGGTCCAGATTACCCCTAGGTCTGGAGCCGGTAACAATAACGTTAGATATTTTCCATATTTAGTGTAGACTTTGATAACTAAATAATAGCTAACTAAAGCTAAAACCAGTAACGTTAGTCTAACAGCAAGCTCTGCCTCTGTCTCGGCGCGAACCACCGTTTAATTTTTTCCATAACTTGTAATGTTAGCTCTACTGTCTGTCTTGCTAGCTTTATAAATGTTATACTCAACTAGTATCTTATAGTATAGTAAGTACTAACTAGCTAGTGTTTTAACATAACGTTATGTCTAAATTTGAAGGTAACTTATTGTTGTTGATCAGTCCTGTCGAAAATGAATGGAGAAGAGAACTAAACAGCAAACATTTACTAACGTCAGCCTAAAGTTTTATTTTCTGACTCACGTTTCTGTCATGAGCAAGATTAGCCTGTTTAGACACATGACAAAAAGACATCATTCAGTTGAGCCAATGTCGCTGATGATTTAGGTCTGTTAATTCAACATAATATTTTACATTGGTCATTATGCGGTAACACTTTACAATAAGGGAACACACCTCATGCCTTAACTAATGCATGACTCATCATGATTTAATGCATGAATTAATGCATGAAGTATCATGAACTCTGTGCGGCTCAATATTAATAAACGATCAAGTCATTATTAATTCATGTGATTACTGTACACTTAATGTATCATCAATTAATGAACATTAACTCATAGTTAAGTCATACATTAAATAATGTTATCAAAGTAGCTGCAAACCTGTTGTGAGGACATCAAAGAAGTGGACCAGGGAAGCTGTAGATGATCTTCAGGCGTGTTTGGACTGCACTGCACTGGGATGTTTTCAGGACTGCTTCCAATAATCTGGACGAGCACACAGAGGCTGTGACTTCTTACATCAGCTTCTGTGAGGACAGCTGTGTACCATCATGCACCAGGGTGAGTTATAATAATGACAAACCCTGGTTCACAGCCAAACTCAGACAGTTAAGGTCAGAGAAGGAAGATGCATTTAGGAGTGGGGACAAAGTCATATTTAAAGAGGCAAAGTACAGGTTTGGCAAGGAGGTGCGAGCAGCTAAACGACTGTACTCAGAGAAACTCCAAGACCAGTTCTCAGCCAATGACTCTGCTTCTGTCTGGAAGGGGTTCAGACAGATCACAAACTACAAAGCAAAAACCCCCCACTCCATGAATAACTCACGCCTGGCCAACGACCTGAATGAGTTCTACTGTCGCTTTGAAAGACAATGGGACAGTCCTGACACCATCCCCCGTGACACCATCCACCAGCCTCAGCCCACCACCCCCACCTCAGCGACACCTCTGTCCTTACTGGAGAGAGATGTGAACAGGGTGTTCAAGAAGATTAACACCCGCAAAGCAGCAGGGCCGGACTCTGTCTCCCCATCCACCCTGAAGCACTGTGCTGATCAGCTGGCTCCGGTGTTCACAGACATTTTTAACACCTCTCTGGAGACTTGCCATGTACCTGACTGCTTCAAGTCCTCCACTATCATCCCTGTCCCTAAAAAGCCAAAGATCACAGGACTTAATGACTACAGACCCGTTGCCCTGACCTCTGTGGTGATGAAGTCTTTTGAGCGCCTTGTGCTGTCCCACCTCAAATCCATCACAGGCCCTCTCCTGGACCCCCTGCAATTCGCCTACAGAGCCAACAGATCTGTAGACGATGCAGTAAACTTGGCCCTCCACTTCATCCTCCAGCACCTGGACTCTGCAGGAACCTATGCCAGGATCCTGTTTGTGGACTTCAGCTCTGCCTTCAATACAATTATCCCATCTCTGCTACAAGACAAGCTCTTTCAGATGGGCGTGCCTGACTCCACCTGCAGGTGGATCACAGACTTCCTGTCTGACAGGAGGCAGCGCGTGAGGCTGGGGAAACACATTTCTGACTCCCGGACCATCAGCACCGGTTCCCCCCAAGGCTGCGTTATTTCCCCTGCGCTATACTCCCTGTACACCAACAACTGCACCTCCAGTCACCAGTCTGTCAAGCTCCTGAAGTTCGCGGACGACACCACCCTCATCGGACTCATCTCTGGTGGGGATGAGTCCGCCTACAGGAGGGAGATCGACCATCTGGCGGACTGGTGCAGTCAGAACAACCTGGAGCTAAATGCTGCAAAGACAGTGGAGATAGTGGTGGACTTCAGGAATAACCCAGCCCCACTCATCCCCATCTCCCTGAGAGACTCCACAGTTGACATTGTGGAGTCCTGCCGCTTCCTGGGAACCTTCATCTCCCAGGACCTCAAGTGGGAGCTGAACATCAGCTCCATCACTGGAAAAGCCCAGCAGAGGTTGTTCTTCCTGCGGCAGCTGAAGAAGTTCAACCTGCCAAAGACGATGATGGTCCACTTCTACTCTGCCATCATCGAGACCATCCTCACCTTCTCCATCACCATCTGGTACGCTGCTGCCACCGCCAAGGACAAGGGCAGACTGCAGCGTATCATCCGCTCTGCGGAGAGGGTGATTGGCTGCAACCTGCCATCTCTCCAGGACCTGTATGCCTCCAGGACCCGGAGGCGTGCAGGCAAGATTGTGGCCGACCCCTCTCACCCCGGTCACAGTCTGTTTGTAACACTTCCCTCTGGCAGGAGGCTGCGGTCCATTAGGACCAAAACCTCTCGCCATAAAAACAGTTTCTTTCCTTCTGCAGTTAGCCTTATCAACAAGGCCCGGGACCCCCTCCGACACAGACACAGACTCTATCCCGCCTCATAGACACTTTACATTTACCTACTTCCCACTGTACTTTTTGTTTATTTATATTTTTACTTATATATTTTTTATTTTATTTTTATCTTGCATATAAAAATTTGCACTACTACTTGCACTGCACTACTACTTGCACTACTTGTTTTTGTGTTTTGTTTTGTTTTGTTTTATGTTTTATGCTTTATGTTTTATATTATATTATTTTATTTTATGTTTTATGTTGGTTTATGTACGCACCAATAAACCACAGTAAATTCCTTGTATGTATATATATACTTGGCGAATAAAGGGATTCTGATTCTGATTCTGATTCAAATCAGTTAGGTAGACAAAAGCTTCTCAGACCTTCAGTGGTGGATTTATCTATTTTGCGGCCGCAAAACTCCTCCTGACAGCGTGCTGACAAAGCTGTTCGCTTTAAAGAAAATCCTGCCAGTGTAGCTTCTAAGCCCCCCCTCCTATCATTTACTGGTGGAAACGCTCCTTCCCTTGTCCAAATGGTGACAGTAATATCAAATGTTTTATGTTATTTTAATTCATCTTAGAAAGTGTATAATTAGTAGTTATTTTCAATGATAGCCTATATTCGCCATTCTTCAGTCATTCAGACTATGCTTCTTGGCGAACCCTACAGTAGGCCTATCTCTAATGTGTCATAAAAAAAATCACGCTTAATAGATTTGATAGTGATCTTTGTAAATAATATGGAGTCAATGTGTGTGGATTATGACAGCCATTCATCTGTTTTAGAGAATGAGTACTTTGTACTTATTTTTCAATTATATAGTTAGCAATACTTAAGGGTAATATATACGCTATTTGTTGGAAAAATTGGGTCAGGGTTGAATGTGATACCCCAAAAACATCCAGTAGGTGGCAGTTCTGAGAGCAGAAACAACCTTGTAAATGAGAGGTCAGAAGAGAATGGCCAGACACATTCAAGCTAACAGAATGGCCAAACATTTTTTAATGAACAACAGTGGTGAGCAGAGGGGTATCACTGAATGCATGTGTTGAATCCTGAAAGGGATGGGCTGCAGCAACAGAAGATTAGATAATACTAAGTAGGTATTCCTAATACAGTAGATACTGAGTGTAAATTGTAAGGAGTTCACCATTTATCATTCAATTTCATCATTATTTCACACATGCGATCACCATTACTTCCTAAGTACTTGGCTGACTTGTGTCCCTCTAAGTAAAGTCATGGCATGATACTAATTTGTACTTAATGTACATTGATAAGAGGCAAGCATTTGTTAACCATGAGTTCATCATTACTTAATTATGAGTTCAATGAATAGTGACCCTTCAAGTAAAGTCACACATGATTCTTCACATAGTAATGATTACCCCATCATCACATCACTATTAATGAATAAATTGCTCAATGATATCTACACCCTTGTAAACCTAATAGTAACATAAACCAGTCAAAAGTCGTCCAAATAGAACATCAATGTTTTATTCATTATACACGTGGAACAAAGTTTATTAAGACATTCAAAAGGACCTCACTCCCATTTTCTCTCAGTCGCCATATCTGATTTTTTATAAATCCCCTTAGCCCTCTCTATATTTTGTGTATGTCCCCCACTGTTAGGATCAATCAAGCTCCTGCTGTGGTTAACAGTGAAATGTGTGTATCCAGCAGTGGCAACGCCACTGATCACTTATTATTGTGGTCTCCCGACGAATGTGTTTTCTGATGAATGAGAGCAGTCTTCACCAGTCTCAGAACTGGTCGTTTCCTTTGATACCCCAAAATCCAAAAAATCTATTTTCGCGTCCTCCATGTCCTGCCATATCTCCCACGACCCTACTGTTAAAAGAAGATCATTTACAAATCAAAACTAGAATGGCACTCAGAAAGATAGACACCCCAAAAAAGTGGGCAATACACTGAACTCTATGATATTGAACGGAATTAACTACTTGCTTCTATTGCCGATACACATACTCTATTGCTTCTTGCGCATACAGCAACCAATATGGCTTCCTGTGCACTGCACCTCTTAATTTCCACTTGGGCTATAATTTAGAAACCCCTGCCTTTTTCTACCAAACTAAAGGGTTAACAGTCATATATTATATCCACAATAGAGATAATAATAATAATCAATGCGTGATTATACTTGACACGATACAAAGGTAGTTGTTGTTTTACTCATCGGAGATGACTCTAGTTGGTCTTCTTGAACACGTGTTGATGACTAGCTGACGTATAGTCTACATGTACAGTCAAGCCGGAGAGTCTGCACACCCCTTTCACCTTCTCCACATTTTATTACGTTACAGACATATTCAGAGTTCATTTTTTGTCTCAAAATTCTCCACAAAATAGCCCATAATGACAAAGTGAAAAAAGGTTTTTAGACATTTGTTCTTATTTATTAAAAACATAAAAGTTAAATATGTACACAAGTGTGCACACCCTTTGATATGACACCCAAAAAGTGAGCTGAGGTGCATTTTGTTTCTGATACTGCTTGAGATGTTTCTACAACTTAATTGGAGTCCACCTGTGATAAATTCAATTGATTGGACATGATTGGGGATTGCCAACACCTGCCTATATAAGGTCCCACAGTTGACAGTGCATGTCAGAGCAAACTCCAAGCCATGGGGTCAAAGGAATTATCTGCAGACCTCAGAAACAGGATTGTGTCAAGGCATAGATCTGGAGAAGGGTATGGAAAAATTTCTGGTCCCAAAGAGCACAGTGGCCACCATCATTCGTAAATGGAAGAAGTTTGGAACCATTAAGAATCTTCCTAGACCTGGCCGCCCGGCCAAACTGAGCAATCGGGGAAGACGGGCCTTGGCCAGGGAGGTGAGCAGGAACCCAATGGTCACTCTGACAGAGCTCCAGCATATCCTTGTAGAGATGGGAGAACCTTTCAGAAGATCAACCATCCAGGCAGCACTCCACCAATCAGGACTTTATAGTAGAGTGGCCAGACGGAAGCCCCTCCTTAGTAAAAGGCACATCACAGCCCGCTTGGAGTTTGCAAAAAGGCACCTAGAGGACTCTCAAACCATGAGAATCAAGATTCTTTTTGGAACTTTTTGGCCTGAATACCAAGCGTCACGTCTGGAGGAAACCAGGCACCGTTCATCACCTGGCTAATACCATCCCTACAGTGAAGCATGGCGGTGGCAGCATCATGATGTAGGGATGTTTTTCAGCAGTGGGAACGGGGCAACTAGTCCTGATAGAGGGAAAAATGAATGCAGCTAAGTACACCGAAATCCTTGAAGAAAACCTGCTCCAGAGCGCTCTGGACCTCAGACTGGGGCGAAGGTTTACCTTCCAACATGACAACGACCCGAAGCACACAGCCAAGAGAACAAAGGAGTGGCTTCGGAGAAAGTATATGCATGTCCTTGAGTATCCCAGCCAGAGCCCAGACCTGAATCCAATTGAACATCTGTGGAAAGAGCTGAAAATGGCTGTTTACCGACGCTCCCCATCCAACCTGACGGAGCTTGCAAGGATATGCCAAGAGGAATGGGCAAAAATGTCCAGAAACAAGTGTGCAAAGCTCGTAGCTTCTTTCCCAAGACGCCTTGAAGCTGTAATCTCTGCCAAAGGTGCAGCAACTAAGTATTAGGCTAAGGGTGTGTACAGATATGCAGGGGCGTAGCATGACATTCTGGGCCCCGTGCAAATGCAGTCTCTCTGGGCCCCATTCCCAATGCAAACTCTTTAGTACGGGCCTTCTGGGGGCCCCTCCCCACCTTGGGGCCCTGGGTGCTCAGGTCCACTTGTCCCCCCACTACGACGCCCTGCAGATATGTAACCCCTAAATAACCTATTTTTGTCAGTAAAATAAAATTGCATATTTTCTAAAAACCTGTTTTTACGTCCTTATTGGCTATTGTGTGTAGATGTTTGAGGCAAAAAATGAACAATCTATTGTCGTATAAGTCTTTAACGTAATAAAACGTGGAGAAGGTGAAAGGGGTGTGCAGACTCTCCGGCTTGACTGTAGGTTTATTACGACATCACGTAAAGTAGTTGAATCTAATCAATTCAGTTCTATATTTTCTTTGTCCAAGATCACCAAAATAAAGTTAATGAGTTTTCTTGCACACTGAATATGCACGCACAGATAGGAGGCAAAATATCACATCTATCACCAGAGACTGTTCCACACACACACACACACATATATTTCTGGTGGCAACTGAAGGATAACCAAGTTAGGCTACTGTACATGCTCCTCGCAAAATCTCACATGACAGGGTAACGTTAGATACATAAAAATTTTACTCAGAAAAGGAAATTTCTAAGGGAATTATGCAATTTAACATTTGTCTAACTAGCTAATGTTATAGTTAGCAGCAATATGCAAATCCTTGTGTGTTCTAATGCGAATGCCACTGAACTAGCCTAAATAAATATAACTACTGGACATTGGCAAGCAGCAGCTTGCTAGCTATTTGTGTCTGAGATTGATTCGCTGCTAGGTCGATTTTTTTTTTGCAAACATAGCCAACATTGAACACATTTTCAATGAGCTAACTAGCTACATAAGCTACTTACCGGAATTTAAGTAGCATTCATGTTGTTTCAGAGGGTTAAAAGCATTTGGTTTTGTCTAGGATCTTCTGCAGCGCATTCAAGTTTGCTAGCTGGATTCATACCATAGATAGCCTGTAGAAATAGATCCATACCACAGAGTTCTGTCAAAAACTTTAGATAAATGACAAGATACGCAAATGGCGCTTTGTTTTGTCCGCACAAGAGGACGTGATCAGGCCAGTAGTGTTTTCACTTAGCTTAGCAACTAAAGTTACATAAAGTATGCTTAGAGTGATGCACATCTGTCCGGCGCTAGCCGGATTTAAAGTTGGTTTTTGTTGGATAGTCAGTTAGTCACAATCATAACGGGTTGTAAGTAGTAGTACTGGGTCCTGACAACCTAGGCATATAAAATCTAAAAAGAAAAGGGAGACTTTTAATTTCGTCTGTCTGATAATGACCCGTTTAGCGAACTGTTTTGTAAAAACTCCATTGACTTCCATTCATTCAATGAGCGCCTGTTATCTGTCTAATAGATTCCAACTGCAGACATTCCAGCGCCGAAGTTGGACATCTTGCTCTGCCTACTCTCTTTGGTTCTGTGATTCAGTTTTCATGGAAGTTCGAACTACCATACTTTACGGTTGTGGTCTTTGTATACAGAAACCTAAAGGCGACAAAAGTGCCGAGGGTTATCACAAAGCACGACATGGAGGACCATCAGGATATGCACTTACTGTTATCTTCTTGATTCTTGAATATATTTAAGGTATTTATGCTTGACCATAGATTTGTCTGCTGTACCTGTACTAATACATTAATGACTTTACTGTAAATAAATCCAATGCATTAATTTTACGGGCATCTAAACTGATATTTGCCATGGGTTGTATTGTTTTTATTTGTTTTGCAATGTTATCCATTTACTTAGTTCACCCATTCTCTATGTTAAACATTTGTTAACATTTTTTTTAAATAAAGTGTTTCATTGAACTTTACAAATTGTATATTTCAGTGTATGTGTCTTTCAATTTTGCTATATATATATTCTCAAGTGGCCCATTAGGATTATGTATAAGTGGTAATGTGAAATGTCAATGAACCTAACATTCTAATAAAAAATATTTTTTTGCCTTTTCCCATACATCACTAAGAGGTTATAACTTTTGAGCAGTAAATGATAAATCTCTTCTGATTTGTACTCTATATCACTTACAAAATAGTGAAGATACCACACAGTTTGTCTCCCTCGATCTTGAACATGAAATGTTTAAAAACCTAGGTTTCTCATGGAGAATAGCCATTTAGAAAGTTTTTTATTATTATTTATTTTGTGAATTGTTTTAATAATTGATGATATTGTGTGAACGTAAGCATATTATTGTATATAAATGTAAAGCTCCAGTTATCCTGTTTAAAATGGTATATTATGTATATTATCTGTAGGGGTGTGACATAATATGATCCCACCACAAACAGTTTTGCATACGCATGTCATATTTTCAATGAACTTAACATTCTAAAGTGTTCTTTTATTACCCATCACTGGAGTGGTTATAACTTTTGAGCAGTAGAAGATACATCTATTCTGATTTCTGTTCTGATTCCTATTCTATATCACTCCCGCAATGGTGAAGATATCATACACTAAGTTTACCTCTATCTTGAACATGAAATGGGTAAAATAGTAGGTTTCTCATTAGAAAATAGCCATTTAGAACATTTTATAAATTTAGTTGGTGAATGTCTTTCCATAATTGATGATATTGCCATCAAGTAATCCTATATCGATTGAAAGCCCAGTTATCCTGTTTACAATGGTATATAAAGTTTATATAATATTCACTCAGGCTAGAAAGGGTTAAACCCCGAAGGGGTAGAAAAGAAAAGGAATAATCCTAGTAGCTAAAACAGCCAAATAATCAACCCAGGAAAATAGGGTGAACTCGAAAACATGAGTAGAAACACAAAACAAAGAGTCCCGAGCTCAATAGAGCTGACATGGGAAAACTGAAAAGAACACCTTCGGAACGTAACACTAACACGGCCAGAAGAAGGTGAAACAAAAGTGAAACCACTCAAGAAAAACTGTATCAGGGAGAACAGCACGGACAAAATAGCACAGTGAAGCTCATAGGAGGAAATAATCCTATACCTGAATAATAAGCTAAGAAGCAAGTCCCCCGTGAACATAAAACAAGTTTAATATCACAAGGTCGCTTGTACCTGGCTATACCTGGCTCAGTGTAATAAGGAATGACAAAGAAGCACCGGGGAAGCGGAAGTGAGAAACGTAAATACCCCACAGGTAGAAGCACAGGTGAAATGAATAATAGGCGAGCTGAAGCAAAGCCCCGGAATGGAACGTGGAAAAAATCTGATAGATTCTCAATCGGAGAGAAAGGACAAGAACCGCAGCGGAAAATAAAAAACCCACGAACCATGACATGACCAACTAAAAAATCTGTCAAAACACAGTTGCAGCAGTAATCAGGAGGTATAGATAGTACCACTAATCAGAGCCGCAGTGGTTGTCCTCCTAAAATTACGCTACAGACAGTGTGCTACTTGCACAATCTAGCTCTGAAAAACAGACGGGCAAGTGCTTCAGACCTGGCACAGAAATCTGAGTTTCTGTGACAGCTCAGACAGCGCGAAGGACATTGCATAACGTCAACCTCTATGGACGGCGTCCAAGAAAAAAACCTTTGCTTGCTCTTCGGCACAAAACTGCAAGATTAAACTTTGCTAAAGAACATCAAAAGAAGCTTGATACGTATTGGGAGCACATTCATTGGTCAGATGAGACCAAGGTAAATGTGTTTGGCTCAGATGAGGTCCAGCATGTTTGGCGTGAACCTGGCCAGGACTACCACAGTGAATGCATAGTCCCGACAGTGAAGAACGGAGGTGGGAGTGTGATGATATGGGGCTGCATGAGTGCAAAAGGTGTTGGGGAGATGACATTTATAGATGGACCATGAATGCCTGTGGTTATACCAAAATACTGGCTGACAAGATGACTCCCAGTCTCCAGAAGCTTGGCAGAAGAGGAATATTCCAGCATGAAATAGATCCAAAGCACACTGCCAAAATCACGCAAGTGAGTTTCTAAAGAAGAAAAAAGTGAAAACTATGACCTGGCCAAGTATGTCGCCTGACTTGAATCCAATAGAACACCTTTGGGGTATTTTAAAGAGAAAGGTAGCAAAGGTAGCAACACAACCCTCCAGCAAAGAGCAGCTGAAAAAAATTGTCTCTGAAGAATGGCAGAACATCTCTGGTATCCTCCATGCCAAGGAGGATTGAGTCTGTCATCAAAAATAATGGTGGACACACAAAGTATTGAAAAAATAAAAGATTTGAATCACAGTAATGCAAGGTGTACTGACTTTTGTTCCATTGAATTCCTACTGTGGGGCCTGTATTTTTAATATTGTAACTCTAAACTGTTAGTTTTTCATTTTACATAAGAGCAAATGCCCTACTGTTCAACTTAGAAGTAATGCAATTACTGTAAGGTGATACCATTTTGAATCATTTGACATTTAAGTGATATTGCACAGGGGTGTACTCACTTCTGTTGTATACTGTATATATTATATACGGTAGGCTGTTGTTACATTTTGCCTATGCTGCACATTGCGCAGTGCCTCAAATGGACAAAAATGTGAGTCGTTACCGATTAAGCGGTGTACTGAATATCTACAAAACTTGTAGAATAATATGACCCCAGCATGTGTGATGGAAGTGAACGCTGACAGCTAAATGGATTTTATTGCCTCAAACATTAATATAGGTGTCAGATTAGTTCCCAAATTCCCATAGAGAGCCATTGAAATGCAGAGACGTTATAGTATCGCTTGTAAAAGTACCAAAAGATAAAATATCAAGAGTCTTTTGATGTTGTTGGGTCACAGACATCAGGAAGTAATGGCATGCAAAGGATATGCGACCAAATATAAAAAATGATTACTTTATTCTATATATAAATGCAGGGTTGCCAATAATTGTGGCACATGTGGTTTTGTTAAAAATAAGTATTTCTTGATGAGGGATTTTTCTTTCTCATAATAAATTTACTTCAATTAAAGGTTGGATTTTTCAAATTTTTTCAGTGTGGGATTAAGCTAATTCACTAAACAGTGAATTTTCTATAACCCTTTTTACTCATCTTTACCAGGGGTGCCAATAATAGTGGAGGGCACTGTATATACAGGGGGTGGACAAAATATCGGAAACGCTCCTGAAAAATGGCTTTAAATTTGAAGCATCTAATCCACAATTACAAAACCATCTACACAGGTGATTCCTATTAATTTGAATGCTAATTAGCAGCATGTGTCTTATTAAAATAGGTCTAACCAGTAACACTTTGCTAGGTAAATCTGCAAAGCAAGATGAGGAAACTTACTGTATGTCGCTTTGGATAAAAGCATCTGCTAAATGACTGTAATGTAATGTAATGTAATGAAACTAACCAAGTTCCAAAGGGGCCAAATAGTTGGTGCCCGAATTACAGATGCATCGGTCACAAAAACGGCAAAATTATTTAAGGTGGCAAGGGGAACAGTGTCAAAAATTATGACAACATATGCCCAACACCAAAAAAACAGCATCAGCAACAAAAAAAAAAAGAACTGTGGTCGCAAATCAAAGTTCTCTGACAGGGACAGACGGACACTTGGTAGGATAGTTGCTAATAACCACAAAACTATAGCTCTAAAAATCAACACAGAATTGATTCAATCCATATCTGAACCAGTTTCACAAAAACAGTACGTCGTGAGCTTCATAAAGCTGGTATTTATGGCAGGGCCGCCATTCAGAAACCATTTGTATCCAAGGCTATAATGCACAAAAATGCATAACATGGTAAGGAACACAAAACCTGGACCCCTGAGCAATGGAGAAAAGTGATATGGTCTGATGAGTCATCTTTTACTCTTTTGAATACATCAGGGGTATGCATAAACAGTGCTGAGCAGAAAAATGCACTCAGAAAGCTGCGAAAGTGAGTTTAATGCAGAAATTCAGATGTATAAAATAAGAGAACCTGCGTACCTTGGATACCATACGTATGCAGTGTTTGGAGTCAATGTCATATGGTGACACCATGACCAAAAGGCAGAGGGAGAAAATGCAAAAATTTGCATTTCAGATTTCCGACTTGCTCCCTGAGCATTCTTTTACGCATTCTTTTACTCAGAGTTTTATGCACGTGGCCCCTGGACGGGTTTATGTTTGGAGAAAGCCTAAGGAGGCATTCAATCCACAATGTTTGTTGCCAACTGTTAAGTATGGTGGTGGTTCTGTAATGGTATGGGCAGGCATTTCACGGGGCTCACTGGGTCCAATGATTGCTCTCCATGGACGTGTAATGGGAAAACAATATGAAACCATTTTACAAGACCAGGGGCCACATGTATAAACAGTGCTGAGCAGAAAAATACCATCAGAAAGCCGCGTAAGTGAGTTTCCACACACAAAAGGTGTAACATAACACATGCTGTGAGAATGTGCATACCTCTGCACACAATGGACACCATACGTACGCAATATTTGGAGTCCGCGTGATATGGCGACACCTTGACAGAAACACAGAGGTAGAAAATGCAAAACTTTTTTAAAGCAGATTTCCGACTTTCACCCTAAGCATTCTTTTACGCATTATTTTACTCAGAGTTTTATACATGTGGCCCCATGTGCACCCTATGGAGCAAACACGGTTCCCTCCTGAGGTTCCCATATTCCAACATGATAACACCCCCCCCCCCCCATAAACACTGCTAAAAACATTAAAGAATGGTTACAAGAACACAAGGATGACGTCAAATGCCTTCCATGGCCTGCACAATCACCAGATCTAAACATAATGGAATCGGCATGGGAAGTTCTGGAGCGCAGTGTGAACTAGATTTCCACCTCCTTCATCCCTCAAAGAACTGGAGTCTGTCCTTCTTGAACAATGGGCCCATATCCATTACATTACATTACCTTAGTCATTTAGCAGGTGCTTTTATCCAAAGCAACATACAGTAAGTGCATACAGAAACGTCATCGAAATAACTACAGAACAGATAAAAACAAAGCACATTCTTCCCATAAAGTAGCAGCAATCACTAGTAATGAACATTGAATGCAGTTCACAGTAAACTGGGTAAATCAGCTCTACTACAATTCTACTCTAAATGCCATTATAAACTTCAACACACAGTTAAACAAGAAACAAGTGCCATGTGGGGTCCTAGATTAGTGTATCAGTCCAGGTGGAGTCTGAAGAGGTGTGTCTTCAGACCACGACGGAATGCAGGCAGGGTAGAAGTAGAACGTAGGGGAACGGGGAGTTTGTTCCACCACTGGGGAGCTAGAGTGGAAACGCTCCGCAGTCGGGACAAGCGAGTGCCATTGACATGGAGGGGGGGATGTGCGAGTCGTCCTGCTGTAGAAGAGCGAAATGGTCGAGCGGGAACATAGTTCTGGATTAAGTCCTGCAGGTAGGCGGGGCCTGTCCTATTGGCTGCAATGTAGGCCAGGGTCAGAACTTTGAACCTGATGCTGGCTGCAACTGGCAGCCAGTGGAGTGACCTCAGCAGGGGGGTGACCTGCGAAAATTTTGGGAGGTTGAACACAAGCCGGGCAGCTGTGTTCTGGATCAATTGAATAGCAATATCCCATACATAATATCCCACTACACATAGTTCATAAATTGTATGACAGCATTCCTAGAGGACTGAAACTGTTTTGAAGGAAAAGGGTGGTAACTCGTTATTAGTTAGATATTTAGTTTTTGTAGATGTTTCTGATATTTTGTCCACCACCTGTGTATATCTGTACATGAAAAAATGGATGAAATATCAAAAATGAAATAAAAACCCTATAAATTTAAATAAAAAGTCAGCCGCTCACAATCTGATCAGAACATCAACTGATGTTGACAAATTCTCTGTAAAGTACAAGAAAACATTCAATAACATTAAATGTCCATGGGTGTAGAAATTTTATTTATGTTTTAACAGGAAGAAAATTACCATTTGAAGGTAAATGTAATTTACAAAGAAAGGTTGATTTGTGGCTAAATTGCATAGCCTTATTTAAAGTGCTACCAAAATAATTAATAAGCCAGTGAGTAGCCTATTAAAAAAACCGATTGACCACACTTTTATCACATATGGAAGTTTTACTTGTTTAAACAAGTGTGTGCCCATCTACAATAATTAATTTGGTAATTGGGAAATCCTAAAAAGTTCATCTCTAGCTACATATTGATACACTATAATGGGAATATCTGTACCACTAAGTTTAGTTTGAACTGTTTAGTGGTGCCTATGAATTAATTTTGAATGTTCAATTAAATTCTTACTGGATTAACAGAGCATATAGAAAGTACTAGTGTTTCCTGTGGTTTTCGTTGTTTTTCTAGTTTAGCTTAATAAATCACTGAAATGCAAAATGGGTGTCTGATCACTCTTTCTATATTATCCATTATATTATTTGCATTTCGAAATAGATAGTGATATTGAAATCTTTACAAACACAAAATAAGTTTATTTTGACACACTGAACAGATCATAGGTTCTGTAGCAAGTCTTCTCCATGTCTTGATCTTGAGAATTCATGAAGACCTGGACAAAATGAAAACATATGATTTAAGGTAGTTTGCTGCAAACTTGCAGCTAATATGTAACACATTTGCTGCAAACTAAATTGTTTTCCACAAAATGTTGCCAGAGGTTTGTCAGACTTTGCCAGTTGTGGCGAACTAAAAACTTTGCCAGGAGTGAACGGAAGTTCCCACAAAGCTAATTTGCATTTGAAAATATGAGCTTACCGCAGATTTGCTGGATGGCCTATATTTTTGTAAAGGATGGGGTACTTGTTGAAATTAATAAAGGCAGTATACTGGAAATATAAGAGAATGTGTGGTTGCACTGATTCCTTTTGCCAGCTATTATCACATTGTAAAGTATTGAGAGTATGTTTTGGAAATAATAATTAATTATTCAATCAATTCAATTGAACTTTGTCCAACTAGGGTAAATTTGGTTTGCAGCCAGGGTTCACATAAAAAAAACAGAACTACAAGGGACAAAATCAACAACAACAGCAGAAGAGGCAGAGGTAGTCCAGAGAATTAAATAAATAAATACATAAATACATTTAAAAGGGGACCAAGTGCAAATTACATGTACAAAGACAATTCAGCATTTGATTTTAAAATTAAGTTCAATTATAATTTAAATAAATTGTAGCATACAGTTTAAAGCATGGCTTATAGGTTGCAACAGATTAGGGCTATAACTAAGCCCCCTGATGTATGGTCATGTATACGTTAATTAATTAATTAGTTGAAATTAAATTGATTGAAGTCACCAAACTATCAGGGGATAAGCAATAAGCTATTGTTGAGGCAATAACTCCAGTAAAATTATATACAAATATCATACAGAAAGCAGAGAAGCAGAGCCATCAATACCGCCACAGAGAACACGGAGAAAACATCCAGATGGCTGCGGATCAGGAGTGAGCCATGGACTGCCAATTCCACTTGAACACAAATCGGGGCCTGATCAATCCCGGCTAGGTCACCTGGGAAAGGTTTTCTGATGTTGAAAGACCAGAAATCACTGATGACGTGTCCAAGTGCATCAGTAGATGTATTATTTAATGGGAGGAAACTATAGTAGGCAGAGGAATAAGAATTCTCTCTGACCCCTTTTATATATTTTATGATTATGGAATGAGACTTCCTAACCTACCTTCATTCTACTGTGTATTCCATATTTACCCTAAATAATTGGTTTGTCCTATTTCATGGCCAGGACCATTTTCCTCCTGTTGCTTTTTCTTAAACCTGTACTTTGTCGGCCACGTGCCTGTTATTACTAAGTGCTTCCATCTGTTGACTTGTCATGCATGTGCAATTTTATTATATAGTCAGATAGGCTTAATCATACAATAATCATATGTGACAGGTGCTGGTAAAACGGTCCAGAAGTAGCACGGGGTCATGTTTCTGTTTTTTATAGTTTATGAAAGTACAAATCCTGAGCATTCAAATGATGTCTCATACACTGCAATATGCACATATTTTAAGAAGATATGCTTCTTTGAATGTTGGTACACCTTGAAACAATTTGCTGAGAAAACGCCTCTCAAAGATTTGCAAAGATTCACACCTCAGGCTGGCAAACTTAATGGGTGTGAACAGTAGCTGGCCAACTCCACCCCCAACCACTTCCCCACTAGAGTATTATGTCAGTATCTGTCACTGGCTGTCAGCTGTAGCTAAGGCAGCATCCAAACACAATTGCAACCACAATCGTTCCAACCACAACTGCAATCCCAGACTTGTTTCTTCATTAGGAACTTTTTATGGTTAGAGGGATAATTTACCCTCTTAAGCCACATTATGTCAGAAATAGCTAAGCATGCCATGACTAATAAAAGCACCATGTTCTCATTCTGTTATATTACAAACAATTACATAAGGTAGCAAAAGTTTTTTTTAACTGATCAAAATAAAGGCTGAGGTGAATCAATAGGCTCCTAATTGGTGAAAGTGTGGACACATGGCCAATAAAACTAACCATTTGGTAGATAATGAAGAATTCAAAGATAATGCAAGTGAAAACATTAAAATAAAACATAAACTATAATAGTGTATTTAAAGTCCAAAGTCTAAGTGTGTAATAGAATGGTCCTGCTCTGGTCAGATGGGCATTAGCACAGTGTTAAATTTTCAGCTCTATAATGTCCAGTGCATCTGGTGAGATGCAGTCGAAGTTAATCTACAAACGGAAAGTCTTGGTCTGAGCTGTTGTGGACTTTGAATACCATGAGCAAACCTGCGTGGTATTTCACAAAGCAGGATTACTGAGTTAGCTGGACTTAGTCAGCAAAGCCTTAGTTTATGTTAAACAAAGATAGACTGATGCTATATCGCAACGCACATGCTTGCAAATGATACATTGTTTGGACACGCGGCTAGCTAGATGGCTAACTGTTGCTTAGTCAGCAAAGACTTTGTTTGTGCTAAATGTCGCATATGTTACGATCCGCTCCTGCTTCCCTTCCCTTCCTTGGCGTTTTCCTCTGTTTCCCTGAACCTGATTGTGTCATGTCTGCGTTCATTGCCTAATTGTGTCTACATTGCACATTTACGTCTCGCACCACATCTTAATTACACAATTCACACTTAATTGCTTTCACCGCATTCCTCATGCGTTTTCTAATTGTTCAATCAATTCGCTGATTTCGCACGCATTTCCTGCAAGCTGCAGTTTATCAGCTCTAATGACACTAGTTATATTTACCGTGCTGTTCCTGTGATTTGTTGTCAGAGTATTACGGTCCTGGTCTCGTTTGTACTTTTTTCCCTATGTTCTAGCTTGCTAGACTCTGGCTGACTACCCCGGTCTGGATTCCACACACCCTGGCTTTCCGGTGTGGATCCTGACTCTGCCTCCGCCTGATCCTTCACTACGACCAAGGCTAAAGACCGCTCCTGGCTACTTCGCCGGATCCTGCGCCCCAGTTCACTGCGGGTTCCACAGTGGACATTGTCCTTGCTTAACCCTGATTTCCCGGTGTGGATTCCTACCCGGGATTACGAAAAATAAAACCCTTATTTTCAAAAGAAAGACTTCTGTCTCGTCGTGCATTTGGGTCCTTCCCTGCCGGTCACCACAGCATATTTGTACGGTCGCCTGTAGGAAAAATGGCGTACGGTCCCTGTGTGGGAAAATGGGAAATGAAGGGCCATAATTGAATAATTGGTTGATTGATTGAATATTGAAAACTAATTTGGTATGTGATTGGGGAATTGAATAATGGTGATGGGCTGCGTGAGGAATGTGTTGGGGCTGGGCTCCCGAGGAGTATAAATTAACACATCTGGGGCAAATCGGGAGGATACAAAAGCATTATAAAAGAAAAGTTGGCAAGGCAATGGGAGAGGAAAGGAAGACATTATTTTCCCATTCACCTACCACAAGAATTGAGAGTAGGACAGGAGGGGAGAGACAGAACATTGTAAAAATGACAAAATTAAGAATGGGGCATTGCGGGCTGGAGAGTGGGCTAGTCATGGTGGGGAAACATCTGAATGGGTTATATGGAGTCTGTAATGTCCTTGAGACAGTAGAGCATGTAATGCTTACTTGCAAAAGGTACAGAGAGGAGAGAATGACACTACGAGAGGACCTAATAGAGCTGAGGATTGCTTCCTGGGATTTGAGGACCCTACTTGGAAGAAGCAAAACCAAGACCAAACAGCTAAATTGGTGATAAAATTCCTTCACGAAACTGGTCTACATTCCAGAATACAGATCAGTAAATGAAGAATAAACTGTAATTAACAGAATGGAACGGTGAAGGGCAGCAATAAACTCGCAAGCATCTAGTCTGTCGGAAAGCTAAAGAAGAAGAAAGAATAAAATCGGGAGGAGTTGTTTGGACGAGAGGCGAGCTGTGAGGGTGGCTTCCTCGAGGCTCATGTGTGTGTGGACGGCGTGATCTTTTGTTTGCTTCAATTTGGTTTCGTTATTTTTATTTTTTGTATGGGTTTGATATCCGGTGTTTGTGTGCGGCAGAACAAGTGCCTGATTACAAAAGCGGGTGACTGCGAAGATCCGGAGCTGGCAGTGGCTGCGAGTAAGGCGGGATAAAGTCGGTATCACCTCTGGGGCTGAGAAGCGGAAAGTGGCGGTGAACTGCAGAGCGGACCGGCGTGGCTGAGTCGGCGGAGCCATAGAGTGGTACAACGCTTTTACTGGGGGAGATCACTGGTTAGGAGTAGGGGGCCTGCGCAGAGGAATAGCCACCTGCGCATTTCCCGTTACACTAAACAAAGGCTGTGCCCGAATCAACACCATTCTAGAGCCTACTATTGAGTATGCTAGCTAAGTAGCCTACACTGGATGAGAAGATTAAGTAGGCGAAATGTTCCCTAAATGTAGCTCAATATCTAGAGCTAAAAGAAAAATATAAATATTTGATTTAAAAAAATATCAAGTCCTTTCAAGTATTATGTTCACCTTATATATTTTTATATTTTATATTGTTTAACCTGACACAAAACTATTGTATGGAAAGATTTTGACACTTTCTGTCTCACCTTTAGTGTGTCCAAATTGATTAGCCATTTATTCCTAAATATAAAAAATTTGTGATGAAGCATCTCATTGTAGAAAAGTGAAAATTTGTGAAGTTTAAAACCTATGTATCTATATGAGAAAGCACCACCAGAATTACAAATACTAAAAAAGGTTGTATATTTTGATACATTTTATACAGCTACCCTACAAATGACCCCACACAACACCCTTGTATACAAAGTTGGTACAGGACTTTTTACAATTTAATCCCAGAAAATTTGGAAAAACCAAATCATGTCAAGATGAAAACATATGGTTAACTGGTTTTTAAGAGATGTCAAACATTGAAATAATAGGCTATGACGATGAGTGTTAAAAATAATATTATTTTATTTTATTACACAGCAGTTCTAGGTTTTTAATTTTCGGGATCTACATTTGTGGCACACTGAAATGGTATGCTATATTGGATTTACCGCATTTCATATCGTCATCGTAATATCCAACATGTTAATTGCACATCGCACATTTTGCCCATATCGTGCAGCCATACAAGCTACGTGACAACAGTGGCACTTAAAACCTTCGTATGTGAGGGGTTGGTGTGAGGTTCGGAGAATCAAACGCGACCGATAAGAAATCTAATAGCGTATCTAAAAGATACGCCACAAAAGCGGAAATAACCTCACCAGGGAAGGAATAAACACAAATATAAGAGAAAACCCTCCTGGCAGTAGCTAACTGAAAACTACCTCAAAAGGAGGCAGACTCAAAAATAGTGAGTATAAACAACGAAAGAACCTCACGCTCTAAATCAAAGAGTACAGACGAGAGGTTGAGAAAACAAAAGAAAAACCCAAGCGAAATGGGTAAAAGAAGGAATAAAAAAATCAAACCTGTTACCTACGCTCTTGTAGCAAAAGTGTTGAACACAAAAGGCAACAGGTTGAGAGAATAAAGGAAAAGCTAAAGATTGGAAAGAAAAGACTTTGTTACGCCCTCCGTTCCCTCTCAGTCTCCTTCCCTGTTTGTGCTCCGTGTTTTCCCCTTTTTCTCCCGTCTCTTGTCATGTTTTTACATTTCCCTGTCAGTCTTCTGTGTTGTGCAGGCTAGGCGTGGTTCTCTGTCTTGTTTGCTAATTTTGCCCTTACTAACTCCCCAGCCAATTACATTCCTTCCCCGTTTGCATTCCTCACACCAGTCTTGTTGCCAGTTCGCCAGCCTGCAGTTTCTCTGCTCGCTACAACCACATTTCCCTGCTTCCCGCATCCGCTCTGCCCCTGCTACGCCAAACCCAGGATTCAGCCACCATCCAGCACCTTTCCTGCTTCTCTCACCTGCTCTGCCCTCTGGTTTTGCTCAACCCAGGATTCAGTCCCTGCCCCTCTCTTCATTGAGAGTATTATTGTTTAATAAACGCACCTAGTGAGTTTAATGTGAGTTCTGTCTCTTGAGTCGTGCATTTGAGTCCATTTCCGATCCAGAAATTTAACAGAACAAACTGGCCTATATCATGGACTCAGCCAACTCAGAGCAATTCCACCACGCCCTCGCCTGTCAGGGCGCGCTAATTGATTAACACGACCTCCACCTGGAAGACATCCAGGAGACCCTGAGGTCGGACTAAGTCAGTCAGATGGTTAGTCAGATGGCGGTTAAACTGCCCCTCCCAAGAGCCCACGCCGGTCAACCAGCCTGTAGCCCCTGTAGTCCACCAGGACCACCAATCTAACTTAACCCCTTCACGCAGATGGCAAATTTGGTCAATTCTCATCTATTTAGGGGGTGCTCTGTTTACCTCATCCTCACTGTTCTCAACCCTGCCACAGTCAAACTCAAACTCCCCTCATCACTCAGGATCCACCCAGTTTTTTTACATCAGTCAGGTCAAAACCATCTCCGCCAGTCCCCTCCGTGCCCCCGTCGAATCCCCCCCCCCCCCCCCGCCTCCCTGGATCATTGATAGCGCCCCAGCCTATATGGTCCTTTAGCAACTCTTCATCCGGGAGTTCCACCAGGACCACCAATCTAACTTATCCCCTTCGCACAGATGGCAAATTTGGTCAATTATCATCTATTTAGGGGGTGCTCTGTTTAAGGCTTTATAACTCCAGATGTGAGCATCACATAAACTCTGTAAATGGCTTAAATAAAACAAGACAGTTGTACCATTTACAATACTAACTTATATTTGCTTAGTTTTTTATTTATTTAAAAAAACTAAAAGAAGATATATTCAACTACAAATCAACAGTTTTGGCTCAAAGAACTCACTTTTGCATCATGTTCAAGTGGGAATGACTATATTTTCATTAGTATAGGGGGGTAGATATCTATGGGTCCAAAACTTCTATGCAAAACATGTCATATAATGAAAAAAATTAGTTTTGTCTGATATAAAGAATATACATTTGCTTCTTCTGATGGATTCGGATAAAACTATTGATATCACAGTGTAACATACACCTAAATATGTAGCCTAATCATTCACTCATTAAAACATTTTTCCCTGTACTCTACAGTATGTATACTTTTGCCCCGGGATTGCAATTTTTTTTAGTTTAAAAAAAAAAAAAATCCTAAAAAAAATTCCTATTCCTAATCATATTGAGTCCAAGGAAAATCTTTACCTTAATCTACCACATATCAGCGCACAGAAAATTTTAATGAGCATTTGCCATGCCAAAAGTGACAAGTATATACGCCATAGCCTATATTATGTACGATAACATTCAAATAAAATAGTATTCCATCTGCAAAATGCTGCCAAACATCTTCAATGAGAATCTGTAGCCTACATCAAAAATAAAATTAACCATTGCACTACACTATGTGAAATGCACTCAAAATGCGAAAATAACAATAGGCCTATCAATCATATTGGAAAGACAGTGCTCGAGTGGAAAAACGAATGGACATATTTAGCCAGTGAGACCAACGGGATTTTAGACGCAAAATTGTTTACATATCGGTATAGACACAAAATTGTTTACATATCGGTATGTTTACATATCGGTATAAATAGCTCATATCCTGAGCTATTTATAAGAGGCAGGAAATCCAGAACAGGTGAAAAAGATAATTTCTGGGAGATTCAAACACCGGAAAGGAGACGGAAAAAATCAGATAGAGCGTCCCAACAACGCCAAAAAGAAAACTGAACATAGAAAGAGCAGAGGCTGCTAAAAACCATGCCACCGTATTCGGTATAGTGTACTAATAAAGCTAAAACAGAGGGTGTGTTGTTTCCACTCATAGTTTGGTTGCAGGATCAATTCATATCGGAGTTGAGCAATCTCTGGCACTGGTGTTTATACTTGATTCTGCAGAGCGGGGCAGGGTTTTGTTTTGTTTGTTATTTTAAGGGATTGACCGACAGCCTAGAAGGTCTGGAACAATACCTACGTTTTCTTTCTTTTGATTTGTATGTAGGAAAGCTTGTAAGTCATTAGTCCTAAACTATGGTGAATTGTGATGGTGGTGGTGGGAGATGTATGAAAAACCAGAGCATACGTGGTAGTGATGAGGAATCTGACAGAGATGGATTTACAAAGATTGGGAAAAGACACTCGAACAAGAAGGATCGAGAAGTGTCAGATGAGGAAGGGCAGAAAAGATGCCCAGAAAAGCTCTATGTAAGGAAAGTGAATCTAGTAAAGCTGACTAAGATTTTGAGAAGCCAAGTAGGAGAAATTAAGTTTGCCAAGGTCCTGAGAGAAGGTAATTTGCTGATAAGTTGTAAAAATTTAAATAAAATGATGAGAGCAATGCAACTTCAATCCGTGGGAAAGTGTAAAGTAAGGAAAACTGAGATTAGAAGTGAAGGTTAACAGAGTGTGGTAGGGGCGTGGTTTTAGGTGCAGCTAGCAAGAGAGAAAGTGAACGCGGGTGGTTTAGGGAGCCGGCACAGCTGTCGGCAATCGGGCAATTGGTGATGATTGATCATAGGATTGTTGTTGTCAATTAACCAATTGCCTTGATTGTTCAACAGTGAGCCTGAGTTCTTCAAAAGGCGCTGGGACAGAAGAGGAAGGAGCTAGGAATTGCGAGTGTGTGTGTTTTAAGCAATAAAACACACAGTTCCCTGAAATCTCTGACTCTGACTGGTTATTTACGAGCGGTATAGCTCACTTCGCCACACAGAGATATAACTAGGAGTAATTTGGGGAAATTCCGATAGGAGTATCCATGATTGAACTTAAGAGTAAACTAGTGGCTGATGGGAGTCTCAATACTGTCAATGAATGTCAAGACAATGCAAATAAGTGCAGATAAGAAAGACTCAGTCTTTCTGTAGGTGGTGGGAAAAGTGATACTGTCAGAGCTTGCAAGAATGGGCTGTTGAGATGTTACAAATGCCAGAGATTTGGGCATATTGCTAAAGTATGCAAACAGGAAAGACACTGTGCTAGATGTGGAGAGGTATGGTGAATGTGGTAATGGAGTACAACCAAAATGCTGCGATTGTGGTGGTGCACACAGTGTAGCATTTCATGGATGTGAAGTGATGAGACAAGAAGTCAAAGTTCAGGAAGTTAAAGCCCAGAACAAGGTGTCATATTCAGAAGCATTGAAATAAGAGACATGAAAATAAGAGAAGGGCAGTATGGGTGGGGGAGATGAATGAGGCATGGAATATGCATGAACAAAGAAGATGAAAACAGATAAGAAAAGGTTAGTGACATTTATTGCAGGGGTGATGAGTGCAACAATTTACATCAAGACTAAAGGCCGTTTTACACCAGGAGCAAATTTTAGCAAGCGGAGCGGAAGCAAGTGGGCATTACATTTCCACGCCCATATTAATTGATGTGTGCACGTCCACCCGGGGCTGAAGCGGAGCAGTTGCGCAGCGGGATAGCGGTCATGAAGCCTTTTTTGCACGTCTAGTCTATTTTTTGTGTAAGCTGATTGAGATAAATAACACAGTAAAATTGTGGATGAAATTATGTTATATTATAAAACGTTAGTTACTTAAGGAAGTTTACTGCAAGTTCGTTTTGCAATAGAAAATGGTGGGTTAAGGTCAAGCTCATGGGCTTTTCCACCCTGAACTGTCAATCATACTGTGACCGGACTATGGCCAAGACTTTCATGACCATGTCCGGATGACCCTGCTTCCTCTGGCGCTGCGCAGACTCTCTTTGTACAACATGGTGGCGAAAACTACTTCCCGAGCCTCAAAACATTTTTTACGAGCCTGTGGGAAGGCAATGGGTGAGGTAACAGTGACTTTGTACATACCCTTAGGTCATCTGGAAAGGGACTATTAACTGTTTATAGACCTAAGACAAAACACGGTAAAGCATCATTCAAATATTATGCTTCCGACACCTGGAACAAACTCCCAGAAACACTTAGATACGCCCCAAATGTGGCAACTTTTAAATCCAGGCTCAAAACTTTCTTGTTTTGTAGGGCTTATGAACACTGACTTGCTTTACTAAGAGTAGCCCCACAAAGGTGTAATTTTAATTGTCTTATCCATTATTGTTTTTATTCAGTTACTTCTGTTTTCTGCTGCAAATCTTATTGTCTTATCTTTTTATTTATTTATTTATTTTTAGATTCTTTATTCTTTTATTGCCTTATCTTTTTATTTATTTTATGAATTTTAATGATTTCCTCATTTAATCTTGTTATTGTATATGTAAAGCACATTGAATTGCACATGTGTATGAAATGCGCTCTATAAATAAAGCTGCCTTGCCTTGCCTCTATAAATAAAGCTGCCTACATATTTTTATGGTCTATGTTGTGTATTGCCAGAGTCATATGTGACTTGTTGAACTTCCATAAAACCAAGGTTTACCTTCACATTGTTTCCTCAATGTGTTGGAACAGCTGATTTAGAAATCCAGTTTTTTTGCAGACTGGCGGACTCCTGTTATTATTAACTTAAGTATTATTAGTTGTTAGAATTGCTTATACAAAACCCAAGATGAAATAAATGCTGTTTTGTTGTTGTTACTTAGTTTAAGCCAACACAATCACTTAACGATGGTACCCAGCAGATATGGAATGTCGATCTAAAAGTACTGTTGTCATTTATAATCATAATAATAATAATGCAATTTTATAAAAAATGTATTTAAAGCACTTTTCAGATCAACAAAAGACACTTTACCACAAAAGACACAGCTACATAAAAATATGAACAAAGAGTAAAGTAAAATACATAAAAACAACGGATAAATAAAACAAAAGACTTAAAGAAAAGCTCAATGTAAGGAAAGTAAATCTAGTAAAGCTTACTAAGATTCTGAGAAGCCAAGTAGTAGAAATTACGTTTGCCAAGGTAATTTGGTGGTAAGATGGTAAGAGCCTCGATAATTTCAACCACATTGTCATTGTATCCTTTCAAACTCAAAGTGCTAGAGTGCTAAATAACAAAAAATGTGTCACTCTCCAATGAATTATGGTGCTCGCTGTATTTCGCCTCAGTTTTCAAACTGGAACAATATGGCAGTGTGGGGAGCAGTGTTGGGAGCAGAAAGGAAATTTCAACCGTTAGGGGCAGCACAAAGACGCTTTTCTACCAGTTTCTCCTGATTTATGTTATTTCAGAATTGTTTAAATAGCGGAATTGATGAATACGTTTCATTATAAGGTTGGCATACAAACATGTTTACTGCTAAAACAAAGTTATCTAGGGTGTATTTACCCTTTAAGCAGTTAATTGAGGAACTTCAAAATAAACAGATATAGTTTGTGGTCTGGAAACTTGGTTAATAGAGGAATTTGAGTTTGCTATTCAAGGATATGTACTAAGGAGAGATAGAAAGGACATTGGTGGAGGATGTGCTACATATATCAGACAGGAAATACCATATAGTGAAATAGGAAAATAAATTGATCTAGAGTATTTAGTAGTTGAAATATGGCTGGAAAGTGGACAGATGACAGTATCAGGATGTTGTCTTTACTTTACTCTCTCTCTGTTTCTTTCTCTCTGTGGCTGTGGCTCAGGAGGTAGTGCTGGTCGTCTGCTGATTGCTGATTGTTTTGACTTGTTGGTTGATCCACCAGGTTACTGTTCGACTGACCTATCAACGCATTTGGCCATTTAATTGATGATTGTCATTTTTAATAATAATTAAATCATTTTAATAAATATAATTCAATGTAGGTTGAGTGAGGGGTTTTAGCACACGATACCGCTTGTTTTCAGTATTCAGAGTGCTGGGCATTTTAATTCAGGAATATCAACACATTTTTACTTAATCCTCACTTCCCCAACAACAGTGATTAATTATTACAAGTTGAAGGACAGAATAGTCAAAGAATTATATTGTGTGACTTTAATGCTCCTAATCAATTATTGGGGAGCAGACAAAGTGATGCTCATGGAAATATTCTTCAGGAATTTCTAGAAGAAGCAGATCTGGCATGTTTAACCCCTTTGTGCAGGGGCCTAGTGACTATGCCGCCGGCGGCAAGATTTTGCTCAACTGAGACATTCGTTGCTCCTGCAGCCGAATAAGGAGTTTCTAGGTATCACTATTTTATTGTAGCAAGTCAATTTATCAAGCAACTCCCCACCCAGACTATACCTACCCATGCGTGACATAGTGGACAATAGTGTCTATGTGTGAGTTCATAAATATATTTATACATCGTATAGAATTCAAATTTCGTCATAGCAACAAGATGCCACCTATTCTACTATGAATATCTGCTACTAAATATTAAATAAATATACAATCCTACCATTGGTTTTACACATAGAGATGTTCCTTTCAAAATTCAGTGGTCATTTATTGTCAGGTATAATCCGTTTGAGAAATATACATCACTTTATACCACTATTACACAATCTGAAATGTCGACTCGTAATACCCCCCATGCCCTGCAAGCCTGTCTCATTCATTACATTTCATTCTCATTTAATTGTCGGCTCTTTTATCCAATAGAGTAAATTATAACCTTAACAATGGTATACGCAATGTCTAGTATTACGCAAGATCTACAGAGGTTGGTCTCGCTGGCTACATATGCATGTTAGGTTTTCCACTCAAGCACTGTCTTATCCAATATGATTGATAGCCCTATTGTTATTTTCGCATTTTGAGTGCATTTCATATACTGTAGTGTAATTGTTAATTTTATGCGGGATGTAGGCTACCGATTTTCATTGAAGATGGAACATTTGGCAGCATTTTGCAGATGGTGGAATACTATTTTATTTTCATGTTATCGTATGTAATATTGGCTATGGCATATATACTTGTCACTTAGGACATGGAAAATGCTCATTCCAATTTACTGAGCACTGATATGCGGTAGATTAATGTAAAATCTTTCTTTGGAGTCATTATTAATGGGAATCATTATTACTATAGAAAAATACAATCCCGGGGCAAAAGTATACATACTGTAGAGTACAGGTAAAAGGGATGTTTTATTGAGGTACAAGAGTGAATGATTAGACTACATATTTAGGTGTATGCAACACTGTGATATCAATGTTTTCCATCAGAAGGGGCAAATGTATAAGCTTTATAATGGACAAAACAAATTTTATTCATTTTTTGACATGGATAGGGTTTTGGACCCGTAGATATCTACCCCTCTATACTGATGAAGATAGTCATTCCCACTTGAAAATTATGCAACAGTTCATTTTATGAGCCAAAACTGTTGATTTGTTGTTAAATATATCATTATTTTTCATATTTAGAGCAGTGCACAATTTACCCATTTGGATATATTTGGAGACACTAATAGACAACAGGCTACACTGCCTATATTTTGCATCATAGATCTTTAGTAGTTCTGCATATCATCCTCAGATTTTGCACACTTGGACATGGTGTATGATCCAGGAAATGTATAGATTTACCAATTTCACTTTACACTTTAGCTTTCAGTATTTTGTTGCAAACTAAAGTTTTTTAAAGGCACTTTATTTTGACTTAAATGATGAAAATAAACAAATCTAATCATCAAAAATGGTACACCTGTCTTGTTTAATTTAAGCCATTTACCAAGTGTCTGTGATGCTCACAACTGGAGTAACATTAAACAGAGCACCCCCTAAATAGGTGAGAATTGACCAAATTTTCCATCTGCATAAAGGGGTTAAATGATGGTAGAAACACTAGAATTGATGTAAATGGAAGAAACGGTTCAGTTTTAGATCTTACACTTGTGTCCAGTGGTATATCTGCTATCAGTGACTGGGAAGTTTGGGATGATACAAAAATAGAAAGTGATCATTATCCAGTGATATTAGTTAATAGAAATGAGAATTTTATTTAAGAAAGTAGAAATGGTAATTGGATTTTCAGTAAAGCTAAGTAGGATGAGTATAAAGAAATGGCAGCTGGGAGCAAGTGGACGGCAATGAGGATATAGAGAGATGAAATAATAGTTTGATCAACTCTTGGATTGGGGCAGCAAGAGAGATAATTTCTAAAAGCAAAGGTAGGACGAGTTCCTTGGTGGATAGAGGAGTCTAAATAAGTGATAAAAAGGATAAATAAAGTTATGAAAGCATTACAGAGAACACATAATTTTGAGAGTCCTATTCAATATACAAGAGAACAAGCAAGGAAGACAATCAGACAGGCAAAGAGAGAAAGTTTTGTGAAAAATTCAACCCCAGTAGGAGATGTTGATAAGGAATATGATAAGGAAGCTGGGAGGAAATAGGAAAGAGTGGAATTATCAAGTAAATTTGGATTTTGTGCACAGAAAAGTAAGTAAGTAAGCTACATTTATCCACAAAACCAATCAGACAGCCCAAGAAAATGCTATAAACCTTGGTTTTTCATGAAAAATAAAGGTATCACAAAACCAAATAAGAAACAACTATCTTTACTTCTTGGTATTGATTATTTAGCCAAAAAAGGCCCCCTATTTTAAGTTCACTTGCAGCTATTTGTTATAAATAGCTAAATAAGCTACTTAGTAAGTTTGTAATGGATAGCTGCTACATTATGGGAAGGATGTGCTTTGTCTTTTGTCAATCTGCTAATTGATTGAAATGTAATGTAGTCATGAAAATTAAACATTTTAACGGATCATATTGTGTTGGCTAATTTTGCACATAAACCAACCCAGTGGGTTATTATTTCTGTCAAATTAAATTTTATTATATTTTATATTTGGCTGAGTTGGTTTCCCTTCTTTTCCATTGACTTGCATTAATTTAATTCATTCATTTGGCCCAGTACCTAACAGCCTGCTTTGAAGAGCTTGCCAAATATTCTAGGGTTAAGCAAGGAATGCTGGCATAATTTAATAGCAAAATTTAAAGATTTATCTCTATTTAATCTCTCAAATTTCACTGAAATGATTCTAAGTAAATTTCATATTTACAATGAGGAATCCCACAGGTATGAAATATCTTGCTGGGAACTATAGCGGGTGAAAATTACAGTATTAATACACAGTGAGCTTATATGATTTTGTCATACTACTGTATGTTCCTACTGTAAGTGTTATTGAGTAATTTATCATATTTCCCATTTTTATACCTCCCAGAACACATTACACAAATACAAAATCTTATGGAGAATACCACATTCCCAGAGCTTTTTCTGCGCACATACCACTACACATAATGAATTTTAGTCAGGCACCATAGTCGCATTGATATCATAATGACTGTATATGTGCTTCATATGTCATCTATGTGCATACAATATAATACCTCTTTTAGTTGCAGTTATTTCCTTTGATGAGGAAGAACGTTCCAACTCCCACTCCCAGCAGACCCAGGGTCAGTCCTATTCCACAGAACACTGTCGCCGCCATGTCTGATTCTTTGTTAGCTTCAGGTACTGTGTGACGAAAGGGACGTCAGACAAAATGTATTGTAAATGTAAAAGTGAATAATTTAGATGCTAGCATTTTTCAAACCTATCAAACAAAACCTTTTTAATAACTAGTAACATAAACTGGAATCACAAAATGTAATATGTACTATGCCAAACAGTCAACTCCAGGATTATTGACACCCTTCATGAAAATCAGCAAAACTGGCTGTAAAAAAATTAAGAACACATATAAGGCCAGATTCAGAGTTGAGATAAGCATGCGCAAAAACTTGGATATACCCATCACACTATCAAAATAAATAATCACTGGACAGTGGTTGCATGCAATATTATTATGTAAACAAATAAATAGTTGGATTTACTGAAAACAAAAAAAGATTTAACGATTTTTTAACGATTTACCCAGATTTAATGATTTAAAGATTTAACGATTGTTTCCCAGAAACCACGTCGCGGGGCAACCCGTGAAGCCTAAACACGTGATCCACTAATAACTGGGCCGTCTCAGGAGCAGAGGGCAGTTTAGCCAATGCTAGAAATGTGCAGCCTTACAAAATCTGTCCACAATTACCAGGATAACCGTGTTACCCTGAGAAGCGTGTAACCCAGTCACAAAATCAAGAGCGATGTGACTCCATGGTCGACTGGGCATGGGCAGAGGACGTAACAACCCTGCGGGCGAATGCCGAGAACCCTTGTTCCGAGCGCAGACGGGGCAAGCAGCGACAAATTTGCGGACGTCCCTCTCCATGCCAGGCCACCAGAAACGTCTGGAGAGAAACTGCTTAGTACGGTGAGCGCCTGGGTGAGCGGTGATTTGTGAGGAACGACCCCACTGGAGCACTTGAGACCTCACAGTAGGAGGAACAAAAAGGCAACTGGCGGGGCCACCACCAGGGTCTGGATTCAGTCCCAACGCGTTCTGGACCGTTACTTCAGTGTCCCCACCAGACGCGCAAGCGCAAGCGCACGCACACGCGCACTGGTGCGCTTCACTTCCGCTTCTATGTTAACGAATTGCCGTGGTTCTCACCGGCCGCGCGCGCACGGCTGGCGGGCGGACGGCTCGCGGACGTGGAGCTGATTTTTCCGCTCGGGGCGTTCGCATGCGCAATCTCATAGAAATACATTGTATATGCACAATATCTGCATCATATGACCACATATTAATGTTTTTCAACCTACTAATAGTTTTATTATTGTTATTCATTATTTTAATACATATTATATTTTAATATAGGCTCTAATAAAAAAGGGAACAGAGACAATGACCATTGTGGGATGAATGAAGTTATATCAAGTCATACATTTTACATATAACCAGTTATTACCATTTTTATAATGCTTTTTCTTTATTATAGGATACATATTTGTTGAATTAATTAAGACTATGCTTACTTCCCGAAAGGGAAATAAACGTTATTCTATTCTATTCTATTCTATATTCTATTCTGTTTTTATTGCACTGATATCACTGTATCGATTTAAGGTACTACAGAATAGCTGCTAATTCTGATATAATTAAATGTTTAGAACGTGTATAAATAAAAGTGAACTTTATAAAGGAGGCATTGTCTTGTTTGCTACATTTAGCTTTACATTGCTAAATTTAGCTTTTAAGCAGTAAGACATATGTAATAGCAGGATTTACTTAACCATTATTTAGCGAAGCTCACAAATCCGGAATGTAGATTGTTTGTTTGTACATCGCGTCTCTGTCGTTCACGGAATGCGCTCCGAAAAAGCAAAAAGCGCCTGTGCTCTTGCGCGTCTGGTGGGGAACGTTCTGCTCAAATCTGCACGCGCAATAAGCGTCTGTGCGCTTGCGCGTCTGGTGGGGATGGGGCGTGTCTCGGGGGAGTGTCTCCCGGCTGTAGTAGAAAGCAGGCAGAGTCAGAGTCAGAGCTAAGAGCCAGAGCCGTGAGCCGAGAGCCAGAGTCAGAGCCAGAGCCGAGAGCCAGAGCCGTGGGTTAGCACGATTCACTCGAACTGGCGAGTCGACTCAGACGACTCAGCATAAAGAGTCGTTCAAAAATACCGATTCGTTCGCGAACTGCACATCACTAATTGCTGAGTGAGAGCGTAACAAAAAGTGGATGGACCGGTGACATGCTGGTTTTCTTTACGTGCATTTATTCTTCTCCAAGGCTTCTCGAAGTGACTAAGTTTTTGATCTTTAATATTTTCTTGTGGAACCGCAATATCACTGTAAGTCTTTATTTTTATTTGCATCAATATGCTTGAACGTTACCTCCGCAATCCAAAATAATATTATTATAATTGTTTGAATTTGAGCACCCTAAGATGATTTATCTGTTGTTCAACTCACAGCAAGTTACTGGAATTGATAGATGTTGTTTCATGCGTCATTCTGTTTCCTGTTTCCTGTTAGATGAGTAACTGTGACGGAGCTGTGCTACTGAGCTGTAGAAAAGTTTGGTGGTTGTCGTATTGTGCTGGCAAATCTGCAAATTTGTGATTGTTCGTAACTACTTAGTGCAGATAGTCTATTTTTTCTCGCCTGCGAGACAGTTTTACGCAACTGAGACACGCGTTGCTCCTGCAGCCAAACTATTAGTGGAAAACCCAAACGCGGTATTTTAACTTTATTGGTAGACGATTCGCGACGATTTCTGGCCAATGCGTAGTTTCTAAGTGTCACTATCTTTCCGTAGCAAGTCCATTTAACAAGCACTCCCCACCCAGCCTATACCTACCCATGCGTGACATAGTGGGCAATAGCGTCTATGTTGGGAGTTCATAAATATATGTATTCATCATATAATATCAGAATTCCGTCCAGCAACCAGATAAACCCACCAATAGCCCGCCCGTATGCAAATACAGCGGTGCAAATCGCTGCTCAATCAATACCGACATAAACAAGTGAAATCATACAATGCCATTCTACTATCAATATCTGCTATTAAATATGGAATTCGTGTGCAATCCTCCCGTGGATTTAAGCGTAGATATGTCCCTTTCAAGATTCCGTGGTCATTTATTGTCTTGGACAATCCGTTTGAAAAATACACAGCGCATTGGAACACTATTAGACAAACGAAACTAGCTCTGCGTAACCCCCCCTCCCTGATAGCACTGCTGTGACGCGTTCAATTTTATTCTGGTTTGATCGACAATTGTTTTATCCAATAGAAGGCACGACAAGCTTCCCAAAAGTAATTTACATGTGTAATTGAAAGCTTGGATTAACTATTTAAGGGCGAGCGTAACTGCAATACTTGTTATATCACGACAACTTTACGCCGGCATGCGCAGATGACGCATTTGGTTTGACGCGTTTGGTATGACGCAGTTGGTCTTACGCAATAAAACGGCGCGCAACTTTGAAGTGACTTTTTAGTACTTTTCCCCCGAAGTCGGTCAGAAGAGGACAACAACAGAGATTCTTCTAATCCCTGTAGCATAGATTCTGTGGAAGAGGTGCCTATCAATATGGGGAAGATATCCTCCTCGACATGTAAGTATTACTGCTTGTAATATTTTGAGTATATACATTCGTTTTTCCACTGCTATATTTTCGTTATTTTTGTATTTGCATTGGTCGTAATAGACCACTGTTAGCCTGCTAATAATGCTGAACATATTTGAAAACACACTTTTTCAGACTCCACCTTGAATAACTACATGTATACGGCAAATTATATAGTACGTTCTTTCCGTTTATTTTTTATTTTCTATTTGGTTTAGCTATCTCATAGCTTAGAATGTATAGCTGACTGTATTCTGTTGATTACTAGCCATAGCTTCTACGTTGTGAGAAAGTAGCGCTTTCGTGACTTAGCTTCGTAGATTGTGTCTATGACCTTCAATATGCACTTATTGTACGTCGCTTTGGATAAACACGTCTGCCAAATAACTGTAATGTATTGATACTATTGTGTTCGTGCCGTTCCCGTAGTGGCTCGTGGTGGTCTGCTTTGTTAGAATTCATAGCATTCACAATGAAATTGAGTATTTTAGCGCTGTTCTGTTTGGTTGCTCAGTCGTACGTTATAAACTCCTCAAAAGAATTTCGGAAACGTTATTTCGGTCGATTATTCCTCCCCTTTAATAATACCAATTGGTATTGTATTTTATATCGTTGGAAAGCCTGATTAGTCACCTTTACAACGAGGTACAACTTGTAAGGATCGTGCATTCGTGGAATGAGCAACACAGCTAACCGTGTGGGTAGCGGCCCAAAAAAATTTGCCAAAATCCCCTGCAATATTCTTCTGTTGGTATTCACTCTCGTTTTGAGTTGCTTGGTGGACTGGATGATTGCACTCTCCCACAGTAATAAGGAAAAAACAACACATATTGGCCATTTTTACACTTTATTCATTTTACACTGTCAGGGACCTCAGTAGCGTGTGGAAGATCCATACGCAGCCACAACAGCTTGGCACCTCCTCCTCATGCTGGTCACCAGCCTGGTCACACACTGCTGTGGGATGGCATCCCATTCCATCCCACTGGCATACACCTGCCAGCACTTGAAGCTCAAAACGAGAGTGAATACCAACAGAAGAATATTGCAGGGGATTTTGGCACATTTTTTTGGGCCGCTACCCACACGGTTAGCTGTGTTGCTCATTCCACGAATGCATGATCCTTACAAGTTGTACCTCGTTGTAAAGGTGACTAATCAGGCTTTCCAACGATATAAAATACAATACCAATTTGTATTATTAAAGGGGAGGAATAATCGACCGAAATAACGTTTCCAAACTTTTTTTGAGGAGTTTATTTTATGCCTCGATTTGCCGTGAAGCTAGAACATTGGTAGTGTTTTCCGATATTATTTTATTGTATTGTAATTTCTTTGTGCATAATGTACTCTATGGGGTATGAGTATATCCATGGGTGATGCTTTTCACTTAGGGAATGGAAAATATGTATTCAAATGTACTGTGTCCAGATGTGTGCAAGATGAATGTAAACTAAATAAATAAAATAAATAAGCAACAGTTGTGAAACACACTACAGAGTAATGCCATCCTAGAGCACGCAACAAAATATAACATTATGTAGCATACAGAAGAAAGTGTTTACTGAAGTACAAGAGTGAATGATTTCATATTTAGCTGTGTGTACCACAGTGTTATAATGCTTCTGCATTATGTAATTTGTTCCTATAACATGCTTGACCCTCCACCTCTGCCACTCCAGCAGTGCCCTCTACTGTTCAGAGTGAAGCCACTGCAGGACCAGATCCTTACAGCATACTGAAGACCGTGCCATTGATGAGTGCATGTTGGCCACGAAGGCACCGCACAGGATGAAGCAGTATATGAAGGATAATGGTGAAAAAATGGCACACTTGGCATCAAACACTGAACTGAAACTGTGCAATATCAATGTTTTCATCCATTAAGTGATCGTAAGGTAAAATGTATATGCTTTATAAAGGACAAAAGGCTTTTTAATAATTTCTCGGAGAGGTTTTGGGTAGGTTATTGGACACCTAGATATCCACCCCCCTGTACTGATCCAAAATAATTCCCACATGAAAATGATAAAAAGGTGAGTTAAATTAGTCAAAACGGTTGATTTGCACTGAAATGTATGATTAGTTTTAGATTTACAGCTATTCACATTTTAGCCAATTTGGATAGGTTTGGAGACCCTGGGTACATCAGGCTACACTGCTTACATTTCGTGTCATAGATCTTTAGTAGTTCTGTATATCACCCTGCGATTATTGAATGCTTGTGGACAAGGAGTTTATGATCCAGGAAATGTGTAGTTTTACCTGTTTCACTTATGTAGCTCTCAGTATTTTGAAGAAAGATGTTATTTTTTGCATATTTTTGAAAAGTTTTGCTTGCATTTCCGGCACTTTATTTTGACTTAAATTATGAAAATAAACAAATCTAAGTTTGTACAAAAAATGGTACACCGGTTTTGTTTCATTTAAGCCATTTACCAAGTTTATGTGATGCTCACACCTGGAGTTATAAAGCCTTAAACAGAGTACCCCCATGATTTACCAAATATGCCATCTGCACTAAGGGGCTAAGTAAAGGTCTACTACGCGAATAAAGAAAAACAATCTCTGCGAGCAGAGGAAACAAACAACAACCGTAACATTCGTGAAGGCACGAAATGATAAAGAAGCGCCAGGAAGCGGAACTCAGGGGTTTAAATACCTCCTGACGCGGACGACAGGTGAACTAGATAATCACCTGGGCGAAATGAAAATCCCGCAAGGGAATGCAGAGGAAAAATCCGATAGACCGAAAATGACGTAGAATTAGAGGAAAGGAAGGGGAAACCATGACACTTACTGAATCAAAATAAACACTACTGTCCTCCGAGTACAATATCTGTGTGATTTAGTAGGCAAACAAAGATGTAGGGAAATAAGAATAGTACAGGCATTTTGCAGCATCTTCCTCTAGGGATTTCAGTTTTTTATTCTTACTTTTTCAGCACCCTCCTTTTTTAAAACTTTTTTCCATTTCGGAACAATAGCCAACGACAATACTATGTCACTGTCACTAATCAAACAAAGCCAAAAACTTGATGACTACTACTGACTCTGAGCCAATCAGATTTTTTTTAAAACGAGGATTGATTGGCAGGGGCTGCTCTTATCTCCTCCTCAGTACCCAAGGTATTCGATCAGTGGCATAGCCAGGAATTGATTTTTGGGTGGGCCTGAGAAAAATTGGGAGGGCATTTTTTAATTGTATTTTTAAAAAAATTTTTAACTCCAACAAACAGCCTATATCAAACCATAATGCAATGGTTTGCATAGGAAGACCCCGACAACAGTTGTCCTGATACTCACTAAGGGGTCGATATACTAAGATCCCAAATAAGGGGTGTTATTTTGCGGGCGCAGCCAAAGTATTGACATCGATACAGTTGAATATCGCAATATTCTCTTGTGCGATTTTCGTATCAATTCAATGACTCCTGTATCAATATTCGGTGCTTGGGTTTTTAAGAGCGCAAAAAAATATGTAGCTACACCTTTAACAGCGCTGCATTCCTGCGGACTGTGCACACACTGTATAGCCCCATCCTTTGGTTGAATGGCAGGCAGACACCGGAGGATGTAGCTAGCAAGCATGGCCAACATTCAATCACCCAGCGCATTTAAATCCGATGTTTGGGCTCATTTTCAGTTTGGCAAAAAAACAGACTCTCAAGAACAGGACCGAACTCATGCCATCTGCAAGATGTGCCGTCATCGCCAGCGCCCTCATTTTTACCTTCACCCTGATCCAGTGCTGTTATTTATGGTATCTTATTCGCTCCCTACACACCTCCACCCACGCTGCACTGGTTCTCAGCCCTCTCCAGCTGCCCCCAAGGCTGGCTATGGGACCATAGGCACCAGCAGGGTTCGCCCAGCCAGGGTGACCCCTTGGGACTGTGATTTTTTGGTCCCACGGAGCCAGAGGGGGGAGCTGTAAGACATGAATTGACATCCCAGGGCACCTGAACACACAACACCGGGGGGTGGAAGCCTGTGACAACTCTGGGACTCTATAAAGCCAGAACTTCGGTGCCGGGAAGTCTACTGGGACCATCTGGCCTGAGGTTTATGATGTCAAAGAATGTCCCAGGATCTCATGGAAGGAACGCTTGGACTGTCGTAAAAACAAGCACATGGACAGCGTCACAGTGCCACCACCTGACGTCACCAGGGCAGGCCACATCCCTTTCCTTAAAATATTTCACACACAACACAACATGACTGTACAGATTGCTTTTGTCCTCCAAAAAGTCTAAAAACACACAAATGTGATTAATATTTTTGTTACATTGTACAGTATACACTGGAACTAGTCTGGGCACTGGAACATATATTATACACTCTTTTTCCAGAGGGATAATCATATATTGTTCCGTTTTTGAGTGTTACATTAGCAAATACATCCAGTTAATGTACCTGACTTAACAGGGACAACTATGGTGTAATGTAATATTCTCAACAGGAATTCTGGGACCTGGCATTGTGGCATTAATATCAATCACATCTGAAAAACTATGCAGAGATGGGATTCTCATGACAACACAAACTTAGACCTACTCATGTTTAATATCGTTGTGATGGTCTCGGTGTGGGGGGTGCAATGGCCTACATTTCCTAAATGTTAAACATGGATGGAATGTATATTTCATAACTCCGTAAACTGCCGTTGTGGAATTTCCTCTCAGAAAACCATTCTGTGAAACCCCCTGGAAGGGGGGACTAAAAGTGCAATTGAACTATTTCTGGCCAGTTTATGGTTTTACGACCATCTGCAGCCAGATCAAACGCAGAATTTTTTAAGCAGAGGAAACAAAGCCCTCGGGGAAGCTGTAGTCAGACTTTCCCACACATCTAACCTCTGGTTGTTGTGTGTAGCGATTGCCAGGTATGACAAAGTATTTTTTCTATGTACTATATTTGAATATTGGATGTTTAAACTGTAACTGTAAATTGATTATTTTAAGTAAATAACCTACCTGGTAAATAAAATAGTTAAACTTGATTTGTGTGGTTTCTCTGAAAGTTCACGTACTATCTCTGTTCATCGGTAATGAGTTGATTAATTTTCTCAGTCTTGGTTACCCCCTCAGCTGGTCTAGGGAGGTTGTCTATTTAAGCTTAATGTATCACGGAGTATTGCACCTGTAGAACGATGTCTTAAAGTAGATCATTTATATAATTTACATTATAATTTACAACACTGAAATGTATCTGTGGCTTGCAATTGCGATATTTACGTGAAACATATATGTTTTCAATAGGGTACAAGTCTGGAGACGGAGATGGCCATTGCAAAACATAGATTTTGTATTCATGCAACCATTTATGTTTTGATTTTTATGTATTGTATTGGCTGACGAGGTTAGTAATGTTCAGCTCGGTGGGCAAAGGAGGAGTCGCCACTTCCTTGGGGTGAAGAAAATTATTCTGCTATCACTAAACCCTGTGATGCGGGATCGCCTGACATGGTCAAAACGAATCCACCCAATACGCCGGGTCAGAATGCACACGGCTCTTATGCTGCCTTCAAGTGCTCCTCAGAAGCTTCAATTTCCCAGTTCGTAAATCGTAATTACGAGGTTGACGCATTCACATGCTCCGAAATCGGAAATAGGCTACCAGCAAACATGGAGGTCTAGAAAGTAGGCTAAATGTTTCTTTTGATCCTTTACAAATAAATAAGAAAACACACGGATAGCTGTTATCACTGCATGAGAAAAAGGACACATATGAGGAGAGCAATTTATGATATATTAAAGTATATTTTACTAAATGGTTGTATGCTGTGTGTGCGTGACCATCAATATGATAATCGACTGCCTAGTTTCATTGTCATACGTGAATCTATCGCATTTTATGCCATTTAGATTTGGCTACTGAGAAATAGAAGCTTCCGAGGAGCACTTGAGGTGAAATTAAAAAAAAATATATATACTATTCTACTTATTGTCTAAACTTTACCTGCAAACATACAGTACAACAGGGCAAACATACTGTATGTCTGGATAGGTCCGTAAGATTCAATTTACTTAGTAGATCTAAATATTTGTCATTTTTGTCTATTTATTTATTAATTCCCCATTCCGTACTCTAGTACACTTACATTAGGCCTACACTTCCTCTAATTATCGTATGTTTCTTGTTATAAACGTCTGTTTGTAAGTGTGAATGTTGCATGCTGCTAGAAAAATTTCTCCAAGGGGGATAATAAAGTATTCTATCTACTATCTATCTACAAAGTTGCAAATTTAAACTTCTACATTTTGTAAAATTAACTTCACAACCAAGTATAACTTCACAACCTATAACTTGACAAGTATAAACATATCCTTTGTGGGGTGTCATTTTTCTTCAGCCGCGTTTACAACATTCATTTAAACGATGATTTAAACGTCTTCTTCCATGAGGCAATTTTTGTAATTTAACACTTTGATATGACTCCTGAAGTTTGAATGACCACATTCTCTTCAGATGGTAACACAGGGCCCAGTTACATTAAATAATTTAAGAAACATTGGGTAGCATTTCTTTGGAATAGAGCTGGATGAATTTGTGTGAGCTAAGATGGCTAATATTGTTTGTTGTAACTTGGCCTCATTTTGTGTCATGGGTAGTGGCTGTCTCTTTTTGTTTTCTACCATTGTTTTTCGTTTGGCGTCCTTTGAAGCTCTATCGGATTTTTTCTTCCGCCGTCCCGGTGTTTGGATCTCTCCAGGTCATTATCTCCTACACCTGTGTTTGGTTTCCGTCGGCTATAAATAGAGCTTGACTTCCACTTTCCGGTGCTTCTAGATTGACGTTGCAGTAGGACTAGAAAGCCGTATAGGGTTTATAAAAAAGTAAAGAAAGAAAACTAAGAGAGCTGTAGTTACAGGCTTGCTATTTTGATTCATTTCTTTTCTGTTCTCGACCTCTGATACACGCAGATCATTTAGTGCGTGAGGTCATTTCTTTGGTTGTTAGTTTCTCGCTGTTTAAGCGAATCTCCGCCTCCGTTTGAGGTTGTTTTGAGTTAGCCTTGTGCTAGGGAAGTTTTGTTTCCGCTTTTGCGTTCCCCCTTTACTAGTGCGGTTTAATTCCGCTTCTGTGGCGTATCTTAAACTAGATACGCTTTCTGTATCCTTATCTTTCGCGTTTGGTTCTCTATTTTCTAAACGCAAACCTGACAGAATCTAGAAGCCTATCAAACATGGAGCAATCAGCGTTAGATAAGGATAATGAACAAGCACAAGCCAGTCAGGGCACTACGGGGGTTACAGTGGAGCAAGCACTCCTCTCCATGCAAATTTAACAGGGTCAGCTGTGGGAACAGTAGCGTAGCCAGGGAGAGTGCCTCCAACGCTTGACAGAGAGCCTGCATAGACTTTCTGTGGCAAATAACCCTCCTCCACAAGCACTCACACCTCCCATAGCTGCTCCACGTACAATAAAGGAGCCAAAATTGCAATTACCGGATCGCTATGGTGGGGAATCTGGTAAATGCCAACCATTTCTAACACAGTGTCTGATATTTTTTCAGGCACAACCCTCTCGTTTCTCCACACCTGAATCCCGGGTAGCATTTATTTTATCTCTAATAAATGGCCAGGCTCTTGCGTGGGCGGATCCTCTCATTCGAGCCAATGCACCTGTCATTCGTGATCCAGTTAAACTGATGGACGAGATGCAACTGGTTTTCGATCACAAGGTTTCAGGAGAGGAGGCGGCAAGGAGACTCACCAGCTTACGCCAAGGCACTAAGACTGTAGCGGAGTTCTCTATTACATTTCGAGCGCTAGCCGGGGAGACGGGATGGCCAGACGGCCCGTTAAAATCCCTCTTCCTTCAAGCATTATCCAATTCCATCAAGGATGCGTTGGCTATGCTAGAACCACCGGCGACATTAAATAAATTAATAACTTCGGCTATACGTCTCGATAACCGGATCAGAGAACGTGAACGTGAATGTGCGATTAAAGATCAGTCGTCCCGTTTAAGATCCGTGTTAAGAGACACTCCGCCTACTGTGCCCACATACCTCTCCGTTGATCAGGAAGAGCCTATGCAGGTGGATGGCTCGTCTCTCCATCAAAATAAGAGAGCGAGACCGCAGAGGTACTGGTGCCAGCATTGTAAGCGTAACGGTCATACTAAAGATCGATGCTATAAGTTGGTGGGAAACGAAGGGTCTCACTAGGGAGGTCGGGGTCCCTAGTGAGACAAGATGGTATTAACTCCCGGACCCTCATACCTGTCCGACTGTTTTGGGAGGGACGTTCGGCAAACGTTACTGCTTTTATTGATTCAGGGGCCGTGGAGTCTTTTATTGACGCTAAATGGGCTAGGAATTTACAAATCCCTACCAATCCCTTAATTAGTCCTCGCCAAGTTACTGCCCTGGATGGTCGTCCTTTGGGTTCTGGACTCATTAAATTAAAGACGAATCCTATTGAGATGCGCATTCCTCTCCAGGGGCACTCGGAGAGAATATAATTTTTTTTTAATAAACTCTCCGTCGTATCCGTTAGTACTGGGACATTAATGGTTAGGGCATGGGGTAGGAATATGAATCCTATTCGTCAGTGGGGTCCCCACTGTTTATCGCATTGTTATCCTGCTGTTTACTCTGTTCCAAACGCTACCTTTGATCTGTCCGAACTTAATTCCGAGAGTGATTCGGAGGAGGCAGATTCCTATCCGGACCGAGACACTTCCTCCTTTCTCACGGGGAGTGGTGAAGAGAGTCTGTCTTGGGATCCCTTTGCGGAGGGGCTTCTCACAGAGGAGGACGAACATTCCACCTCCGATTTCGAGTGGGATAGCTCGTCTGACAGATCCTCCGGTACTCCGGAGGTGGTAGGGGCGCTTGAGTCGAATCTACCCGAGGGGGTACCTATCGAATATTCAGACCTCGCAGAGGTTTTTAGTAAACAGCATGCTGCCAAATTACCTCCTCACAGACCATACTATTGTGCCATTGAGCTGTACCCTGGTACTGTGCCTCCCAGAGGCTCTTTGTACTCCTTGTCAGCTCCTGTGAGCACTGCTATGAAGCAGTACATTGAGGAGTCCTTAGCCAATGGGTTTATCACGCCGTCCACATCACCAGCCGGTGCGGGGTTTTTTTTTGTTAAAAAGAAAGACGGAGGGCTAAGACTCTGTATAGATTACCGGGGCCTCAATGCTATTACCATTAAGAACAGGTACCCTCTTCCCCTCATGAATTCTGCATTTGAGCGTTTACAGGGGGCGTCGGTTTTTAGTAAACTCGACCTACGTAGCGCATACAATCTCGTGCGCATTCGTGAGGGGGATGAGTGGAAGACCGCGTTTAACACGCATCACGGACACTACGAATACCGGGTGATGCCGTTCGGCCTCACTAGCGCCCCCTCTGTTTTTCAGGCGCTAGTGAACGATGTCTTGAGAGATGCTGGAGAAATTCGTCTTCGTTTACTTAGATGATATTTTAATTTTTTTTCCGGATCTTCCCTCTCACATCAGACACGTTAGACAGGTGTTGGAGGTACTTCTTAAGGCCCAACTATTTGTTAAGGTTGAAAAGTGTTCTTTCCACACCAGTTCCGTCTCCTTTTTAGGCTTTATTGTTGCTGACGGTAAAGTCCTGATGGATCCAAATAAAGTGGCAGTGGTTAAGAATTGGCCCACCCCTACTTCTGTGAAGCAGGTGCAGCGCTTCTTGGGTTTCGCTAATTTCTATAGGAGATTTATCTGCAATTTTAGCTCAGTAGCGGCTCCTATCATAGCCCTAACAAAGAAAAAAGCATTTCCCGCTCGGTTTCAGTGGAACTCCAGGGCGGAGACCGCTTTTACTGAACTAAAAAGGAGGTTCTGCTGCGAGCCCATTCTTGCTACTCCCAATCCCTCCCTTCCCTTTGTGGTGGAGGTCGACGCTTCGGAGCTGGGGGTTGGGGCCATTCTGTCTCAGCATTCTCCGGTGGACCGCAAGCTTCACCCATGTGCATATTTTTCTCGTAGCCTTACACCTGCCGAGAGATACTACGACATTGGTGATCTGGAACTGTTGGCGGTCAAATTGGCGCTGGAGGAGTGGCGTCATTGGTTGGAAGGAGCTGAGCACCCTTTTACAGTCTGGACTGACCATAAGAATTTGCAGTATATTCAACAGGCCAAAACGCGCAATTCGCAACAAGCCCGTTGGGCCTTGTTTTTTACCAGATTTAATTTTATCCTTACCTATCGTCCCGGGTCAAAAAATATTAAACCTGATGCGTTATCACGCATTTATGACCGGTCGGATAAGGAGTCACGTCCCAAATCTGTGGTTCCCAGTTCAAGTATTGTGGCCCCTGTTATGTGGGCCATTGAGGCGGCTGTGCAGAAGGCCCTGCGTTCTGATCCCGGCCCAGGAGGGGGTCCGCTTCACTGCTTGTTTGTTCCCCCTCGATTGAGGTCGCGTGTCCTTCAGTGGGGTCACACTTCCCAGTTAGCGGCTCATCCGGGCATGCACCGGACTAAGGAGTTTGTCTTACGTCGGTTTTGATGGCCCAAGCTCGAGAGTGATGTGCGGGAGTTTGTCGCGGCATGTGTTATTTGCGCCCGTAATAAGGGTTCACGGCTTCCCCCTTCGGGTCTCTTGCGCCCCCTGCCCATTCCCAGGCGCCCCTGGAGTCACATCGCCCTCGACTTCATTACAGGCCTGCCACCTTCGCATGGGAATATAGTCATCTTGGTTATAGTTGACCGTTTTTCCAAAGCAGCTCATTTTGTCGCTCTGCCTAAACTGCCATCGGCACCTGAGACGGCCCAGCTAATGATAGACCATGTGTTTAGGGTGCACGGTTTACCTCTGGACGTGGTGTCGGATCGCGGGCCCCAATTCTCCGCTAGATTCTGGCGTTCATTTTGTGCTCTGTTGGGGGCATCTGTCAGTCTTTCTTCCGGCTTTCATCCGGAGACTAACGGCCAGACAGAGCGCACCAATCAGAGTATGGAGAGTACTCTCCGGTGTCTGGCCGCGGCCAATCCTAGCTCCTGGAGTCGCTTTCTTGCCTGGGCCGAATACGCGCATAATACCCTGCGCAACGCGTCCACGGGAATCTCTCCTTTTGAGGCTCAGCTGGGATACCTACCTCCCTTGTTCCCTGAGCTGGAGAGAGATGCAGAAGTACCCTCCGCCGGATTCTTTGTGCGTAGGTGTCGAGCGGTTTGGAAGCGCGTACGTGCATCGTTACTGCGCGCTTCAGCTAAACAGAAAGCGGTGGCTGACAGGCACCGTCGTCCGGCCCCCTTCTACCGGGTGGGTCAACGGGTGTGGCTTTCCACACGGGACCTGCCGTTGCGAGTTGAGTCCCGCAAACTCGCGCCTCGATTCGTGGGTCCCTTTAAGATCGTGCGGAAACTTAACCCGGTCACGGTACGTCTTCAGTTACCATCTTCCATGCGCATCCACCCTGCCTTTCATGTCTCACGCTTGAAACCGGTACTTGTGAGCGCCCTCGCTCCGGCTGACAAGCCGCCTCCTCCTCCTCGATTCTTGGAGGGAGGTACGGTGTACACCGTTCAGCGCATTTTGGCCGAGAGAAGGGTGGGCAGAGGGTACCAGTTCCTGGTGGACTGGGAGGGGTATGGTCCCGAGGAGCGCTGCTGGGTTTCGTCCAAAAATATTTTGGACCCCACTCTCATTAGGGACTTCCGAGACAGCAAAGCTTAGGGATCGTCTGGTACCGTCCCTTAGTTGGGGGGTACTGTCATGGGTAGTGGCAGTAGGACTAGAAAGCCGTATAGGGTTTATAAAAAAGTAAAGAAAGAAAACTAAGAGAGCTGTAGTTACAGGCTTGCTATTTTGATTCATTTCTTTTCTGTTCTCGACCTCTGATACACGCAGATCATTTAGTGCGTGAGGTCATTTCTTTGGTTGTTAGTTTCTCGCTGTTTAAGCGAATCTCCGCCTCCGTTTGAGGTTGTTTTGAGTTAGCCTTGTGCTAGGGAAGTTTTGTTTCCGCTTTTGCGTTCCCCCTTTACTAGTGCGGTTTAATTCCGCTTCTGTGGCGTATCTTAAACTAGATACGCTTTCTGTATCCTTATCTTTCGCGTTTGGTTCTCTATTTTCTAAACGCAAACCTGACATTTTGATATCAATACTTTTTAATGGTAGGCCTAGATTTTGCTAGTTTTATTATAGACAGTGCTTTGTATCCATGATTAACTTGTAATTTTTGTATGTTAAAAGTGTTTTTTGTTGAGATATCATTTATTTTTGTACTGCATTTGTTATGCATATCTGATGATGATAATGCATGTAAATGTATGAACCATAAGATAATTAAATCTAGAGAGAGAGATGCAAACACACATACATTCCAGCTCAAATGAACACAGGAGGCCTGGATTGAGTAATTTTCCCTTTACCAGGAATTACAAATAAATTAAAGTGTTAGTCATATTTCTAAATGGATTATGTGTTTTTAATTGATTTAAGTGTTTTTAATGGGTTATTGGACATGGTAGACCCACTAATGGTTTGTATGTCGGTAGATGTTCTATAGGCCTAGCTAACATTAATGTAAAAAACACTTGGCATTTGCAAGGTACAGTAGCCTAGGTAAGTAGTTAACATAACACTAGTTCTGTCAGGACAACTCACATACTCAAATTATGTATTTTAATGACTATATCAATTTATGTACAATGAATATACTATTTTTTTGGTTTGGTCGCTGAATGGATCCGCTCTAGGTAGGCTACTACCTATCAAACGGAGCATGACACATCTCCCCCACTAAACAGGAGATATACCAAAACCCCCAGTACAAAGAAGCAGATCCAAATAACGTGAAAGCTGGGACGGACGTACAAGAGCAGCGCAGGCAATAGCAGCATGGGAGAGGTCTGTCAATCGGTTTTAAAAAGGGGTGCTCCATGAGTGATGCACCGGTGTATCTGCCAACGATCAGTATCAGTCAATAAAACAAAAAATTTGCACAATTGAATAGGCAGATTATGTTAAAAACAACCGATGGTCAACTCATTATTTCCTATCACTCAAAAAATAAAAAAAGTTAACTGTTTATTCGTAATCCAAGAGTTGTACTGTTCACTGTTCAGAAACGTGTTAACCTATGTGTTGTTGCAGTCCCTTTTTATTATTGCTGAGTGAGAGCATAACAAAAAGTGGATGGACCAGTGACATGCTGGTTTTCTTTACGTGCATTTATTCTTCTCCAAGGCTTCTCGAAGTGACTAAGTTTTTGATCTTTAATATTTTCTTGTGGAACCGCAATATCACTGTAAGTCTCTTGTTTGCTATTTTTAATTGCATCAATATGCTTGAACGTTACCTCCGTAATCCAAAATAATATTATTATAATTGTTTGAATTTGAGCGCCCTAAGATGATTTATCTGTTGTTCAACTCACAGCAAGTTACTGGAATTGATAGATGTTGTTTCATACGTCATGCTGTTTTCTGTTTCCTGTTAGATGAGTAACTGTGACGGAGCTGCGCTACTGAGCTGTAGAAAAGTTTGGTGGTTGTCGTATTGTGCTGGCAAATCTGCAAATTTGTGATTAAAAACAAAACAAAATATATAACGTTAGGTTATTTGCTGCTGAGCGGGCCGCAATGGAAACAGCAGTGTTAGGTTAGTTAAAACAAAGCAAAGCAAATTTGCTGCCGAGCCGGCCTCTACGGAACCAGCAGTGTTGATCCTGCTTCCGATGAATTTTGTATATCTTCTAAGTAAGTGTAAGTTATGGCTTTGTTTGACGAATTTTTGTTATGTTCCTCGCCCTATTTGGGCTATCTCTTGTTCGGTATGTGACATGTTTACTCATTCTTTCTCCACCATTAGTGGGAACTTTACTTGTGATACGTTTAAATTAAATGCTAGTTTGACTGAGAAGATAGCCGACTTGGAATCTCGCATCCGTACCCTGCATGAAATTCGAGAAAGCGAAAAATTCATAGAATCTTTCTTGATTTCGGGTGCACCAGTTAGCACGTCCCCAACTAATGTTAGAACTCCGATAATACCTCCGCAGCAAGGTAACGTTAAGTGGATCATAGCTCGCGAGCGTAGTCGTAAGCCCCCCATGCCCACCAACCACCAATTTGGGTTTCAAATAGGTTTTCTCCCCTGAGCAATATATCTTCGGTAAAACCTGGGGGGGGTTCAGCTCTTATCTCTAAAAATCTGGCCTTTAATCTTAGAAATTCTAATCCTTGACTATTTAGAGCCAAGGCCAGACAGCAGATCTACTTGTCTGCTTGTTCCACAAAACCATCAACTAGGGTTCACTTTTTATAAATTGAAACGGTGTCTGTCCCCCGAATACAAAACCATTAAAAAAACAAAAAAAAGTTTGCCTCAATCATTTGATTAGGATTAAAACAAAACACAATCCTATTACTTCAAGTGATAATACTACCATGAGAATTGGCTTATTAAATATAAGATCCCTTAGCTCAAAGGCAGCTCTTGTGAATGAACTCATCTCAGATTGCTCTCTTGATATATTATGTTTAACTGAAACATGGCTGAAAGCGGATGAGAACTTTACATTAAATGAATCCGCTCCGCCTGGGTTCATATTATAGCCAGAACCCCCGTCTCTGTCAAAGAGGGGGTGGGGTTGCTGTTATTTATAAATCTCTCTTTCAGTCAATTCCAAAATTAGAGGATGCATTTGATTCATTTGAAGTGTTAGTTATGAGCACTCAGCCAGTAGTGGTTGGTAGAAACCGCCCTCAGCCTATTTTACTTGTAACTCTCTATCGACCTCCTGGCCCATATTCTGGCTTTATTCACGAATTTGCAGATTTCCTTTTTCATTTAGCTGTAAGTCATGACAAAGTGTTAATATTGGGTTATTTTAACATGCATTTTGACAATACAGATGATCCTTTTACCTCAGCATTTATGACCATTTTGGAATCAATTGGTTTCATTCAAAATGTTGTCGGTCCCACACATTATTTGTAGTCATACTTTAGACCTGGTCTTAAGTCTTGCTATTGATATTGTTAATGTAAAAATTCACTCACATAATCCTATTCTGTCTGACCATTTCCTCATTACTCTGCATGTAAAAGTAACCCACCCTGTAGCATCTGAATTTAGAACATATACAGGTCGCACTATCACTACCTCCACTACTAGAAACTTTATTCATGTGCTACCGGATTACTTTGAATTAGACACTTCAGCCAGCTCCCTGTCAACCAATGATCTGGCAGAGGAATTAGATTCTGCTCTACGCAAAACCCTTGATGTGCTCCGTTAAAAAGAAAAAAAGTCATTGAGAAGAGGCTTGCCCCCTGGTACACCAACCACACGCGGACTCTTAAACAAATGTCTCATCAGCTTGAATGCAAATGGTATTCCACTAAACTGCAAGTATTCCACTTGGCCTGGAAAGATAGTTTTAGTACCTATAAGCATGCTCTCTACAATGCTAAGTCCTCTTATTTTTCAAAGCTTATACAAGAAAACAAGACCATTCAGAACAGTTGCTGAACTAACTAATAATCATGCAGCAACTAACCCTCAAATTCCAGTTTCATGTAGCAGTAATGATTTAAAAAATTTCTTTAATGATAAAATAATTGGAATTAGGAAAAAGATCACACAAGTTAGTGGTCATGATTTTGACGATATAAAACTGCCTCCTAGACACACTGAACATCTTGAATCGTTTACTCCCATACTTGAAAGTGAACTAATGAAGTTATTGTCTTCTTCGAAATCATCCACCTGTCTTCGAGACCCCATACCCACAAAGTTATTAAAGGAGCTATTGCCTATGCTCATCAAACTAATTCTTCACCTAATGAACTATCACTGCTATTGCGCCATGTTCCTACATCCTTTAAATTGGCAGAAATCAAGCCACTACTTATGAAACCAAATTTGGATCCCACTGTCCTGGCTAATTATAGACCCATTTCAAACCTCCCATTTTTATCAAAGATTCTTGAGAAATGTGTAGCGCAACAGCTTTTTTAATTTTTACATACTAATAGCGTGTATCAGCAGTTTCAATCAGGGTTCAGAAAACACCATAGCACTGAGACCGCCCTTGCCCTAGTAATGAATGACTTGTTCCTCTCTCTGGATTGTGGCTGTATTTTTATTCTTGTTTTACTTGACCTGAGCGCTGCCTTTGATACTATAGACCAGAGGTAGCCAACATGGTGCCCGCAGGGACCACGTGAGTCGCCCGCGAGGCATGTTCTAAAAATAGCACTAATCACCATGGAGATCTGTCTAAATAAAAATTGTCCCGTAAAACTTTAGTTTCACCAGAAGAGGGCGCTGTTGTCTAATAAAGTATTAAACAGGGCAATAAAAGGAAGTAATAATATCTAAGTCTCTTCACAAATATTATTATTATTAAAAGGTGATCTGTGCAACTTTGTTATTCAGGAAGTTTGTATCAAACAAGTAGCCCTCTGTACTACTCAGTACCCTTGAAGTAGCTCTCAGTTTCAAAAAGGTTGGTGACCCCTGCTATAGACCATCATATTCTCCTCCGCACGCTAGAAAATTATGTGGTTTAAATCTCATCTCTATGATAGATCCCAGTTTGTTAGGGTAAACAATCAGTCCTCTGAATTTTCTATGGTGAACTTTGGAGTACCGCAAGGATCGGTTTTGGGTCCTCTGCTCTTTTCCCTGCACATACTCCCTCTTGGGAACATTATAAGTAGACATGGTGTTAACTACCACTGCTACGCAGATGACACAACTTTATACAGACATGCTCAAATTTGTTGGTACCCCTGTTAAACATGAGTAAAAAGGATTGTAAAAAAATGCACTGTTTGGTGAATTAGCTTAATCTCACACTGAAAAAATGTGAAAAATCCAACCTTTAATTGACGTTCATTTATTTAAAAAAATCTCATCAAAAATAATTAATTTTAACAAAACCACGTTGGCCACAATTATTGGCACCCCTGCATTTATATAAAGAATAAAGTATTAATTTTTAATATTTGGTCGCATATCCTTTGCATGCCATGATTTCCTGATGTCTGTGACCGAACAACATCAAAAGACTCTTGATATCTTATTTTCTGGTACTCTGCATTTGAATAGATTGCTATGGGAATTGGGAGGTGGGACTAGATTTAGCTGTAAATTACATGAACAGTATGGAACACATGGTTGGCTAAATGGCTATAAGTCATCAAGGGTCTGACGTATCAAACAAGCCTCAAACTATCACTCTGCTGCCAGATATGCAGTAGATATGGATGGATCACTTTAGGGGTTGTTTCTCGTGACAAATTTTCCTATTGAACTCTATGGAAAAATAAGTCAGGAGAAGAAACCATTCAAGTTATTACTGTATAAATTACTGTATTTATGGCAGCAGAGTGATGGTTTAAGGCTTAATTAAAAATTAATACTTTATGCTATATATAAATGCAAAGGGTGCCAATAATTGTGGCCAACGTGGTTTTGTTAAAAATAATTATTTCTTGATGAGGGATTTTTCAGTGTGAGATTAAGCTAATTCACCAAATTTTTTATAACCCTTTTTACTCATCTTTACCAGGGCTACTAACAAATTTGAGCGCGTCTATATATCAGTTAAGCCAGGTGAAGCTGTCCAGTTGTCTAAACTAGAGACCTGTCTTAAAGATGTAAAGGCCTGGATGACCCAAAATGTCGTCTTATTGAACTTGGATAAGACTGAGATATTAGTATTAGGTCCCAAATCCCTTCGAGATAAATTCTTGCAGTTTTCTTTAAATTTAGATTGCTTCTCTGTCTCTGCCATCAAGGTTGTTAAAAACCTTGGTGTAACAATTGATTCAGACCTCTCCTTTCAGCCTCATATTAGCAATATCACAAGAATGGCCTTCTTCCACTTGAGGAATATATCTACATTAAGAAAGATATTGTCCCTGGAGGATGCTGAAAAAATGGGTCATGCCTTTGTAACCTCTCAACTAGATTAATGTAATGACGTATTGTCTGGTTGCACTGGCTCAGCCCTGAATCGTCTACAACTTCTACAGAATGCAGCTGCTAGGGTTCTTACTAGAACCAAGAAATGGGAGCATATCAGCCCGGTGCTCAAAACTCTTCATTGGCTGCCTGTCAAATTCAGAATTGACTATAAGATTTTACTTCTGGCGTTTAAAGCTTTAAATGGTTTGGTGCCAGAATATCTTAGTGACTCACTCATTCCTTACTGTCCTCCTAGATTACTTCACTCTCAAAGTGCTGGCTATTTGATATATCTAAAATTACAATGGGTGGCAGAGCCTTCTCTTACAGAGCTCTCCTATGGAATAATCTTCCCATGTATGTTCGGGCTTCAGACACACTTTCTGTCTTTAAGTGTAGGCTAGACCTCTTTAGTCAATCCTATAGTTACGGATGTTGGGGGGGCTAACCCTCTTTTTTCCCTCTCTCACCCTGAGCTGCAGATTACTCCGGCCCGTGCCCTTCTCGCCCTTAGTTTGCAGACTGCTCAAGTCATGTCCCTCATCCAGAGTTTGCAGACTGCTCCAGTCCTGTCCCTCCTTCGGTTTATCCTCCTGACTTGACGCAACCGGAGTCCCGGATGCACCACCCGCCCCTTTGAATTGAACATTTTACATCCTTTTCTTTGGAATTCTTACTTACCAGCTAGTTTTATTAGATCCCTTATTACTCTATTACTATCCAGTTCATCACCTTTAGTTTAAACCAAGCCAGCCAGCGGAGGATGGGCACCCCCTCTCTAGCCAGGTTCCTTCCGAGATTTCTTCCCACTGGGGAGTTTTTTCTCGCCACCGTTGAGTGTTTTTTCTCCCTGACCAGGGAGTTTTTTTACCTCGTTTTGCTGGTTGGGGGCTAAGGCCTGCCTGGTTTTTTTGTTATATTTTCCTTCTGTTTTCCTGTACAGCGTCTTTGTGACAGTTCTCTGTAAAAAGCGCTATACAAATAAAATTGAATTGAATTGAATAGATAATGTTAGTATGGTGGTGCCTAAAACATGAAAAACCTAACGGGATGGACAACCAAATATTAAAGTTTGTTTTCTATGTTCATGATGTGCAAAGGTCAGAGGATTGTTAACATTAATGCACAAGGTGCGTAAAACCTTGGTAAAGCTGCTAATTATGCCACATGTGCTTGTGTTTTCCAGTAAATCTAATCGTTAGTTATTACTGAATTAGTTATTTATATATATGTTACATTATATTCAGTTAGTTAGCTACAATCCAGTCATAAAAAAAGTTTAGGGCTCCTATGAATCTGTTTTTTAAAAAGGCAAATTATATTTTCCAAAAACTCCAAATTCCGTTTTTTTGATAATTTTATGCCATTTTGAGCCCTTTTCATTCACAAACTACCTTACAATATACAGACAGGTGACAAATTAAAGGAAAAATCGTGAGGGGGTCCGGTTGCTCTGTTATGTTGTTGGGGGCATTTTATTGGCATGGTTTCAGTTCACTTGTCCACTTAGAGGGAACAGTCACTGCAAATCAATACAAAGTGATCACCTTTATCCTATGATCAAACATTTCTATCCTGATGGGAGTGGTCTCTTCCAGGATGACAATGCCCCCATCCACAGGGCATGGGAGGTCACTGAATGGTTTGATGAGTATGAAAATTATGTGAATAATATGTTCACCAGATCTCAACCCAATTGAACACCTATGGGAGTTTTAGGACCGATGTGTTAGACCGCACTCTCCACCACCATCATAAAAACACCAAATGAGGTCATATCTTATGGTGTTCCATTCCTTTAGTAGAGTTCTTGCAGCTCTTGGTGGCCCAACACCTTACTAAGACACTTTATGTTGGTTTTTCCTTTAATTTGTCACCTGTCTGTATGTATATAATAATGAAAACGTATGGTAAACTAAATGAATCATTTCTATTATTCCCATAATCCTATTCTGTTTGACCATTTCCTTACTACTCTGCTTGTAAAATGAGCCCACCTTGTAGCATCTGAATCTAGAATGTATACAGGTCGCACTATCACTACCTCCACTACTAGAAACTTTATTCATGTGCTACCTGATTACTTTGATTCAGACATTTCAGCTAGCTCCTTGTCAATTGATGATCTGGCAGAGGGATTAGCTTTACGCAAAACCTTTGATGTAGTTGTTCCATTAAAAAGTAAAAAATGGCGTTCCACTAAACTGCAGGTATTCCACTTGGCCTAGAAAGAGATTCTTTGTACTTATAAGCATGCTCGGTCCGTGTAACGCTTATAAGTTTGTTTTCATGATGTATATACCTCAAATTGAATGAATTTTTTTTAATCCTTGAAATAATAGTAAAATTCAGAATTCAAACTCCAATTTTTTGATTTACCGTTTGTCTTTTTAAAATTGCATTGTTGGCATGGGTGGGAAAACCGGGGTATTTTCTAATATCAACAATCAATGGACGGACTCAACCATAATTAGAAAATACCCCGGTTTTTTCACCCACGTCAACAATGCAATTCGAAAGACAAATGGTAAATCAGAAAATGGGGAAAATGAGTTTGAAATCTCAATTTTCCTATTATTTCACGGATAAAAAAAACTTAAATTTAAATATTGAATCCTATTTTTTATTATTTGAGGTACTGTATATGCATCAGGAAATCAAACTGATAAGTGTTACATGCTAGGTCCTCTTACGTTTCAAAGCTTATACAAGAATAGAATTATACAATTTGTACAAATCCCCGGTTTCTATTCAGAACAGTTGTTAAACTAACTTAAAGGAGCTATATGAAACACATTTACTGTACTAAATCATAAAATGACCATTATATGTCATCAGAGATTAAGGAAACATGCTAAGTAAAAATACTGGCTTCTCCGGCAACAATTCTACAGCCAATATGTTCTCTTTTGAAATTTCCATCCCGGATCGGAACGTCCGATTTTATTTTGCCTGTGTGATTCACTATTCTCCGAGTTGACCCGGCTCACTGAATCAGTGGACTGAATCAGTTGTGACTGAATCAATGAATGTGTTCAAATTTAGCTAGCGTTAGATTGCTTGGTAGATATTTTAGTGAAACAATGTAGCTAACGTTAGCTAGCTAGCGTCTAGGTAAGGTATTCTTTGTTTTGAGGCTAACGTTAGGTAGCAAGCTAGCTATGGTTACATCGTTCCAACAATGGAATTTTGTTGTCTTACATTTTTAAAGTAATCCATCCAACACCGTTTTTAAGTTAGCCTACAGATAGTCCTTGCCGGTTGAACAACAAAAAAAGTTTGTTCTCTTTTAGCTAACGTTACATTTTCTAAGTAATCCACCCAACACTGTAAGTTATCACACAGCTTGTGATAAACCTATCTAGCTAGCTAGTTATTAGATTTATCTCAAGCAACTTCTTTTTTGTTGTTGTTTGAACGGCAAGCACTATAGCTTCGAGTCTGGAGAGGCGGGTGGAGACTCCTCTCTCCAATATTGTGAATTTGCACGGCAGTACCCATTTTAAATGCTTGGTGTCAGTTTTACATATAGCTCCTTTAAAAATTATGCAACAACTATGTTTCATATGCCCCCCTCTGGCAGGATGCCACCCGCGGCAGGGGTTGCCCCTAAAAAGTAAGGGTGTTACCGCCACCGATGGCCCTTGTTATCACACCCTTCACAACAAAAGGGCAAGGCTGGGAAGAGCAGTAGCCTCTCCACAGAAGTCATGCAGCTGCGCTCTGCAGTTCAGCAACTGACTGCGATGCTGGGAAACCGTACTAAAGTAGAGACGGCTCCTCAGCCTGGTCCCCCTGAAGAGCCTCCAGCAGAGGAAGATTCAAACATGGATCTGAACTTTGAGGGGTTTGATGCGCTTTCCACAGCGTCTTCTAACACCCTATTTTCTCAGTCGGTCTTGCACATTTGATCAATCTGACAGAGGGTAGGTGGAAAGTTTGGGGTCCACTGGGGATTCAGCAGACTACTCGGCTTCTCTAGAAATGATTTTCCGCTCAGCCTTAGCATGCATAAACTACGATGTGCCTCAAGCTGGTACAAAGGAGACGTCTCGGTTTCACCGCCATGCCTCCCAGGAGGCGCTGTTTGCAATGCCAGCATCTACCGGCTGGTGGCACTTGTGGTATTTCCAGAAGAGGCGGTTCGGGCAAATTCCCGCTGACCTAGACCACAGTGCAGAGCAACTTATGATCTGCTCTGTAGGTCATATAATGTACTTCGATCAGCTATGCATGTCTCAGGCGTTTGTGTTCATGACATGTGAGCTTAGTCGTGTGATGTCCTTGCTCACGATGACTCGGCATCAGGTGTGGTTGGTTCAGTCCCCTCTCCCTGATGCCACAAAGAGAACTATGCGAGACCTTCCGGTTATCCCCAGCCAGGTCTTTATGGAGGTAGCCAGACAGACACTTGAATTGTGGCCGCCTCTGCAGTCGTGCCTCTCGGACTCCGGGCAGCCAGGCCACTTTAAATGTGGCTGAACTTCATGGCGCTGCATCTGAAGTGGGACCGTGGCGACAAGTCAGCTTTCTGACAAAGGATGTCCGGATGGGGCTATACCATCACGGCACATCATGGTAACAACGGACACTTCGCTGACCGGTTGGGGAGCTGTCTGTCAGCACCGGCCAGCTCAGGGATTGTGGTCGCGACCACATCAGTCGGACCACATAAATGTTCTCGAGCTCCGAGCAGTTCTCACACTGAGGCACTTCTTGTCCGTGCTTCTGGGAAAACATGTGATAGTGAGGTTGAACAACACCTCGACAATTTATCACATGAACCACTAAGGCAGAGTAAGGTTCTGCCAGTCCTTGAGAGTGTCCCAGCGTCTCTTGAACTGGGTGCTTCCCAGAGTGGCCTTTCTTCGTGCCGTACACCTCTCAGGTGTTTGAAACGATACAGCAGACCTTTTACCTTGCCAGGAGATTCATCCCGGTGAATGGCGTCTCCACCACATCATGGCAACGGTTCAGTCGTGCTCAGTCAGATCGGTTTGCCTCTCAGGAGTCCACTCACTATCCCCAGTGGTTCTCAATAGCCATGGCTTATGGAACCATGGTTTCCAATACTCTTCTGCCTTTTTTGCGGATCGCCCTGGAAAACTCCTGATCCGGACAGACCTGCTGTCCCTTTTTAATTCAAGAGCCCCCTCCACGAGGAGGGCCTATGGATATATGTGGCAGTTGTTCTGCACATGGTGCTCACAGAAATGTGCGGACCCCATACAATGTCCAATTTCTGTCATACTGGATTTTTTACAATCCATGCTTGATCGCGGAAAGGCAGCCAGCACTCAGAACGTTATGCTGCTGCCATATCTATCAGGCATGTGTGGGTGGACAACAGGCCTGCAGGGAGCCATCACCTTGTCAGCTGGTTCTTGATGGGTGCCGACCTGTGAGGTCCCTGGTGGCTCCCTCCTTGGATCTCCCTTTGGCTTTGCGAGCGCTTACGGGTCAGCCCTATGAGCCTTTCGATATGACCAGCCTTAAATGGCTTTCCTTTAAGATGGAATCTTTACTAGCAATGGCATTGGCTAAGCGCGTTGCTGAGTTCTGTGCACTCTCCATCAGCGCAGTGTCTTAGGTGGTTGCCTCTGGAGTCACACTGCGGCCTAATAATTTTTTCTGCCCAAAGTTGTTTCAGCTTTTCATATTAACCAGCCGATTGAGCTTGCTGCGCTTCGCCACCCACCAGGCAGGGACCTGGGGGACGCATACTTGGTATGTCCAGTGCGTGCGCTTCGACGATACGTTGAAGCCACCGCTTCCATCAGACATACATGGCAACTCTTTTCACCATCGTGTTCTCTTTTATCGATGTATTATCTGCCGTAGTTAGTGTGTGCTTTACAACGATTCATTTTGGTGATATCCTGAAAATGAATGAGAGTGAATGGGGACCCTGACAGCCGGGACTACCGGGGATGTCGTTAACGGTCAGCAGGGACATCTGATGTCGCTAATATTCACGCTATGCAAATATAATGGGGTAGGCTCCACAAAATGACTTATGTCACACTAAGGTGAAATATCCCTTTAAACAGTATCACTGCGTCTTGTGACGTGGTTGGTATAAGTCATCCATAAGTTGCCGACCCTAATGGTCAAAGGAACAAAATAAAACGAGGGTTACAACTGTAACCATGGTTTTATAAGTTCCGGATGAGCATTAGGGGTCATGGTCACTTTAAGGGCGAGCTCCCTTTATAGGGAGGAATTGTGTCATCACACAGAGGTCATGTTCATGACAAATGGTTGGTATAAGTCTCGATGCATCCCGCAACAAGAAGATCATTTGTAAATTGACGACCCTAATGGTCATCCAGAACTCATAAAACCGTGGTTACAGTCGTAACCCTCGTTAACACACATCCGCTCCCGCCTGCCGCAATTGGCTGTAATTGTGGGCGTCGTTTATTTATTGACTTACACACTGTGTGAACACTGGCCGAGTTTTAATGTTGAATGTTATCACTATACAGTTGGAATAAAATGGAAAAATTATGAAAACATAAGATTGCATTTTGTATTTGGGTTGGGCTATTGAATGTAGCCTATATTGGATAGCTGTATTTTTTCGATATGTTGTGATCTATGAGACTGGGGAATTAACTTAATCTGATCTGTCAAATAGAATGCATTCTCACTTTGATTTAGAATTTTGGATGTACATCACTGTGGCTAAGTAAAAGTAGGAGTATTGGTTTTATTATATTGGTTTTATTATTCTCTACCATGGATTGTTTGAGCAAACTTGTCAGGATCGCTGCATTAGAACAGTCCCTTTTTTTCATTTTGTTAAACGTTATATTAATAACTAGTTGTAGCTTGCACCTCTGCAACAAACAACAAACAGTAGGCTACAGGAGCAGAAACTTGTTCGTAAATGCCGTATATATTATAAATATTACTACGCTGTCATCACCGTGTTATTAACATGTCCTCCATGACAGAACTATGGAATGAATGAGGGAACAAAAATTTGTAAAGGGGACCGTTTACTTGTTAGCGATCAAATCTGATTGGTTATTCCGACACAAAGTTGTGCCACCTGGGACTGGAAGTTAAATTGGGTGGAAGTTGGCGAAGCACTTGTGAATGACGTCAAACGCTAACGAGTGGTTCCAAATGAGCCACTAAGTAGAACTTAACTTTTTTGTTTGAGAAAATGTTGTCTATATTTATATATCGTATAGTCAAAACAATATAATGACTTTTAAATCATTTATTTATTTATTAATTTTCATAATGAAATTAAGCACCGGCCTGGCACTGTCACTGAGCAGGAGTGACAGTCGCGCACCCATACTATGTCCAATCACATTAGATCAAAAAAACACAAAAACAATACCAATTCGCTGCCAATTAAAGTGGGAGGGTCTGGGGCTCAGAAAGCTGGACAATTTAGCAACAACCCTTAGGCTTGTTTGATACCTCAGACCCTTGATGACTTACAGCCATTTTACGAACCATGTATTCCATACTGTTCCAGCATAATTTACAGCTAAATCTAGTCCCACCCCCCAATTCCCATAGAGATCTATTCAAATGCAGAGACGTTATAGTATCGCTTGTAAGAGTACCAGAAAATAAGATATCAAGAGTTTTTTTATGCTGTTGGGTCACAGACATCAGGTAAGTCATGGCATGCAAAGAATATGCGACCAATTTTTTAAAATTATTACTTTATTCTATATATAAATGCAGGAGTGCCAATAATTGTGGCACACGTGGTTTTGTTAAAAATGATTATTTCTTGATGAGGGATTTTTTTTCTCATAATAAATTTACTTCAGTTTAAAGGTTGGATTTTTCTCATTTTTTCAGTGTGAGATTAAGCTAATTCACCAAATGGTGAATTTTTTATAACCCTTTTTACTCATCTTTACCAGGGGTGCCAATAATAGTGGAGGGCACTGTATATTGTACTGTTAACATAACATAAAAATAACAGCGACGTCACTTAAGACCAGGTTTGTGGTGGTTTTAACGCAAGTGCTTTTTGCTGGCTCAAAATAGCAATACGCCAAAAATGATCCTGGCCACACTTCATCTTAAGACCAACCCGCCCAGTTCACTTGCTATGGGTGCTAAGTTGCTAAGTTAATTAGCTAGTTAAAGAACGTGAGCACTGGGCACCAAAATGACACCTGTGCCGGTCTTAAACTAGCAAAGACACTTGCGTTTGGGATAACGCCACTTAGCGCCGGGTGTAAGATAGGGCCCAAAGTCTTCAATTTTCTATTTTATTTTCATTTTGGGCTGAATAATTTTTCATAAAAATGATAAACCGCGGGCAACCTTTCTCTGGCAATTTTTGTTTCCCAGTTGCTCGGGTCACTCGGCTTTTACACAATTCTTATGTTTTTTTTACGTTGTCTGAATGTTTTTATTGACACGCCCCCTATTGTGCTGCTCAACCCATGTTGATACAAACGGGTTTATTGAACACCAAAAAATACCAAACCTGGTACCAAACCCAGATGACAAATATTCAGTTTATGGGAGACAAAACTAACAATTCCAATTGCGTCCAGGCGCATTTGCGCTTCATTTATGTTGGTGCCAAAATAGGGCCCAGTATGTCAGACATGTTTGACCAACATGTACTTTGCTGAGAATTCCTTAACAATTTTCTATTACACTGGATCCTCACCCCAGATCCTGGTTAGGGGATCTTGAAGTCCCTTGTGCTCCACGCTGCAGGAGTAGACATCCCCCTCCTCAGGAATGATGCTCAGAGTAGAAAACTGTTGGAAGGTGAAATCAGTGTTGGGATAGTAGCGACTTAGAGTCACTCCATCCTTCACTTCAACATTATTCTTGGTCCACTTCACTTTGACAGGAGGGGGGAAGAAGTTGTTCACAAAGCAGATCAGGGTGTTACTCTTCTCCAGCTCAACTTCTTCCATTGAATGGATTGTGCTCTGAGGAGGATCTGTGGAATAATGTATTAGTGTCACATTCCTATTTTGAAATCAAATTTGAATTGAAGACAGTATATATTGTTTGGTCAAAGTATGGCCTGAAAATGGAAATGTGTGACTTGGTTACTAGGATGTTTCAGTTACTTAACACTAGGAAACCTGATGACTGAATGGTTCACCTGCATTAGAGCCTGAGACTCAGAATAGCGTGCATTCTTAGAAGGCTAAATTATAAGGGAATAATAATTCCTCAGTTTTCCACCTCAAACAATCAAATTTGAAATAACAATGAGTGCAACATATACTGGGGGGGCCTACTGGTATAGCATGGAAAGAGAATAACTTCAGTTGTCAGGTTCACCATGATGCTCACTCTGCATCATTCAGCACACCTTGCTCTGCTTCACTGAGCAGTGTTTTTAGGAAATACCAGAATTGCTCCACTATATGTCACATCAGAGATGTGGTAACATCAAATATCACATGATGGTAATTATACAGTCAAGCCGGAAAGTCTGAACACCTTTCACCTTCTCCACGTTTTATTACATTACAGACATATTCTACAATATATTGAGTTCATTTTTTGTCTCAAAATTCTACACAAAATAGCCCATAATGACAAAGTAAAAACATGTTTTTAGAAATTTTTGCAAATGTATTAAAAATCGAAAACTGAAATCTCTCATTTACATAAGTATTCATACCCTTTGCTTTAACATATTCTTAAAGTATCATATTTAATATTTGGTCACATATCCTTTGCATGCTGTTACTTCCTGAAGTCTGTGACCCATCAACATCAAAAGACTCAATATCTTATTTCCAGGTACTGTTACAAGCGATACTATAACCTCTCTGCATTTGAATGGATCTCTATGGGAATTGGGGGGTGAGACTAGATTCAGCTGTAAATTACACTGGTACAGTATGGAACACATGGCTGGCTAAATGGCTGTAAGTCATCAAGGGTCTGAGCTATCGAACGAGCCCCAAACCATCACTCTGTTGCCAGATATGGAGTAGATGTGGATGGATCACTGCAAGGGTTATTTCTCCTGACTCATTTTCCTATAGAACTCTATGGGGGAAAAAGTCAGGAGAAACAACCCTTAAAGGGATCCATCCACATCTACTCCATATCTGGCCGCACGGAGTGATGGTTTGGGGCTCGTTTGATACCTTAGACCCTTGATGACGTACAGCCATTTTTCCAGTCATGTGTTCCATTAACTGTACCAGCGTAATTTACAGCTGAATCTAGTCTTACCCCCCAATTCTCATAGAGATCAGTTCAAATGCAGAGAGGTTATAGTATCGCTTGTAACAGTACCTGAAAATAAGATATTGAGTCTTTTGATGTTGATTGGTCACAGCATGCAAAGGATATGCGACCAAATATTAAATATGATACTTTAAAAATACGTTAAAGCAAAGGGTATGAATACTTATGTAAATGATATTTCAGTTTTCGATTTTAATACATTTGCAAAAATTTCTAAAAACATGTTTTCACTTTGTCATTATGGGCTATTTTGTGTAGAATTTTGAGACAAAAAATGAACTCAATCTATTGTAGAATATGTCTGTAATGTAATAAAACGTGGAGAAGGTGAAAGGGGTATGCAAACTTTCCGGCTTGACTGTATATAATTATAAACGGTCTCACAGTTAGTGTTAGTAAAGGACATGTGTGGAAGTCTGAAAGCTGCAGTTTTTTTTGTATTTTTATTTATTTATTTATTTATTTATTTTTTTACAAGGGGTAGGTGATTAAATATTACTGGGCAGAAGTGCATATAAAAATGGTATGCCTAATTTAATAGAATGCATTAGACTATTAAAGCAATTGTTACCTTAAAGTTACACTAAGGAGTTCCCTCATAATGGTACTCAGAGTAACAAATCAGCATTTCAATTAAATGAAAATAACCATAGCATTCCAGATCTGTATGGTATTATGTGATTTAAGTTATGAAACAGGAAAATATGATAATGATAAATATAAGGTGCAGTGGGATGAATGACCTCATCTTGTGACATCCGTCTATGTAAGGTATGCAGTTGAACAATTAACTGTACAGAGCCACATAACATTTTGATATATTGATCCAAAATCATAATTATCAATGAGATTTATTTATTTTCTGTTACTTTACTTCTTTGCGCACAACAGTTACAGCTCAAGCAGAGAGAAAAGCTGTTTGTTGATGTCAAACATGATGAGTTCTTACCTATTTCTTCAGTTGGATAATTTTCACCTTCGGCCTCCACTTTCACATTACTACGGCAGACCTGATAATTACCCAGTGCCTGTTCAAGCCAGCCTGGCGCTTCCCATTTTCCAGTAAACACAGGTAGGGTAACAATTACTTCTTTGTTTTTAAGGTCTGCATAAAACATCTCATCGCCATCCAGCTGTTTCTCATTCTCTGCTTCAGTACCATTGGTGTGGCAGGCAGAAATGGAAATTTCCAAATGAGCTAAAAGTGAGAAATATGAGAAAATATAAGTCTTGCATTTCCAATGATTGTTTTACATGCAATGAAAATAATGTCCATTTTATTTTATTTATTTTATTTACTGAACATACATTTTCATGTTTAGTCACCTTGCTTGTCCTCCTGCTTATCAATTACATGCTCCCTCTTGGTAACATCATCCATAAACATGGTCTAAACTTTCACTGCTATGCTGATGATATTCAGATATATGTCAGCACAAAATCCACTGCATTCTATCCTCCTCCCGCACTCCTAGCATGCATTCAAGATGTACAAAATTGAATGTCTATCAATTTCCTGCTGCTAATTTGTGCCAAAATCCAGCCTCTCTTAAAACTGCTGAATTTTGTCTTGCCATTGCCATCTGTTGTGTCATCAGCCTGCAAGTCAGAAACCTTGGAATACGTTTTGATTCTATAGTCTAACATTAACTTAACAAACTGCTACAAACACTGCTTTCGTCCAATGCTGAAACTGTCATACATGTATTAATTTCCTCCCACTTAAGATTACTGTAATGCCATTTTCATCTGCCTATCATTCAAAACTCCCAATAAACTCCAGCTTGTCAAGAACTGGGTATACACACACACACACACACACACACACAAAGAAATGTGCTCATCCCCATTCTCTGTCAACTACACTGGCTCCCTATCACATCACACATGCATTACAAACTGCTCACCACTACATTCAAAGCTCTTCATGGTTTTTATCCACCCTTGCATCTCCAAATCATATTTCTCTACACTCCCACTCATACCCTAGATCCTCTGGCAGTGGTCTGTTTGTGGTCCGTGAAATCAGACTACTACAGGTGGCAGATCTTTTCAGTCTTCAACCTTTTACATTTCCTTACAACCTAATATTCAAAATCGAACATTCACTGTACATTCAATCTACGATTACCTTTCTTATTATAACACATTTAAACTTAAATTGTATTCACTGTTAAATTATATACACTTTTATATTACACTCATCATAGGCTTTTCAGCCTTTATCCTCCAGACAAACTAGCTAAAAACTGTACAAACACGAAATGGAGTTGCTCTAAAATAATGCACAAATAAATGTTGCTTATTAAAAAGACAGGCAGTATGCTCAGGCGATGGTTACTTGCAATTTTCACAGGTAAATTCAGGTTCTGCTTCCTCATGACTGACCCTAGGACCTTTGATAACTGTGCCTCATGGTTTGAGCACCATTTTAATTTTATGAGAGAAACCATGGATATGCACATATACAAATTTGAACAACATACAGGATAATTAAAAAATAGGTATTTAAATGAGACTGCACTTACCCTCAACCTTAGCAAGGGCACAGGCTGCTCCCAATAGCACAGCTGTGAATATGGAGTGGTTCATCCTCAACTTCAGACAGTATAGACTGGCTCTGCTGTGGTCCTCTGTCTTTGTGAATATGCAGCAGCTTGTGTATACACAGAGCAGATTATCTGTGAAATTAACCTACTGCCTGCCCCATGTAGTTTCATTCTCTATTCACTCCACCAATCCAAAAAATGTTGCCTTGCTTTCGAGTCAGTTGCTAGGTAAGTAAATTTCTTAGACCGCATTTGAACACTGACATTTCCACTGTGTTATTTCAGTGGATTGTCAGTATTACTGAATATAACTATTTTGCTGTGCAAGTTCTCAGAAGCATCTTGTAAATAATAAGTGAAGAGAAAACCATTGATCATTGAGAAATTATAAAGATGGTAGATGGTAGTATAAAGATGTTTACCCAAACCCAATCTCCCCCAATTTTTTTTTATTTTAAATATTAGTTGAAAGTATTTATGTTATCAGCCATTAATTACAGAGCCTGAACATATAATTTAAACCTGCCATGAAATCAAAAGTTTTTATTTGGGTTTTTCCTCTCAGTATAATTAACATTAATATGTAATAACACCAAAAAAATCCAACAACAAGGAACACCCTGCATCACTTATTCCCAGGGAAATGTTTTATGCAGTACAGACATACAGAACTGCACTATGGGCTGCTGCTGCACCACCTTTTGACATTTTATATAGTTTAGTTCACACTATTTCTTACAATGGAAAATATTGACAGAAATGTGAGAAGGGAGAAGCTCACTAACACAGCCGATCACCAGGTAAACCCATCTCTCCTGTTAACCAAGGTGGTGGCACCATCATGCTGTGGGGTTGCTTTTCAGTAGGAGGGACTGGGAAGATTGTTGTCTTCAAGGGCAAGATGGATGAAGGCAAATTTAAGCCCAGACATAAACCCCATTGAAAATATGTGGGTTGACCTGAAAATGGCTGTTCACCGATGCTCCCTGTCTTAACTTGTCTGAGTTGGAGTAGAACCAACAATAAATGATGGGGACTCACTGTGATCATTTCACTGTAAGTTACTCAGTGTAAGTGACAAACAGCTACACTAGAGAGATACAGTTTTGAAACACAGGGGACTTTCCATGATATTATTACAAGGAACAATAACATTCCCAAACCTTTATGCTGTGCATTCTGTCCAATCCACATTGCAATAAAAACAACATCATATGTTGTCAGGTCATATGCTCTGAAATATGTATATCAATGAATACTATTATCCGCTTGCAAACAAAACAAGGATTTTTCTGTTAAGGATTACAGTTTCTCACACATAAACTTGAGTAAAAATTAAATATCAATCTCTTGTTTGAGATTTATGACTTGATATCTAAACATTTTAGCTTTTTAGATGAAGGAATATGAAATACATGAGCAGAGTCCCTGGACCAAGCTTAGTCCTATGGGCTGATGGAATTTTTATTTATTTATTTCAGCATATCCATCCATCCATTATCTAGCCTGCTTATTCCTGGTCAGGGGGGACGGGGGTGGGGGTGGAGCCTATCCCAGCATGCATTGGGCGAGAGGCAGGAATACACCCTGGACAGGTCGCCAATCCATCGCACAGCACACACACCATTCACTCACACCTATGGCCAATTTAGAGTCTCCAATTAGCCTAACCTGCATGTCTTTGGACTGTGGAAGGAAACCGGAGTACCCGAAGGAAACGGGTAGAATATGCAAACTCCACACAGAAAGGCCATCAGCCGGGATTCAAACTCGGTACCTTTTTGCTCTGAGGTGACAGTGCTAACCACTGCACCACTTCTTAAGAACATTGCTCAATTATAGAACCTATAGAAAGTCACCCCCTTCACCCTTTCCCAAATTTTGTGTCAGTACCAGATTTTTGTTACTTATCTACAATGCCATACTTCACATTCAATCTCATCTGATGATCTTAGAAGACAAAATGGCACGGATATGTCACGTTTATCAATTTGCTGATGCGTTAAAAAGCACTAAATAGTTGCATGGTTTCATTTTTATTAATTCCAAAGCAAAAATCAAAATGGGCTTAATGGTTACGCTTACCAAAATATTAATATCTTACCCGATAATGGCATGTTTGCATCACTATGTGGACATTATTGTATACCACAGAGGTATCACACATTCAGTTTGCTGAATTTGTTGAAACAAACATCCTGTTGTATTAGCTGAACATTATTGTACAATTTTCAGGTCACAATGTGTAATGGAGCCTGTAATACTCCATCAGTAGAAATATGGTGATACAATCTCTTCATTAAAACACCTGCTCAGGATTATATCACATTTCAGGTAACCTAAATCATGTCAATGATTCATATTAGTTTAAAGATTGCTTCCAAATTTTTTAAATTGTATTTGTGGAAGAAAGTTCAGCAGGAACAATCTTCTGGGAGTTCACACAGCATGGATTTGGTACGAGTGATTGCTTGGATTCTTTGTCTGCCCAGAGCTACTGGTGAAGGAGCGGAGACAGGGGGAATGGAGTCCCCTGAAATGTGAGGTATCGTTTTCAGAGACCCAAACGCAGACCAGGTTGTAGCAAAAAAGATAGTCTATTTCAGTCCAGATCAAAAGCCAGGTAATCAGATGCAGAGACAGAGCCAAATCAAAAGGCAGGAGAATAGTCACAGTCCAAAAATCTAAATCGGTAAAATCACAGGCAGAGGTGCAAAAACAGCAGGCAAAGTCACAAAACAATCAAAAAGTCAAAGCCACAAGCAAACAAACAGAATCAAAAGGCAAACTCAGTCGGAAAACCAAAGGGTGTCTCAGGAATCTCAATAAATCACTGGCTTTACAATCACAGGTTCTGGAAATACAATTAATGTTCTGACAAGGGTTTAAAAACACAGGGAGTGATGAGATACAATGGGGATCAGGTGTGTGGAAAGGGGAAGGGAAATGATAAACAGGTGAACGTAATGAAACAATGGAGAGAAGCTGATAATACACCAACAAGGTAACGCGTAATACGCGGACCTGATACACACATAACACATAGACTTGAACATGAACTGGGTAGTAAAAGACAAGTGCATACAATTAGAGAAAGGAAAGCAGAAACAAGAATCAGCTGTAGTAAAAGAGAAAATCAAAGAAAGATGATCAGCGATAGAACAGGTAGCAAGAGAGACAGCTGTAGATAGAAACTAAGATTACGTTAGTGAGTTAATTCATTATCACAAAACCTAAATCTAAGCTGTTAGTAGTAGTTAGTTAATTAGTATAATATACAATGAGATAATTAGTTAAGAAGGAAGTGCAAGACAGAGGAAATCCAGAGAAAAACCGCAATCATAAAAGGCTCCCGAAAAGTGTGACGAAGACACAGAACAGTGAAACCATAAATATAAATACACAGATAAACAAACAATATGCAGAATCCTGACAGAAATAGCAAGGGTGAGTTACCTGCAACAAGTCGCCAGTAAATCTCCCTAGCAGTACGTCTGCTAGAGCTTCCATCAGTTCCCGTGATGGCATGTTTTGTTTAAAATTACAATAATTTTCTATGTTAAATGTATTATGTGCTCTAACTATGGTGTATGTGATGTGATCACCATGATACCCCTATCTTACACAGGGACTTTTAATTACACTTAATTTACAATCTATTTATACAACCGAAGATTAAATGGAGCAATTCAAGACACATGTCTGGATCAAGAATACAACAGCAGTGTGTAACATTTAGGACAGGCATGTCTAAAGTTTTGACCTTAGTGGGCCTACTTGAATCTTAGCAATGACCTGTTGGTTAATGCACTGCTCAAATAAATTAAGGGAACACTTATCAACACAGTATAACACCAAGTCAACTTCTGGGATATTGATCTGTCCAGTTAGGAAGTGTAAACTATTGTGAATCAATTTCACCTGCTTTGGAAAGTGACAACAGATGGACAGGAGAGACAACAGCAAGACAACCCCCAAAAAGTAAATGGTTTTGCAGGTGGTGGCCACAGACTATTTCTCTCTCCTTATCCTTCCTGACTGATTTTTCTCTAGTTTTGCATTTTGCTAGTCCCCTTGTCATTACTGGTAGCATGAGGCGGTACCTGCAGCCCATTCAGGTTGCACAGGTAGTCCGGCTCCTCCAGGATGGCACATCCATACGTGCCGTCGCAAGAAGGTTTGCTGTGTCTCCCAGCAGTCTCAAGAGCATGGAGGAGATCCCGGGAGACGGGCCATTACACGAGGAGAGCTGGACAGGGTCATAGAAGGGCAACACTCAGTGGCAGGACCGGTATCTGCGCCTTTGTGCAAGGAGAACAGGAGGAGCACTGCCAGAGCCCTACAAAATGACCTCCAGCGGGCTACTCGTGTGCATGTTTCTGACCAAACTGTCAGAAACAGACTCCATGAGGGTGGCATGAGGGCCTGATGTCCTGTAGTGGGACCTGTGCTCATAGCCTAGCACCATGCAGCTTGATTGGCATTTGCCAGAGAACACCAGAATTGGCAGGTTAGCCATTGGCACCCCGTTCTCTACACAGATGAGAGCAGGTTCACACTGAGCACATGTGACAGACGTGAAAGAGTCTGGAGACACCGTGGCGAATGTTATGCTGCCTGCAACATCATCCAGCATGGCCGGTTTGGTTTAATTGACTTGGTGTTATACTGTGATGATTAAGCGTTCCCTTCATTTTTTGAGCAGTGTATATTAAACTTATGCAATGTAAGTAGGCTATATCATTTTGTAACATGTGGGTTTCAATGTTTGTTCCATTTGTGCCATTACACCACAGGTTTTGAACACAGCTTCAGACAATACTCTCTTCCCACTGTATATAAATTACCACCCGTTTTGAGTAAAAGAATGCTCAGGGTGAAAGTTGGAAATCTGCTTAACAAAAGTTTAGCATTTTCTACCTCTGTCTTTCAGTCACGGTATCGCCATATCACGCGGACTCCAAATATTGCGTACGTATGGTGTCCATTGTGTGCAGAGGTATGCACATTCTCACAGCATGTGTTATGTTATACATCTGAATTTCTGTGTGGAAACTCGCTTACGCGGCTTTCTGAGGGCATTTTCTGCTCGGCACTGTTTATACATGTGATCCCTGATCAAGGATAGAACTAGTGATTAATCCCGGTTCCGGTATTTCCCGTCACAATTCAAAATGAGCTGGAATTCTTAGAGCAAGCTGCAAGTATATTAGATACCTTCACTTTTCTTACCAACTCGTAGCCTACGGCTAAACGTCCCTCATTTCACAACGGTAGGCTAGCGTAGCCTATATTTGCTAATGTGTCTTGATGGAGATATTGTAATTATGCCATAACATTTTCTTGGGCTATATAATATCGGCCTATTAGCCTACTCACGTTCGTGAGAAATTTTTGCATAACACACGTTACTTTAATTTCAAATTTCTCAGTTTTGGGCATTCACCGCCGAAACCCTCGACATTTCAAAGAAGAGGGTAAAAATGTGCCTGCATGTAGACCTAAAGCCTTTTTGTCAGTTATAGCCAGCGTTAATACTTCTCACGGTTCAGGTAGGCCTATTTGCTCTATAGTCTTTGTTTAGTTCCAAAGCAGCCATAATTGTGTACAGAAAATGTTTATTTTATTAATAAAACTTCTTTGAAAAACAATTTGTTATTGATATTCAAGAATCTCAGCTAATGGTACCCTAGTGGACAATACCATGGTGCTGAAAGATAGTTTTATAGCATATGGATGCCGGTAGCCTGTAAACCAATTATAAGTAGGGTCGCACATTTGATAATAGTCTACTAGAACGCCCCTGGCTTTTTAGACGGGATTTTCCGGGAGCAAGGTGTTATAATTCCGGGTTTAAAAACAAATTTTCCGGAAAATATTAAACATTAATATGAATGTACCAACATGTAAACCTGGCTCTTAGTCATTATGCAACACTGCTGCCCTCTAGTGGAGGGAAAAAGTAATCCCTGCCAAACAATGCGCTGAATTGTTAAATGGCATGTAAACACACAAACTTCAGGACAAACTCACTGACATTACACTTTTATGTTATAACTATTATCACTTTATTATGCTATTTCACAGTGGTACAACCACATTATTTTCTGGCAAGCAACAAATGCTTTGCCACCATTGACAAGCCTCTGAATTCACCTACATCAGCTCACATGAGCTCCAAAAATCAGTGTAATTCTTTTTTAACACTTTTTCAAGTAAAGAATTGATAGCATAAATCAACGTTTATCCCCCTCATTATCACTTCACACTCTCACTGACTGTACCCATGTCAATACAGTCTCCACTTTCTAGTTTCATTCCCACAGACTCTAATTCAAGTAAGTGAAATTGTAAGGATATCCAGTTTCTCCACCTCTCAGATTGCCCCTGCCCTCTCCTCACTATGCAAATCCTGCCCCACCATCCTCTCTGGTCACATTTCCCACAATGTAAACATGTCACTTGCATCTACATCAATTCCCTTCCTTTTCTGACTATAAGATTTTAGAGAGAGTAGTCACCAGCTTCAGACCCACCTGCTCACTAATGATCTCTTTGCGCCCTTCCAGTCTGGTTTCTCCTCTTTTCAGAGTACAGAAACTGCATTAATCAGGGTAATTAATGATCTCCTCCATTCAGGTTACTTTGGTAACATTAACATCCTAATTCTCCTGCATCTCAATGCTGCTTTTGACCCTGTCAGCCATTAACATATTGCTGCCACATCTCAAATTCAGCACTAATAAACAGTGTTGGCTTCGTTCAGATCCTACCTCACAAATAGGCATTATTATATCCCCATTGAAGCTAGCAAATCTCACACAGCCCTCCCAAGGTGTTACTCAGGGCTCAGTGCTTGATCCCTTCTATTTATCATTTATAGCAGGCTCCAGAATTACTGGCACCCCTGACAGGAAATGCACAAAAAATACTATATATTAACTAAATACAAACATTATTGAGAAACTCAAAATGCCAACATGTGGTTAATACTTTATTAATGTTTCAATGGAACCAACCAAAATTATTTATTAATTTAATTAAATGTCAGTTTCTTCCAAATCAATGTTTCATGACTAATGACACCCCTAAATATTATAGTACATAAAATCTATAATATAATAAATCAATGCTCTGCAATGGCATCTCAATTGCTGGACCTCAATCCAATCTGTGTGCTGAACTGAAGAGGGCAGTTAATAAGCGCAAACCCAAGAATGTGGGCTGACCCGAATGTCATTTTATAGGCTTCGGATCCTCGTTGGTGTTGCCGAACGAATTTCCAAATATTCGTTCTCACAAAAACATGTTTTAAGAAAAAACATAATATTAATGTTGTTTCATAATAGTATACCGGGTAATCGAACGGTTGCTGTTCATTATACATCCAGTTAGGGGCGCCATTGTATAGCCTATTTTTTTCTGTAGTTGTGATAGTAATGAAGGGTATAGGCCCAAGGCAGGCCTATTATAGAGCCAACGCAACAGTTGCACTGCATTGTATGATTGCCGCTGTTTTTTGGAAAGCTCGACACATCACGGCAGTTATTTCAAAAATTATATTTTGTTGAACACTGTCATTATAAAAACTGCAGATCAGTAGCCTATGCTAACAGATTAATAACAGGTGCAGGCTACAATAAAAACACAATCAATCACTGTAGGACAAAGTGCTCTGGCAAAAATAAATCAATAATAGCCGACGAGAACATCAAATTTATTAAATAGAATAATAAGTAGAACATGATTATTATTATTTAGGGTTTTCCATTTATAAATTCATAGAAATGTGAATACTATAAAATGGGACATCGACGACTCGCCAATATAGGGCCACCATAAATGGTTTTGTGTGAATTTGCAAAGATTCTTAAACCAGCTGCTTGCTTCCTCTCGTTACATCACGTAGTCTACATGAGGAAGGTGCTCCGTTCGTTTTAAAATAAGTTAATTTTCCTTCCAGCTTATATTTCGTTTATGTCAAAACAGCCATGCATTTCTGTTTTGTTTTGACATATTTAATGTCGACAAAAATATTTTAAAACGGCTTTCTTTTCTACATCATTGGGACACGCAATGTCAGACCGGCTTTGATGACGATTCTTTTGAATAAAGTTATAGGCTAGCAACCACTTTTATAGCCAATATCGGCTGACTTAACTAGTTTATCCCTCGGTATAACTGTCTGAATGTTTGCATTGCAATGACCACGGAGATAACTATACCGATATAAGCTCAACCATTTCTAAATCAAAACGCGCACATTAGGTGGAGATGGTGGCTTTAGTGACCTGGTGCCGAAAATCCACATACTTCTTCAGGTTCTCACTACCCTTCATAAAATCGCCAGTGTAATTTATCTTTAATTTCGATTACAAACCTATCGAAATTCTATATTTCTATTTTTTACAAGCTAGCTGTTTTCGCGGAGTTTTCTGATGCATTTTCTCTTTTTAATTCTTCTCATTCAGAATTGGAGGTGGAGCACTACTCTCAGATTTATTCGATCGTACTACGAAGCAGTACTAATGAGAACATTCACTGTCAGGCCAGGGTAGGAGAGAAGCAGGGACCAGCAATTGTGTAGTCAAAGAGAAGGCTATACCATGATTTGGCGTATAGGAGCGGGTGCACGTAAGCCGATTCATATGTGAATTGTCCAACAACTGTTTTAGCTGCGTTTGATAGATAGTGACAAGAATGCATATATAAATTCGAATCTTACAAGAAATATTTTAGGGGCATTTTTTGCTCGTGGCCTTGTGCTTTCTGCGGCAAAATAGATTTTTGGGGGGGCATTTTTCCCCTTTTGCCTAGTAGTATATTTCCGATGCTGGGCTAATGTTTGACTAACGTTGATAGATCATTGTTTCCATTGGCATTGTTGTTACTCAATCTAATAATCTAATAAAGTATTTTTCATTTAGGCTAATTCAACTAGCCTAAATATTTTGTTTGCAGCATTTTTGCATTTACTGTCATGAAATGAACACAAAGCTTTTTTAATGAAAGGGTACAGTGTTTCCTCATTGTCGCAACTCAAGAGGGCTCCGGGTCTCACGTCTTCTTATATTTTTAACGTTACATGATTTAAAAAAAGAAAAAGAAACACATGAGTGTACGCGACAAGAAAATATACGTTATTTATGAATCTTTCCAGGACTTTTTGTATTTGACTTTTTTCTTTTTTCTTATCAGTAAGTTAGAAGAGATTCCACACTGCAGTCGCCTTTATACTAATGTGCACATGAACTGAAGCGTTCTTGGACCGAGGGATGTCACACGCCCTTTCATATTTTATTCCAAAGACAAAGTATAAATATAGTACTGGGATATTCTGACTGAATGTAGCCTATTGTGCCTTCATTGAAGTATTCTTAGTAATACCAATAATAATAATATTATTTTTTCAACCATAACAACCACACAATGTCATTATCCTGTGACTAAAGCTGACCCCATGGGACTGAAACTCATCTACAGGCAGCTAGCACAGCAGTGAGTACCCAAATCTTCATTCTCAATATTTTAAATTGAATCACGGTCCCATCACTAATCTATATTATCTCACAGAACCATGTGTTCTATTCTGAACAGCTTTTCAATGGAGGTCAAACCACTGGCAACATGTACGACCTTGGGTCTTATACTTACTGTCACTCTATGTGCTTATCTCAATCATTTTACACTGCCAGTGACACAGACCAGTCATAGGAACTGTATAACAATCTCACCTGGCAATGAATATCTTCCTCAATATCACCAACCAATCACAGCTTTTTAATTGACTGACACTGCTGCTAGTACAGAGTGACAGGTGACAACCAGGACAACCAGGCACCGTATGACTTCAAAATGGTTATGACTCTTATTACTTCAGTGTGTATATATGCAGCAGAGGAGTGTCCTCTAATAGATCATAGGGATGAATATTGTTCAGATGAGTTTCCTCTAATAGATCATAGGGATGAGTATTGTTCAGAGGCGTTTCCTCTAATAGATCATAGAGATGAGTATTGTTCAGAGGAGTTTCCTCTAATAGATCATAGGGATGAGTATTGTTCAGAAGTTTTCTCTAATAGATCATAGGAATGAGTATTGTTCAGAAGAGTTTTCTCTAATAGATCATAGGGATGAGTATTGTTCAGAAGAGTTTTCTCTAATAGATCACAGGGATGAGTATTGTTCAGAGGAGTTTCCTCTAATAGATCATAGGGATGAGTATTGTTCAGAGGAGTTTCCTCTAATAGATCATAGGGATGAGTATTGTTCAGAAGAGTTTTCTCTAATAGATCACAGGGATGAGTATTGTTCAGAGGAATTTCTTCTAATAGATCATAGGGATGAGTATTGTTCAGAGGAATTTCTTCTAATAGATCATAGGGATGAATATTGTTCAGAAGAGTTTCCTCTAATAGATCATAGGGATGAATATTGTTCAGAGGAATTTCTTCTAATAGATCATAGGGCACTGAACGGATACTCTTGTGCCACTGACATGTTTCCTCTCTGATTATTTTACATTTCTGTTTAAATATGTAGGCAGTTTAATACGTAGCTTAGTTTATATAGAAAATATTTATGTTCAGTGTTATTTTATATATCATAAAAATGTTCACATATATACGGGGGGTGGACAAGATATTGGAAACACCAGAAATGGGAAAGAAAAAAGATTTTCATAAAACAGCTGCTATATGTTTGCTCCCATTTCTCTTACCTATATTTTCTACACTCTTTTATGACTGGCATGCCATGTATACATTTCAGTTTATGTCTTGTTTTTTTATTAGCATGATAATGAATCATAATTAGCCATTAATCATATTATTATCAAATAAAACAAATTTGCTGTGGGGAGTGAACACCTCTGCGCAAAGTGAAGTGAACAGCTGAATAAAATAGAAGATTTTTTCAGTTAAGTTTTTCACTAATCACATTCCACTGTACTACATGGAGCTCAACTCCAGTTGTTGGGGACCAAAATGTTTTCAGAGTTCTTCTTATACGTTTGTTGAAGTGTACTTTTATATTACTGATATAACAGCGACATGCAATTTATTATTTATTAGCATTTCATAAAAATATGACTAACAGGCAATTATGGTTGATTGGCATAATTATAAAGAAAAATAAGTCATCATATTAAATGTACACATGGCACGAGATTCACAAAACAGCATAGATAATCAGGTTAGGAACAAAGGTTGAGGTTTTGTGTAGCAAACATGTGGCAGGTGTTTTATGTTTTCTGGAAAACTGGCATTTCCCATATTTTGTCCACCCCCTGTACATGCATGTATATATTTACAAATGCTACTGGTCTCCAGGACTACCTAATGGTTGACCACTCTCCACTGTATTTAACTAAAAGCATTACAGGGTAGTCTCAAGAATTTCTGCATATGGACCTGTCAATGAAAGGAGGAGCAGATTGGTGGCAGCCAGTGTGGAAGGAGGTAAACTGCTAATGGGTCTGAACCAGTTTTCACTTTAACAAGATTCCCATTTTAGAAATGAGAACACCCATTAGCTGTGGGTTCCTTTTTACTTCATTTTGACAAATGTGGTAGCATTACATTTATGTACATGACTACAATATTATAAACAAAAGTAATCATGATGCATTAAATAATGTTGAAAATACAAATAACAAAAATTAGTTAATTTCTTTTCCTAACAACTGAAATTATTAAAGGTGAAAAAAATAAATAAAACAGCTGCAACATCACAATCAGGTGAAAAACAACACACTGTTATTGGAGTTATATAGCCTATGTGTATACTTGACAATTGTGCATAAACAAGTTCAGGATCTTTAAGAAATGTATGTTCTCTGCTTGCCCCACTTGTTGCTTACTCAATGCCAATGGTATCTATCATCTTAACATAAATAGATATTTAAAACAGTTTCGGGAAATTATGTATTATTTTCAATGCTTTACTGATACAACATACTTACTTGCTCCAGTGTTATAGGTGACCACTGCCATCTTGTGGTTATGAATAATTATTACAATACACAGAGAAATCGATTGCTACAAATTGATTATATATACATGTAACAACATCACACAGATACCCTGACACACCAAGTTAGTGTTTATACTAAGATATGTTGTTATAGCATTAATCAGTGTTCATTAAAAAAATACTTTTTTTTAGGAATCATAAAGTAACCATACTCAGCTTTGATTTATTCCACTAGATACAGGCAATTGTACGCACCATTTTAAGCCACTTCCAAATTAAATACTAAGTACAGTATTTGGGCTTCTCAACCAAGTCATCCCAGTGCTCACAGGCATTTCATAAATGCTGCTTGCTGTACATATTCTGTGAGCCAATATGGCAAAAGATTTTGACAACCGTAACCCAATACCCAGTCCCAACAGACACACGAGAGCAGGGTTTAAAGAACATTTCTCTTTAATATGTACACTCTTCTCAGAAAGGCATGTTTGCAGATGCAGAAGTTGGTTGTTTCTCTGAGAGCTTTGTGTTGTTTTCTTAGAAAGTAAATCAAGAACAAAGAAACATACCATGGGTTTAAAGAAAAAAACAAAACAATGTAAAAGAAAAACAAAATACAGAAAAAGGAAGTAACTGGTAGAAACATGCTACTCAGCTGTGCAAGTGCAGAAATATTTACAATGTTTTGTTTTTTTTAAATAAAATGGTAATTTATACCATTCATTTGTACATCTATATCGTTATTTATCCTGGGCCCTGCATCAGCACAGATCTGTTTTGAATTTCCACTGTCTGTACATCACATAAAACATCTCACACCTTTAACTGGGTCATAAAAATAAATAAAAATGAACGCTTACACAAAAACTCTTCCACTTGCTTATTTCTTCAATCTGCAGAGTAAAGAATCTGTACCTCAGTGCTCCTGTTATTGGCTATCTTACTGTTCAGCCATTGCTGCCCTGGTGAATTCGTAGCCACACATTATTTCCTCAAATGTAAATGTACCTCTAAATGGACAGATATCATACACCATCCATGAAGTGAGACCGGCATCGTTCAACAAAGAATAAGCCAGAAACCAATGAGTAATAATTGGATCTACAAGGCTACGGTCCAAATCCCCTGGCAAACGTATTGCAGACGGAAAGTTCAGTCACCGTTCAGTCAATCTGATATGGTAACAGCTGTGTTTAACTCTAATAAGCAAAATCATAGTCGTCGCTTAACCTGAAACATCTCTTTTACCACAATATATCAATATTGAGTGGAGTGGGGAACACAAGGCCTCAGATAACTAAATAGCTGTTAGTGAAAGAAAAAATACACCTTTCTTCACAATTACATATTCCAAAATGCTATGAAACCCTTGTAAACAACCTGAACCAGTGTAAGCATCTTAAAACCACAGACTATCAGTCCACAGTGCATGCCATACTGTAAGTGAAAATACTCCACAGTATGAACTTCAACTGCTATGAGAGAACGAGGCACTGTACAATGTGGTATTGGTTTGAAAAATAGGTGGATCTGTTTGTAACACAATGAAAATTGGTCATGTTAACCCCAGTGTGGTCGTATGTCAGTGTTGTAATTTTTCTTGCCTTTTTGATTGGCAACATTGTAAAAGCACCTTTGGTGAGCTGGACTGGACCCTTTTGCATTTTAGCTATAACCCTCAGTCTGAGGCCTACATTTTGAGAATCTTTCCATCGACTTTCATCCAGTGGCAGTTTGGGCCTCTTTCCATTGACTCTCATGCTCCTGAGAAGCAGGGACTTGATATAGAACTCCAATAAGCAATATCATATATCACACGCGCACACATATTGCTTATTGCTGATATAGAAGCCGGAGTCAAAGTTTTTAATTCAAAAGACCCAAGACCAACCACAGCAAGTAAAAGCAACCACACACAAAAGCAACCATCCGACTCTTTTTCCAAAGACTGTTCTCTATCCCGTCATTCTTCCACTTCCCTCTTTAGGGATTTCCTTAAAATTCTTCTTTATAAAAGAAAAATAGGGTCATTTATTTGTACATATATTTACACAGTGAAGGACAGATAAGACGGTGTCGGAGTGGATTAGATTGCGCTGTGTCTGGCTCATTCCCACTCTGCAGCCTGCACAGCTTTTAGAGCCCATCATGATGTACAGTTCTGTGAAGAGCATTTTTCTCTCTCTCTCTCGCTCGCTCTCTCTCAGCTAGGGCTGTGGCCCACAGCTCTCCTCTCTTCTCTCGGTCCATGCTAGACTTCACCCAGAGTCCGAGTCGCTGGTGTCCGAGGAAGAGGTGGACGACGATGAAGAGGACGAGTCTGAGCTGGAGCTGCTGGCACTGAGGCGGGAGACCATGGCATGGGGTTCCACTCCACTGGGCTTCTCTGCTAACAGAACCACATACGGGGGACAAAAAGCTGTTCATACATAGAGCATCACAAGTTACGTTACAGGTCCCAAACACCAATGGCAATTTAAAAGTGTAGCTACTAGTTAATATAGTCTACTGTTCAATACCTGGTATTCTAGTTTTTATATTTGGCAGCCTTGGTAATATTCATAGACTAGTGGTGAGGGGTCTGCAATTAGCTGGACTGCAAAATTGCAGGCAAAGCAGTTGGCAAGATATTGCTCCATGTCAGCATTGTTGATAACAGTGTATCAGCTGTGTACTGTGTGTCCCCATTGTTTATGTCCTTTGATGTCACTTTTTGTATGTGGACATAAAATTGAGTGAGTGTGTGAGTGAGTGAGTGAGTGAGTGTGTGTGAGAGTGAGAGAGAGAGGCCACACCCTTGGTTTTCTGTGGTTTCTTGGCAGAGTTGAGCTGGCCACTGACGTCTTGCAGTCTCCTCTCCAGTTCTTTCTTCTTCTCCAGAGTCAGCTCCTCCCGGGACTTCCCACTGCCCGTCTTCTTACCCACTGCACAGCCAGGGGACACAGAATATTTATACATGACCCTGGAATCGGATGTTGTTGCCTAATTAATGGACATTAACAGTGATAGCTTCTGGTTTGCACATGCTTTCCCCAGGTATTTCTAATTTGTTCACTGTGAGTATACAGTATATGCTAAATAAAAGCAAAAGTAGAACTGCTGACAAGTAGAGGGACCTTGTTGCAGAAGTAACAGCTTCCAGACAAAAGGCCAAAATGCCCAAATTTCTGCACTTTGTGCATCATGTGGGCAGCAACACGCCCTGCATCACAGGAGGCTCGAACACGCTGGCTCACCGTAGGGCTTGCGTGGTTTCTTCCGCAAGCAGGTCATGACGTATCGCTCCAGCTCGCGCAAGGTGGAGGGCTTGAGCGTCTCAAAGTCGATCTCGATCTCCTCGGGGTTGGAGTCGCGCAGCGAGGGCTCGTGAGACTGGATGATGTGCACCACGCGGCCCAGCTTCTCCCCTGGCAGTTTGTTGATGTCGAGGCTGAGCTGCCGCTTCTCGTCGTAGCTCATGGGACGCCCCTCCTCTTCCTCTTCGGAGTCATAGTGCGGTGGGAGCAAAGAGGGCGCTATGGGAACGAAACGTGGTGCCACCGCCGCTGACTTGGACTTCTTCGAGGACCTGCTAGGACAACCATGACTTATTTTCTGTGGGAGACACTGTGATATGCTGAGAAAGTGAGATTGCAAGAGTTTCAGCTGGGATCTACTGCAACTAGAGGAATACTGCCAGAACTGGGACCTGCCAGTAAACATGACCAAAATGAGATGATGGTTAATAAATGTAAATCCCAGATGTTAGTAATGTTAACAGCATTTCACCACAGCATACCAAGTGTGGGAAAAGATGCCTGAGAGAGAAAAAAAAAAGGAAGAAACAAAGATGAAAAAAAGATGGATAAGTGCATAATGATCTCACTTGTTGTTCTTGCTGCTCTTCTTGCCAGCTGCTTTCTTGCCCTGTGTGGAAGTGGGGGCTCCCCTGCTAGGCTTTGTCTTGGGGATCTTGGCAGGTCTCTCCATATAGTCAGCCACGGTCCGGCGGCCACCCTTGTGCTTCTCCGGCTTCCGCCTCTTCTTCTTCTCCTTCCTCTCCTTCTTCCTCTTGGGTTTGGAGATGGGGCCCTGGGATAGTGCAGCAAGCTGCTCGTGCACAGCTCTCAACTGAGGAGATAGAAAGAGAAACCAATATGAGGTAGTAAATGTACTAACAGGTTTAATTAGGCAGGATACATGCAGGCAGGATACTCTTTACATATTAAGGGGGGTCTACATGAGGATTACTTAAATGTTACTCATGATTCCATAATCAACATTTAAATAAGCATTTGGTAGCAGTTTCTGGCTTCACATTTTGGTCAGGTTCCTGAGAAAAAAGATTTGCCATTCCTATATACCAAAAGTTAAACCGATTCTATACTTAAATGCAGTGATGTAGAAACACCCCCTTTTTAAATCTCACAAATCTTAATTAGCAGGTAAATATTTTTTTCCCATGGAATCACTGTCTTGTATGTGCATCAATAGCAGTGGTCTGAGAATGCTAGTGAGTGTGTAAGAGGGCCTGGTCACAGCATGCACAGTGTGAGTGTGCGTTCACATTATTATTTTGACAGCACTAAACAGGTTGCTAAAGACAGTGCAGAATTTCTGAAAATTGGTGATAACCTCTTTGTGCAGAAGCAAAATTGGGCCAATTTTCGCCTGTTTTGCACTGTTCTGTTTAAAGCCTTATAACCCCAGATGTGCACATCCCACACACATGTGTAATGGCTTAAATTGAAGAAGACCCCTGTACCATTTAATAGCATTACTTAAAATTATTTGTTTACATAATATGTATATACATTATGGGCTGTAAATGCACAAAATACTTGTAAAACTGAAGTTGTAATTCTTACTTTACAGTGCACCTCTGAAAGGCAAAAATATAAAACGGGTCATACTTTACATTTCCTGGTCCACACACCTCTTGACCACATGTGTACAACATTTTTGGGGGATATGTAAAACTACTCAGGTTCTAAAAGATAATTTGTAAAGAGTGTATATCCTGGCATCCCTTAGTGTCTCCAAATGTATCCAAAATGGATAAAATGTGCATTACAGTAAATCAGGAGGTAATCAGTTTCTATCAACAAGTAAAGTATTCTAAAGTATTATACAGAAAACATGTTTGCATTCAGTGCATGAAGGAATTTCCATCTTTTTCAAAAAAATGGGGCGGTGAGATATATAGGGGTCCAGAAACCTATCCAAAAATGAATACAATGTTTTGTCCATATTATGGCCCATTGATGCTGGTGTGCTTAATATAGGGTAATGCATGGCTAAGCTATGTATACATACTAATGCTACAATACATGATATGACTTATCCTACCATTCAGCCACAACAAATGATAGTAAAATAAGAACAACATAGTGTACTATGTTGCAAATCAAAAATAAACATGGTAGGTCTTTCACAATAATAATAATAATAATAAATAAATACAATATTTTACATAGATTGTGACTACAATTTACCCTGGTCACATATAAACTTGTTACTTCAGTCTTAGAAATATCACAAAATATTGTGACACTGGACCAGTGACACTGGATTATCATTGACAGCCAGCAAAAATGTCATAGGTTAGTTTATGGCCCATTGATTCTGGTGTGCTCAACATTGCATAATGCCTATGTACCAATACTAATGATACAATACGATATGACCTATGCTATGATAATCGATAATAAATGCTATATTTTACATGGCTACTGTGACTAAAATTCAACCTATGCATAAATAGTTATTACTTGAAAAAATCTACTCAAATATCCGTGTAATAACAATGAGGCGTTGTGTGTCTGAAACTGGTAGAAATCGGATCCAAAATGGCTTCCGAATGGATCCAACCTAGTCCTGTGTTACGCATGAATATTGGTCAGCTGGTTAAATCTGCCTACAGGAATGCCATACCATTTCAGAAAGTTTCGGATGCACTCTATTGGACGATAGAAGTGTCAATTAAAGTCACTTTTGTGTGAAGGATTTGCAAGTGCATCTTTTGATTGCGGTCATTTAGGCACTGCCATTTCGGAGCATGGACACGTTGTAACAAGGATTAAATATTAAAAACGGGTCAACCAAGGCAAAAAATAACCTCAGATTCTTGCAGGGGACATCTTAATCTTCATAACCAAAGGTAAGGTTACAACTTGGTAAATGGTAAATGGACTGCACTTATATAGCGCCTTTTTCCAAAGCGCTTTACAATGGCCTCTCACTCACCCGTTCACACACACATTCACACACCAATGGCGGCAGCTGCCGTGCAAGGTGCTAGCCTGCTCATTGGGAGCAATTTGGGGTTCAGTGTCTTGCCCAAGAACACTTCGACATGTGGACAGGAGGAGCCGGGAATCGTACCGCCAACCCTGCGATCAGCAGACGACCCGCTCTACCTCCTGAGCCACAGCCGCCCATATTTTAATTTCATATTTCATATTTTACCGGAGCTTTTTATAGCAAAAGAAAGTTATGTGGTGACAAACAAATACCACTCGTTTTTTTTCCTCTGGAGTGAGTAGGCATGTTGACAGTTTTACTTGTTATGTATTCAGGATCTTGGGAGGCGTTTCTTGCTGCTGTGATAGTAAACAATTGTTTGGTGATAAAATAAAAAACTCTCAAATGTGTTTAAATGTCTGCTATCTTACATGTGGTCGGGTTCATTGTAGATAACAGTGTATCAGCATAGCATGCTACTTTCATGAATTACAAGCTAATGGTGGCTGATGGAAATGTGATATTTTGCACACTGATAGGATATTAAGTACTGAATATGAGGATATGCGGGATATGGTGATAAAATCCGTATTCTTGTGGAACTGGCAACGTATTTGTGATTTTTTAAAAATTGAAACGCCAGCGTCTCTACCACTAGGAGTCAGCATAAACAAGTTAAAAAAAGATTTTTTGAGGTAAAGACAATATAACTTTTTCAAAAATAAATGGCGCTTTATCTGTCACTGTGTTGAAACCTCCCCTTGCTCAACTGGTTTCATGATGAACATTTAACAAGACAAAACATCCCCCTATGCCTAGACTGGTTACATGGTTGTAATACCACAGGAGCAACTATGTAGCACAACCAAAATGGAACGATTCCCACAAACACATGGCAATGGAGTTGACAATCAGTGGCCCACACAACTTAATATTTTCTGATCTGAGCATGATTAGCTTGAGTGTGCAACAGGGCCTGGGCTATGCATGCTCAGTGTGAGTATGTTACAGGGCCTGGGCTGAGCATGCTCAGTGTGAGTATGTTACATGGCCTGGGCTGAGCATGCTCAGTGTGAGTATGTTACAGGGCCTGGGCTGAGCATGCTCAGTGTGAGTATGTTACAGGGCCTGGGCTGAGCATACTCAAAACATGTGTAACAGGGTCCTGTATGAGCATTCTGAGTTGTGCAGCTCGAACGCAGTGATGTTGTGAGGCGGCGATGACACGTTTACCGCCTCCGATATCCGACCTCATAATATAAACAAATGCAGGGTAAGTCCCTGGCTGTTGTAGTCCACATTACAACAGGTACCTGGAGCATGGAACTGAACCGCCCTCGCAACCCAGTAGTTTGGGCTTATATCTCTCACTACAGGTAGAGTTGGCCCAGAGCTCATTTTAATCTGGAGGACAGCTACTCTTCTACAAATCAAACATCATTTTTGGTGAATTTTCTTTTAAATCAAAGTGAGTTTTACTTTAAGCAAAGTAAACTCTATTCTATGCTAGGACACCATACTGCTCTCCAAATCTTTGGCCTATACACAGGGTATAGAAGTTGGCTGTCTTCTACCTGGCAACAGGAGAATCTGTGATGATTGCATTTTTTATTGGTCAGTGGATTGTTATTTTCCTATGATAATGGCAGTTGTTCCTCAAAATATGAATATAAAAATTCCCTTTAGTGGTTTCTAAGGTTTGTTGTTCTGCCATCATCCTAAATAACTTTCTGTTTTTCAAATGTGTGATGAGTACAAGATTAGACATGCATGTCAGGGTTTAAGTGTTCAGGCAAGCGTAGTGCTTAAAACTCCACGTTCAGTGATTTTTGAATGGTGGAATTTGGAATGTGATCATTTGTACTGCAAGGGATGGGTCTGCATTGTATATTTGTCTTTTTAAGGAAAAGGACAACTAGCCTATTTGAAGAACAATGAATCGCCTAACACATGTATACAAATACAAAACACATTAAAACAGGATTGTTGTGGGACTCAAAATGTTAACTGTACCGGTATTAGTCTGTGCACATCAGATAATTAGGAACATTAACTGTAAAATAAGAAACCAAAGTATATCAGTATGTGATTCCTTAACTCTCATATTGACATAGTTTTCAACTAGCCTATATACTACAACAACATAATAGAATTCCTGAAATTCAGTTATGGCTTTTGGTTTTGGTGTGCCACCCCAAGATTTTCAGTGGCCCCCCCCTGGCCCCCCCTATGAAAAACTTCTGGGGGCGCCTCCCTTCCTGGTCCCAATCCCGCTGCCATATCTGAGTGGTCCCCTCCCTAATAATGCTCCTACATTCCGACACCCCCAGGGAAACCACTACATCAACCCCCTCCCTCCTCAGTGCTGCCTTAGCAGCTGCATCCGCGGCCTCATTCCCACCCACGCCCACATGAGCCGGCACCCACATGAAACCCACTTCACACCCGCCCTGAACCACCCTATACAAGGCCACTAATAACTCCGCCACCAGGTCCGGCCTCGCCCCCCTCTTTCCCCCCTGCAGGGCCATCAGCGCAGCGGCAGAGTCCGAACACAGGACCGCCTTGCCTACTCCCACCTCCCCCAACCACTCTAATGCCCACAGGAGCGCCACTACCTCAGTTGTAAAAACTGACACCCTGTCTGACAGCCGCCTGCCCTGTGTAAACTGCAGCTCTGGAATGTGTACTGTGAACCCCGCCCTCCCACTGACCGGATCCTTAGACCCATCAGTGAAGATGTGAATGTGAGACCCCCAGTTCTGCCGCAGGCACCTATCCACCAGCCATGCAAATCCGTCCGCCTTCTCAGCCTGCAATGCCCCCTTAATTGAGAAATCTACATTTGGCTCAGGCAACATCCACGGAGGGACACACGGCCAGCACACTGGGGGCCCCACCTCCACATCCTCCAACCCCACCTCCCCCTCCCAGCTACCCAATTGGGACACATAGCTACCCTTACCCCCCCTTCCCCTCCTGCCTCCCCACTCCCAAACCCCCTTCAACAGCCTCTTTGCAGGATGACATGAGCGATATCCACGCACTTTCACATAATAGTGCAAGCCCAATTTCGCCCGCCGTATCCTCAGTGGAGACTCACCCATGTCCACCAACATTGCAGGGACCGGGGTGGTGCGAAATGCCCCACTACACACTCTCAGTGCCTTAGCCTGCACTATATCTAACCTGCGTAGGATGGTGTTCGACGCCGACCCAAATGCCATGCACCCATAATCTAAAACAGAGCAAACCATTGCACGGTAAATTAACAGCTGTGTAGCCCTAGAAGCCCCCCACGCACTACCCGCTAAGCTCCTCATTACATTAATTATTTTCTCACATTTACACACCACTTTTCCCACGTGCACCCGCCAAGTTCTCCGCTCATCAAACCAGAGCCCCAAAAACTTAAAAACATTCACTCGCTCCAGCGGCGCACCATACAATGATAAGCCCCTGCCCCCGTTCAGTCCCTTCCTCTTATGTCCAAACACCATATATTTTGTTTTGCCCACCGACAGTCTAAATCCCCACTTGCCAGCCCACTCCTCCACCTTACCCAGTGCTTCCTGAACCTTCCTCAGGACAAAAGGCATGTTCCTACCGGGCATTATATTGAACAATCCAGAAAATTGATGGTAAGACCTACTCACTAGAAATGGTTTAAAAGTAAGTTTTAGTTAATGTCTACGCTCTAAATGAATGGGGAATTTACTTCCGAAACCAATGTGACATAGTCACTTGAGTACTCTATCAGAGACCCCCTATATAAGAAAATCTCTGGGTGCATCCCAATAATCAAAAAATGCACACTTCCTTTCTCCACTACCACCTCCTCTCCTCCGTGCCCCGGAAACAGATCTTTGTGTTTTAATCTAATGTTGCTGATTTCATCTTCATTACGTATTAATGGTTACATATTTATTAATGTCTCGACACAAACCGCAATGTCAGGTACATTGTATACTGTACATGCAAATACTTGTGCTCAAAACGTTCATACAGTTTTGCATACTTCTGGGTAGGAAAGGAGTGGTAGTGGGGGAGTGGAGGAAAGGAGGTGGGGAGTGAAGAGTATTGGGACGCTCTGACTCTCTTCACCCAGTGAGGGGCATGAACCTTCAAGAACCCGGATGTGCCACGGTGGTCCGGAACCTGAAATTCGGGGAAGCCGACCGAGCAGAGGGAGCAGCCTGTTACCACAACCTTCGTTTTTCAGCATGAAATGCTTTTGTATCGGCCAACATACCGCTACAGAATGATAAGCATATACAATTAAAAGTTAAAATGCTGTTGTAGTTGTAAACTGTTTTAGCTATGTTTGCTATTTCTGCTATCCTCAAGGTCTTCAATACGGGTCAACTATCTCGCTGCATTATTGATTTGGTGCTCATGCATGATGAGCAAAGCCAAAACTTTCCTGCAAATCAAAAGTCAGAGTTTTACTTTAAGCAGAGTAAACTCTATTCTATGCTGGGACGGCATACTGCTTTCCAAATCTTTGGCTTATACACAGAGTATAGAAATTGGCTGTCTTCTACCTAGCAACAGGAGAATCTGCGATGATTGCATTTTTCATTGGTCAGTGTCGTTATTTTTCAAGGGACCAATGGTGGTTATGGCAGTTGTTCCTCAAAACAATAATATAAAATTTCTTTAGTGGTTTCTAAGGCTTTATTGTTCTGCCATCATCCTAAATAACTTCCTGTTTTTCAAATGTGTGATATGAGTACAGGATTAGACATGCATGTCAGGGTTTGTTAAGTGTTCAGGCAAGCATAGTGCTTAAAACTCCACATTCAGTGATTTTTGAATGGTGGAAATTGGTTTGATCATGTGTACTGCAAAGGATGAATCTGCATTGGGTGATTTGATAAAACAAATAAAATCCAAGTCATTGGCTTAGTCATGTTCCAACAAGCAAACTAGAAAGTGTCTATACTTAGACAATGCCCACGCTTGACTACCATAAGCTGTTCACTCCTGATATTACCGTGTCTCATGATCTATTATGTTACCAAGCCTGCTGTATTTACTGTACCTGACTCTATTGCATCATCAGAATGTAAAAGCACTCAGCATCCAAACATCCAGGAAAGCCACAACACAAAGTTCTTTTCCACAGAATAAGTGATTAAGGACACATGCAAACACAAGCCTGCACACATCGCATGCTCTTATGGGTTGAGACGTAAGTATGAGTCAGAATTTGTATAAAAGTGTGTTTATGCTTAGGCTATATGCATAGGATGCTTAGGCCTATTTATAATGCCTTCCCCTGCTATTGCCTGAGTCAAACCCTAATCTGTGACAAAATCGTTTTATTAAAAAAAGGGACTGTACTCTTGAGAATTATGTTTTTTATAATACCTTCACTCGTATAGCACTTTTCATGCATTTGTAGCTCAAAGCACTTTACAGGCATTAAAAGAAAATTATGTTTTTATTTACCTGATAAAATTTACCTGATAAAATCAAAAATCAATTGGTCATGTCTCTTGTCAATCTGATAGAAGCTCAATTTCTCAGAAGCTCTGTAAACATTCAACTTCCATCAGGCTTGCTTCACAAAACCTCACTGTCACTTATAAGGCATGTGTGCTTTCACTATGTTCCATAACCTTTGACGTATTATAAAACTCAAATGACTATATTTTGTATTTTATAGTATTTATACATTAATACTATATGTATGATTACTTTTTTTTTACAAACTGAAACTTATGTACCTTGTTTAGCCTACTCTATGATGGTATTTTTGTAGGAAAGTCACAAATCTGTAACTAATTTCACAAATCTGTAAATGAACTCACAAATCTGTAAATAGTTTCATAAACGTGTAGAATAGATGCACACATCTGCACTAGGGATGCAACGGTATGAGATTACGGTTTCACAGTATCACACACTATTTTACAACAACCCTTTAATCTTCCAAACAGGTGTTTTTTGAACTTCCCAGCTTTTCTTTTTTGCCCCTGTCCCAATTTTTTTGGAACGTGTTGCAGGCACCAAATTCAGAATTAGTGTATATTTACAAAAATCAATAAAGTTGATAAAACATGAAATATCTTTTCTTTGTATTGTTTTCAATTAAATGTATGTAAAAGAGAATTTACAAATCATTGCTTTCTGCTTTTATGTGCATTTTACATTCTGTCTCAACTTTTTTGGAATTGGGGTTTGTACAAAAATTAAAACAGTTTCCTACTGGTGTTCGTTCAATTCCATTTAGTTCAACATAATTTTTTTGCTCATATTAGTCAGTTCAATTTCATAGTAAACTTTCAATCATGGTTAAAATCAGCACAATTGAATACACTGCCCTTAATGTATATTAGTTAATTAGAAATTATTTATTTATTCAAATTATTACATTTATATACAATTTTATTATTTTCTGATTACTATATTTATTTATTCAAATTATTCAAATTATATTAAGTTTTATTAGTTTCTGATTATTATATTTATTCAAATTATTTAAATTTGTAAATAAAATTATTAATCTTTTCATCATAAACACATTCTTAAAAAATATGTTTAAATGTTTATTGAAATTAATGCGAAGGTACTTTCATGGTTTTTTTCAACTGGAAAATTAAATGACACTGTTCTGCTACATTTTAATTCATCCAGTTTCATTCAGCTTTTAGTTCATAATATAGCCTATTTCAGTTCAACATGCTCCTACAAGTATACCATTGCTAACATCTAGTATCTGTTGTGTAATGCCTAATTTCTATTCCCAAAACAGTGTTCTCTATGCATTGCTTTTTCCAGCCAACTTGAAATTTGTCTTCAAACTTTTTTTCTAGTTTATGTTTAAAATAATGAAAACAAACTGAATAATGCTTATTTATAGTATTAATGACATTAATATTATCAAATTAAAGCTGGAGTATGACATTTTTTTAAAGAAAAATATTGGGGGACGGTTATGCTTAGCTGGTAGCAATCATAGAAATAACTGCACCATGCACTGTGTTTATACTCTCAAATTCTATATTCTAAAACCAGCGATTCGGTCTTAATTTTGTTTTCCATAAACCAATTGAAGAGATAGGCTGGTTCACATCGCGAACCAATCAACAATGATCATGACCTTGCCAGTTCACCAGATAGAAATGTAACCAGCAATGGCGAAAAAGCAACCCGTTACACCAGCGCTATTTCACGCAAAGAGAAAGCGAAGGCAATTGGATAAAGCTCGCTCGTAAACTGCAGTAAACATAGGTGTTCATTTTTGAAGGTGGCCAGATGTTTGGGAATGGATTGGTTTAAAGACAGACGTGGAGCTCCCATATTCTACTGGGCAGGTAGGTCAAAAGTTTCAACACTAATTAACCTCGACGTTCTGCTTGCCAGCCTATTGTAATTAGGCCTACCTATACAAAATAGTAGCTAGTTGCTATTATTGATCATTACTTAATTTGGCGGCTAGTTCTTGGAAGAAGGAAATGTTTGATAATGTTATATGTCTTATAGATCGCATTAGCTACAACCGGCTGCTCGGCTATAACAATGCCTGCTGGCTGTAGCCAGATAATGCCTGGTTACACAAACTCAGTGTGATGCAACAACGGAAAATTATTCATTTTTTTAACCTGGACTCTCGTAGCTGACAATTTTGCTGTAACATTAGCTATACCAGTCTGTAATCCTGCAGTATCTAGAAAACTTCACATCCACAATGAGGTTAGTGGGGTGGGGGGTGTGTCTCTTTTTCTGTGGGCAGGGCCAAAGGGTGTTATGACTTTGAAATGTTTTGACAACAAATGCGATGGTTGAGAAAGTACTGAGAAGATACTCCAGCTTTAAGGCTTCTTTTTTCCGGATTGAATGCTGTAGTTCACACTGAAGCATGTGTACTTCATGCAGGTCTTGCAATTGAACTGTGTGTCCAATTCAGCAGTGTATAAACTTCTAAATGTTTCAAAGTATTTACTGAATAATGAAATAAAAATAAAGCAAGAAGGTCCTGAGTTTGAATCCAGGCCAGAAAATGGAAACTGTGTGGAGTTTGCATGTTCTCCCCATGTTCATGTGGGTTTCCTCCCACAGTCCAAAGACATGCAGGTTAGGCTAATTGGAGATGGGTGTGTGAGTGTGTGCCCTGCAATGGATTGGTGACCTGTCCAGTGAGATAGGCCCTAGCCCTGTGACCCTCTCCAGGAATAAGCGGGTTGGATAGTGCACACCCTTGTATCTGTATTAAGGGCACCTGAATCTATCAGCATCAGAGTGTGAATACACTCATCCAAGATGAAAAAGCCAGTTCTGATGCACTTTTCTGCAGATTAAGCGATTACACACACACACACACACACGCACACACACACACACACACACACACACACACACACACACACACACACACACACACACACACACACACACAAAGCCACTCTTTTTTACTTTCTCTTCCTCATGTCTGTGTCTCTTCTGTCCACCACAGTGGTTGAATGAGTGCCAGGGGGTTTCTAGTTGCTCTTGTTTGCTGATCACGAGAACAAGGCTTATGAGGTGTGACTCACAGTAATGCAACATGCTCTGCCAGGTTCTCTCAGGTAGATACACAGGAAAACAGTTGAAGGCCTGACCTCACTTTTCTCAAGAAAATAATCAGATTGTGCTGGATATTATTGGATAGCTGAAGGACATCTGCCTTTTAATAAAAATATAATTCTTATCATAAATGTCTGCTCTAAAATGAAAATGTTTACCTACCTGATATTGTTTAATTTTGCACTGTTTTTTAGTTTTGGATAAATTAGGTTGTAAATGCTGTATTTAACTGGAGCTTGTATGTCATAAATGTGTTTGACCAGATATTTCACACATTCAGTCTTTCCTTTAGTTTAATATCCATCCACACATGACCACACATTGGTCTCATTTAAATCCACTAGGTGGTGAAATAGCATTTATGTTGCCTGTCAGATAGGTTTCTTGAATGAATACTCTTAAACAAAACATGCCTTTGCTTGGTAACCAATGACGTCCAGAGTTTCCGATTTTTCAACTGTCTGGTATGCATATTCTTTTTCCTGTTGGTAAATTAGGGACTTTTTTGAGCTTGTCTAGCCTTTTTAAGATAATTTATCTAGAGGAATGTTGGGCAAGGTGTGAGCCAGCTGAAATGCCAACTTACCTGTTTTTGAGATATTAAGAGTCATTGATGGTTTTGCTATTTGCATTCTCTATTAAGATGAAACGGATTCAAATTAAACAGATAGGATTGAGAAAATTTATACTCGTGTTTCTCGCTTTCTTCCCCTACTTGTGTTACTTGTAATAACAACAACAATCAAAAACTGTAGAAAATATTGTACATTCACAGGCATTTGTATGCATTGGGTGTGCTGAAGTGTTATTAAACAGCACTGTATGCCCACTGTGTCTCAAAGTCAGTTAAACATTGGATGGGCACGCACACGCACGTGTGCGCATACACACACACACACACACTCACGCAAAGCCACATGCATTTTCTTTCAATTTCTCTTTCCCACCACTCTTTATATCTGCTTCTCTTCCGCTTATAACATTGACACAATGTTTGAATGTGTGAATGCCAGGGGTTTTCTTGTCGTTTTTTGTTCACTGTTATTATGAGAACAAGGACTGTGAGGTTTGGCATACAGAAGTGAAACCTGCTTCTCTGCCTGTACTCTCTTACCTCAGGCACTCAGCCTAAAAAGCCTGGCAGAGCCACTGATGGATATACTAACTGTCTTTTGTATTCAGATCTTGCAACACACATTTATTTATTTATTTTACCTTTTTACATTTTATACAGGTGACAGAGGTGATTTAATCAACTTGTGTGAAAAGGGCACAAAGTTTAATCAATTTGTAATACAGCAGATTAGATACTGTACAGAAGGTATTACTGTACTACATAATAACAGAAGTAAACATACTTAAGCAGCCTCAGGGGTCTTTAACAGGTAAGATGGTTACACTTTGCTTTCTGGCTTAACCACATTCATTTTAGCAGGGAATCTCTCTTAATTGTAGGGTGTATACTGTACTCAAATAATTTAGTGAGGATGCCTGTTATGATTCACAATAGTTTCATTCTAATAGTAAATGGTTCTCATTTAAATCCATTAGTTGGTGGTCCATATTACTTCTCTGATGGCCTCTTTGAATTAAATTCTTCAAAAAGAGAATCCATTTGCTTGGTAACTGATGACATCTGGGGATTCAATTTTTTCAACTGGCTGACACTTATGCTTTATTTTCCTGTTGGTACTGTATATTAGGGACTTTTTTGAGATGGCAATGAACCACCTGTTAGGACCCAGCTTCTTTCTTTGTAATCCAAGTCAGGACAGCAGGAACTCACCAACACAACAAAGACTTTACTAGTAAAAGTAAAGATTTATTGTATGTCACGCCAGCCAGCAGTAAGATCACTGAAACCCAGCACAAGTTTTCGGTACAACAGCCTTCAACACACTGGTCGCCTGACCAGGCTTAAATACCCTCGGAGGGCTTGGACTCCATCTTACACTTGGCGCTAAGCGGCGGTAACTCAAACGCAAGTGTCTTTGTTAGTTTCAGACTGACGCAGTTGTCATTTTACTGTCCAGCCCTCACATAGTTTAAATAGCACGTAAACTTATGCTGAACTGGACGGTTAGTCTTAAGATGAGGTGTGGTCAGGCTAATTTTTGGTGTATTGCTATTTTGAGGGAGCAGAAAGCATCCATATTACTTTTCTGATGGCATCCTTGAATTAAAGCGAATTCCTTTGCTTGGTAACCGATGACATCAGGGGTTTTCCATTTTTCAACTGGCTAACACTTCTGCTTTATTTTCCTGCTAGTAAATTAGGGACTTTTTTGTGATCTTCACAGGTAAAACAGGAGTTCACAGCGAACTTTGGATTTCCTTGGGTTCTTCTGCCTCAGCAGAGAAGGCTCATGTGAAACATAAAGGAGCCTAAAAACATCCAGGCGATGTGCGATGCTACGTGTAAGGTTACACAATTATTCACAAATTATCCTGGATCAAGCTATGACTCCATATTGGCCAACAGTTCCTGCAATCCTCTGGGGGGACAATCTTGGCTATCCAGTAAACTTTGCTGATAACACTTAGCATATCATGCCAATGCGTGAATTGCCATTCAATCTAAAACTCACGAAAACATGCACTGCAATATAGACGGACATCTGACTGAAAGCCTCTGTCTATGGCCACCACCCAGATGGGTTTTTAAAATTTGCAATGCAATGTGGGTCTCTGATTTATTTTGGTATGACGTCAGTACATTTTAATATATGTAAATATGGAAGTGCATCAACTGTAATTCCACTGAAAAGTATAGTTCACTTTCTAGTTTTTGTAGGTTTTTATTTCAGTTATTAGTGTGATGACGAATATTTTAAATATTTAGAGACGTTTTGGGTGGCACGGTGGTGCAGTGGATAGCACTGTCACCTCACAGCAGGAAAGTACGAAACCTGGTCAAGGGCCTTACTGTGTGGAGTTTGCATGTTCTCCCCTTTCTGTGCCAGTTTCCTCCCAAAGACATGCAGGTTAGGCTAATTGGAGACTCCAAATTGCCCATAGGTGTGAGTGAATGGTGTGTGTGCTCTGCGATGGATTGGCGACCTGTTCAATAAGTATTCCCGCCTCTTGTGCCCAATGAAGGCTGGGATAGCCCCCCCCCCCCATTTGGGGGTTCATAGTCTAAAGTATGCCTCCAGAGGTTATTCTTCAAATAATTACATTTACTCTTATTTTCATTTGGAACTAATTCCTATGGAACTTCAGACCATTGATCTCAAGAAAATACGAAGTATTATTATGAGAGGTATTATAAAAGCTATTCACATTTTTCAGCATACAATATAGTTAATTACCTTTATTGTTTCATTTATACACTCTCAGAAAAAACGTATGAAAAATGTCTAAAAAGGTGCAAACGCTTGTCACCGATACCCTATAGGTTCATAAACTTTTACTCCTAGCCAGAAATACATAATTCACTTTTTTTTCTTGTAAAAGGTATTTATTACTACCTAAATAGAAAATTACAGTACCTTTCAGGGTAGATTTTGGAAACCTGTTTCTTAATGAATAAAAATGTACCTCCACTGTACCTTTATTTCTGAGTGTATATCCTTCTTTAATGTATAGAGATGCACATCTTTAGCCTGAATTCTGGAGAATAGTTCCTCCACAAGGGATGTTGATGCATGACTTTGCAATATTGAAGAAATACCAGCTGTTCAATGGTCAGAGTTAAATCCCAAGGGTCACGGTTACAGAAAATATTGGGTCATTGTATTCCATTTTATTTCTTAACGTGCATTGCAAAAATGTTTGTAAACTTTATCACATTGTAAACAGGATAACTGGGACTTTCAACTGATATTAAAAAAAATAGGATTATGTAATGGAAATATCATCAATTATGGAAAGACATTCACTAACTAAATTGATAAAACATTGAGAAACCTCAAATGAGAAATCTTCAATTTCATGTTCAAGATAGGGGGAAACTTATGTGTATGATATTGTCATCATTGTGTGACTCATAAAGAAGTGGAATCAGAATAGACTTATCTTATACTGCTCAAAAGTTATAACTACTTCAGTGATGGGTAAGAAAAGGCAAAAAAATGCTTTAGAATGTTAGGTTCATTGAAAATATGACATGCGTATGCAAAACAGTTTTGTGGTGTGATCATATTATGTCACACCCCTAAAGGTAATATACCATTTTTAACAAGATAACTGGAGCTTTCCATTTATATACAATAATATGCTTACTTTATTAAAACAATAACCCACGAACCATGACAGGACCCACCCCCCCCCCCCCCCCTCTAAGGGACGACCCCAGACAATCCCTGCACTGCTTGCTCCGAAACTCCTTGATAAGTTTGGGGTCCAAAATATTACTGGACGGAACACAACACCACTCCCCTGGGCGACAGCCCTCCAAGTCAACTAAAAACTGCCAACCCCTACCTACCTGTCTCTCCGCTAAAATGCGGCGGACAGTCTAAGCCGGACCTCCCTCCACGATCCGAGGAGAGGGAGGAGGTCTCCCCGTGGGAGACAAAAGACTGGTCAGTAACGGTTTTAGTTAAGACACGTGAAACGTAGGGTGAATCTGCATAGAACGTGGCAATTGAAGATGTACCGTCACCGGGTCGATCATACGAATGATTCTGAATGGTCCCAGGTAACGCGGGGCAAGTTTGCGAGATTCAACGCGCAGGGGCAGATCTCGCCAAGAAAGCCAGACTCGCTGACCCACCGGATAAGAGGGGGCTGTCCAGCGATGTCTGTCGGGCATGGGTAAAGGGCGTAATGACCCAGAGGGTGGGAGTCAAGAACCGTTGTCCCGGGCGCAGACAGAAGCAGCGACAAATTTGTGCACCTCCCTCTTCATACCCGGCCACCAAAAGCATCTGGAGAGAAATTCCCTGGCGCGGCGAGCACCAGGATGCGTCGCTAACCGTGAGGAATAACCCCACTGAAGCACCCGCGACCTCACCTCGGGAGGTACAAAAAGGCAACCAGCGGTACCCCCACCAGGACCGGGGTCAAAACGCCTGTTGAACCGCCACCTCAACCTCCCACAACCCAAGAGCAACTATCTGGGTACTGAACCTCTTCTTTGTTCTGTGATGGATTTAGTAGCGGTGAATCACACGCATAGGTGGGGGGGATCAGATACCCACACAAGTCACCCACACAAGTGAGGACCAATAAGACCCACAAAAATAGGGCGAACTCGAATAGAACGAGTGAAACACAAATCTAAATCTCCTGAACTCAATACTGGAGCCAATAATAAAGACTAGAAAAAAGAAAGAAAACACCTTCAGAACGTAACTCTACAACGTCCGATGGAAGGTGAAACAAAATAAAACCACCAAAAGAAAACACTGTCTCGTAGAGAACAGCACGGAAACAAATAGTGCAGAACGCTAACAGGAGGAACACAATCCTATACCTGAATACAGCTATCAGCAAGTCCCTCATGAACATAAGCAAGTTAGTATCACAAGGTCGCTTAAACCTGACTATACCTGGCTCAAATGAATGATAAAAAAGCACTGGGGAAGCGGGGCTGAGGAACTTAAATACCCCGCAGGTAGAAGGTGAACTGAATAACGAGCACGAGAAAACAAAACCCCGAACCGGAACGTGGAAAAAATCTGTTAGACTCTCAATCAGAAAAACGGGACAAGAATCGCATCGGGAAAAAAAACAATAACCCACGGACCATGACACCTACAAGATTAACTGAAAAGTCAGCCCCATTAATTGACAATATCCTGACTAACTCTCTTGACAATGTAATTAAGTTTGGAATACTGTGCACTGACATCTCAAAGCACTTCCCAATCTTTCATATCACACAATTGTGTGGAAGTAAACAAAAACCGGACAATTAATTAGTTCATGTAAATTTAGTAAAAAGAACATAAATAACTTCAAAAAATTTATTGTTGAAGTTTGTTGTGATAAGCTATACATAGAATATGATGCTGAATCTGCCAATCAAACATTTTCAAATTTATTGAAGTCTGCTTTTAATAAATGTTTCCCATTACTCACAGACGATAAAAACTAGCTTCGTTCACAAGATAGTTGTACCTTTTTTAATGTCACCCCACAAGTTTTCAATGGGGTTGAGGTCGGGGGATTGAGCTGGCCACTCCATTACCTCAATCCTTTTTGTCTGGAACCAAGATGTTGCTGGCTTACTCGTGTGTTTGGGGTTGTTGTCTTGTTGAAACACCCATTTCAGAGGCATTTCCTCTTCGGCATACGGCAACATAATCTATTGAAGTATTTTGATGTATTCAAAGTGATCCATGATCCCTGGTATACGATAAATAGGCCCAACACCGTAGTGTCCCCATACCATGATTTTTGCGCCACCATGATTCACTGTCTTCACAGTGTACTGTGGCTTGAATTCAGTACCCGGGGGTCGTCTGACGTACTGTCGACGACCACTAGACCCGAAAAAAAACAATTTTACTCTCATCAGTCCACAGAATGTTACGCCATTTATCTTTGGGCCAATCGATGTGTTCCTTGGCAAATTTTAACCGATTCTGCACATGCCATTTTTTCAACAATGCTGCTTTACGGGGGCTTCTTGCTGATAGCTTCGATCAAACGTCTTATGACTGTAACAGCACTTACAAGTAATTTTAGATCATCTTTGATCTTTCCGGAGGTGATGATTGGCTGAATATTTGCCATTCGGACTATTATTCGATTCGTTTTAACAGTAGTTGCTCGTTTTCTTCCACATGTTTCGGGTTTTTGTTGCCATTTTAAAGCATTTGAGATCTTTTTAGCTGAGCATCTTATAATTTGCTGCACTTTTTTATACGTTTTTTTAAATCAAATTATGTTTGTTCCTCCGAATATAACATTATAACAATGTGTGAAACATTTGCTTTCCTTCTTCCTTAATAAAGGACAATTAATGACACCTGTTTTTTCACAGAATTAATTAATTCTCTAACTAAATTCCACACTGCTATTATTTTGAACATGCCCCTTTCAATGAATGAGTCAATTACTCAGAACAAGCAGTGTGCATGTCATGACAGTTGGGTCTGTTGTTTTTCTATTACACTACTACATCTACAAGTAAATTATTTGCCATGCAGAAATATTACTACTACTACTACTAATAACAGTGGTTCATCAGGTTACTGATGTTGTACTGCTATTTTTTTTTTTAACACAACTGTAGGTGTAACACGATTAGTTATGCTTAATAGCCTTATTTAAATTTTTAAAAACAAATTGTTTTGTTATTCTAATATCCTGTAGGCCTATTATTCTGTTGCCTATCTTTCTGTAGGCTATATTGTATATTCATATGATTAAAAAAAAAAGATTATATTCTAATGTTTTTATTGGGAGCTTACGTTCATGTAAGCTGTCCTATTGGTGGGTGGCATTGGGGTTCTGGTAACCAAAAATGATTTTATAAGCCTCAGAAATCGGCCATGAACAGTAATGGCATATTAAAGGGTTATTCAGGAGTAGGCTATAATGAAGATAGCGGTGTTAAATGTTTTTTTAAAATAAATGTACATCTTGCTAACTTAGTTCTAACATTACAATAACGTTCGCTCGCTCATACTGTAATAACTGTTACGACTGTACAGTTATTTTTGTAATAACTGAGTACTGGACTGGACCCAAATGCAGGACTCAGAGACAGACGGCTGGTTGAACTCCACGCAGGAGACTTATGTATGTATGCCCACACAGGGTAGCAGGAACAGGCAGGCTGGAGCTGGGCTGGACAGGAGCAGGGCTGGACGGGAACAGGCAAAGCAGGCAGGAGAACCAGAGCAGGCTTGGATGGGTGCAGGCAGGACAGGGGCAGGCTGGACAGGCAGGAGAACCGGAGCAGGGCTGGACGAGAACAGGCAGGACAGGGGCAGGCTGGACAGGCAGGAGAACACAAACTGGACGGGTACACAGGAACGAGGTGCAGGCAGGGAACAGACAAAAGGGCTGGAAATTAAAATGACAAGCACAAGACGATCTGGCACAGATGCCAGATTACTAACGAGACAATGAGGAACAGGTGAGACGAGAACACATGAGGAAACACAATTCAGGTGCGGGGAAGTGGAGTAACACAATCTGGAGAGAGAAAGGGAAAACACGGAACGGAATAAACGGAGAAGGAAAACCAGGAAATCGGGACAGAGGCACGGGACGTGACAATAACTTGGTTCCCAGTCCGTTAATGCCATCTAACCGTTGAACTGCTGCTGTCACTGAGAGATCCCTGAGAGTGTTTTCTATGTGTTTTAATTCAGGCGTTTGAATTCAGCAACAATAAATGGTAACATTCGACAGACTTGGGCATCTTCATTACCCACACAACACAACACAACTCAGACAAGATACGATCAGTTACACTAGGCCTATATAAAAATATATTTTTCCCTGTGATATAAATGCATAGGCTACAGTACATAGGCTACAAAGTAAACTCTTATTAGAAAACTTGAGAGATGTAGCATGGTTGGTATCTGTGAGGAGATTGGTGGTAAGAGCAGTAGCTATAGTGCAATGGAGCTGTTATGTATAGGCTAACGACCAAACAATGCCCAATGCCATGCTGTTCTGGTGATGAAACCATAGATTTAGAAGTTAGAAGATTTAACGTTAGAAGTTACCTTTAATTTGTCTTTATGTCATAAAAACACACACTGCAAAACAAAGCACGCCATATTTTAATATGTAAATTCATAGCCCAACGGGGGAGGGAATTGTCAACCGATAAATGCCCTGGCAAAACAACGAACGTCGATAATATGCCCTGGCAAAACGGCGAACGTCGATACTACAGCGACGTCGTCGGTCAACAAGGCGCCTAGTCACTTCCGGCCGTCGCTGGTCAGTCTTGAAGCCAGGCACTACTGTTATCTTTTGTTTGCTTGACATACATTAGCAATTAGCTATACATTTTTATGGCAGTCACGACAGTAACATAAACTACACAACCCTTGATTAATGTGTTTATATTGTACCAGACAATGTCCTTAAAAAAGAAAAACTTGGAAGGGTAACGAGCCAGGGGTAGGCTACCCTACATTACCCCCGTGAGCTATTTATTTTGTGTACCCAAGTGTAAAGTTTTTTAGATGTATTGCATTCAGATTAGTGTTTAACGTTAGCTACCGAAGTTAGTGTTGTGTATAAACTACCTCCCATAGCAGTTTCTGTAGGTGAATAGTGTCCAACTGGCTTGCTAACATATTAACTTTAGTTCAAATATCTCCTCTCTTTTCAAGGTACGTACGTTTTTTGTTTTAATTTTGGATCACGTAAGTTGGGTCTTTATATATACACTGCACTTAATCATCACAGTATAAAACCAAGTCAATTAAACCAAATGCTGGATGAACTTTTGCCATGGCGTCTCCAGATACTCACGTATTGATGTGCCATCCTGGAGGAGCTGGACTACCTGTGCAACCTGAATGGGCTAAAGGTACCGCCTCATGCTACCAGTAGTGACAAGGGCACTAGCAAAATGCAAAACTAGAGAAAGATCAGTCAGGAAAGATAAGGAGAGAGAAATGGTCTGTGGCCACCACCTGCAAAACCATTTACTTTTGGGGGGTTGTCTTGATGTTGCCTCTCCTGTCCATCTGTTGTCACTTTCATTTGCACCAAAGCAGGTGAAATTGATTCACAATCGTTTACGCTTCCTAACTGGACAGATCGATATCCCAGAAGTTTAATTGACTTGGTGTTATACTGTGTTATAATTGTAGCTATACAGTGAGCACCATAATTAATTGGACAATGACAATTTTTTTTGTTATTTTGGTTCTGTACTCTAGCACTTTGGGTTTGAAAGGATACAATGAAAATGAGGTTGAAGTGCAGACTGTCAGCTTTTAATTTGAGGGTATTTTCATCCATATCTGATGAACCATTTAGAAATTATAGAACCTTTTGTACATAGTGTGTGTGTGTGTGTGTGTCCTCTCCCCCTCCCCATTTTCGGGCATCAAAAAATATTGGACAGTTTAACATAATGTAGAATAAAGTAATCATTTTAAATATTTGGTCAAATATTCTTTGCATGCCTTGACTTACTTTATTCTATATATAAATGCAGGAGTGCCAATCATTGTGGCATACGTGATTTTGTTAAAAATAATTATTTCTTGCTGAGGGATTTTTTTTGCTCATAATAAATTTACTTCAATTAAAGGTTGGATTTTTCTAATTTTTTCAGTGTGAGATTAAGCTAAATCTTCAAACGGTGAATTTTTCATAACCCTTTTTACTCATCTTTACCAGGGGTGCCAATAATAGTAGAAGGCACATACACAAACCCTTTAATGAAGCACAAGCATCTCTGCAGATGTCCCTCTATCATTGTACTTTGCTGTATGGTTGATGGTACAAGATGAAGATTTAGGAGCGGGAGAAAACAAGAACAACATTGGGAAGCAAAACCTTTTATTTTACAGCATCCTGACCAAACTACAATTCCCACTTCAAAAGACAGCCTTCGTCTGACAAAAGCAGGTTTAGGTAGCTATGCAGTCTCGCTAACTGTTGGATTTAAACTAGTTATCCTTGGCAGTTGTACGCCACTTCTATATTTCTATATCTATATTTTACAGCGATACAGTGCACTATAGAATGTGATATGTAGTTGATGTACAGAACGTGATACATTATCTTTCAGGAACAGGAGACGTGTCAGAATCTAGCAACGGGGAGAGGACAATTGACTTGTCATGGACCCTATTTTAGTTGGATCAATTAATCTGTCAGAGTTACTCTACTGTAAGCTTGAATGTGATTGGCTTCCGGTTAGCTAGAGCAAATAAGACCAGGAAGCTAACCTTCTTGCAGGCAAACTCGGTTGGGGATTTGAAACGACAAATTTGCAGAAACAGGATTTATATAATCCCCAATACCTCCATACCACTACCAGTGCAGGTGGGCTAAAATACATTACTTTTTATGTATGACTATATATTTATTTTTTTGTGAGTGAATGAGGAGATTTAGACAACAGTTCCATTGTGATCATGTATGCCTGGACAGATGAACCTGTGTCTTTATTTCAAATATAGTCTTAGACCAGCATTTCAAGTTATATTTAAAGTTCTATTGAAGTTTACATTTTAAGGCAAAGGATTGTGAATGATTAGAGAGTTTACAATACTTTCAATAAGGAATTAGTTCCTTGGTTAATCTGAAATACCACCTATAAAATAACCCTTTTTCTGACTTTGCACAGATTTTGTCAAATGGTTCATCTTGACAAAAATGAGGAATCTCTTAATTTCCACCCATTTATTTTTGAAGCAAAATACTGTAAGGTATTGGTAGCATCAACTCTTATTGGTAACAGCAACTGTCCACTTTACTGAATCTTAGGACACAGACTCGCTCAACATAGGCCCTGAATCAGGAGCAGGTGCAACTTCGCCATCAGCGGTAGGACAGAAAACAATATTGTAATACATGAGTTATGTTGAACATGTAAAATATTGACTTATTGGTTACCAATTTCTACATAAATGGTTTCATTGTACAGATATGGTTTAATCTACCATAATTATAGAAAAGGTTTTGTAGATATGTCCACTCTTCTGTGATGCAAATTATACTACACTCTTAAAAGTAAGATGAATTACATCAGGTGACAGAATCCCCAAATGCCCACCCTTGGACAAGAGCAAGCACAACTGTACGAAAAAACACAATATTTCCAGACACGTGTTATGTTGTACATGAGAAATATCAGAAGAAAAATGTATTGGCGCTATGTACTCCAAAATGTATATATTTTTTCACTGCTTTTTAAACTGCTCTATTAAGCAAAGATTGTATTGTAAATAATGTTATCTGTTTCGATAAATACTTTTTTTAGCATCTGAATTAATTCCAAAATGTCGATGAATGGCAGTGTTAGCTTATGCAATACAAATGCCATTGAGAGTATTTGTCTTTGTCTGACCTTTTTATTCTGCATTTGAATCTGTTTTTGGGGATATTCCATAGCAACATTCTACATGATTCTGACCCGGAAGAGAACGTAACAATGTTGTCTTCTCCTGCACAGACATACAGTCCAGCCAATGTGAGTAATGTTTGAAGTACTTTAATGATAAAAAAATGACCAATAATTGAAGGACATGGTTTAAGGGTGTCCTGCCAAATTTCATTTGAAAAATTAATCAGGAATTGAAAAAGTGACATTTTGACACAACCACTGCAACACTGTGCATTGACTGTCAACACAAGTAGTCCAGATTGGCCTTCTGCAAAAAATATACTTAGCGTGCATGTGTCTAGCATCATAACTCAAGGAGTAGATAATTGACAGCAAGCAGAATACTCATCCATGTTCATTCATGTCTGCTTGTTTAATGACTTTGTTTGTAGGAGCTTACAGATGTTGCTGAAATCCTAAGAAACTTCCAAAGAGAGCACATTGATAAGAACTCCAAACTGACAGTGGTGGCCAGGCAAAGGCAAATTCTTCACAGTGCCATAACAGCACTGGGCAAGACTTTGATTGGCACAAACTTCCACAGGTAGAGTTTGTGGGTGAGATGGCTGTAGATCATGGAGGTCCTAGCAGAGTTCTTCAGGTTTCCTTACATTACATTGTCTCATTACAATCACTTTTTCAGGATGCCCTGATCTTTTTTTATTTGAATTTTTTTGAATTTGTTACAAAATGTAGGCTACATGTCAAAATTCAACATTAAACAATGTTGTAAGAATGTTTAACAAAAAAAATCCTTTCTGTTTGCAAGGCTTTTAATGAAGGAGGTACAGTCTACCATGGGGATTTTTGAGGGAAAGCCAAGAATACTTTTTTTTGTGTACGACCAGGCAGCCTTAGATCAGGGAAAATTCTACACTGCAGGGAAACTGATTGCCTGGTCCCTACTGCCAGGCATAAAAGCATTGGACCCTGCACTGCACTTTTTCAGCTTTTGTGTGGTCAGGTTGTTGACCTAGAACATTTAGAATGTCAGAACTTGTCAGAGAGAGAAGTGCAGGACAAACTCCAAAAGGTATTGAAGTACTAATTAATTTTCAGTAATTGTCCGAAGTGACTGGCATGTTAGTCAGTTAATTCAAAAAATTTACTAATATTTGAAAAATATTTTTTGGGGGGGAAGATTGTAGCATGTTGAATCAGAATCTTTTGTTTTCAAACATGCAGCTGTATGTCTCATCACCTTTTTAAACCTTGACTTCACTTTTCCCTTTTACTACTTGAAATTAAAAATTAGATGGAAACATACTGTACTGACAGAAACATGAATATGTTCCATTGTGAGTCATTTTATTTATTGAGATTCAACAGTGCACAATGGAAGAACAAATGACTGATCTTCAGGACAGTATGGGGGACTGGATTGCTGACTGTGGAGTGCCAAGGGTGTTTGAGTCCAGGACATTCCACAGATCTTTTCACAAGTTGTGAAGCACTTATAATTACTATCAAATTACTATCAAACAAGCATTGACACAACTTGTTGAAAACTATTTGATTTGGGAAATGTTTCATATTACTTTTGCAAAATGTATGACATGCTAAGAAAGATCAAGCTGTCCTTGGCCAACTGTTATTACTGCTATATTTGAAGGGCTGCATTACTATAGTGAATAGTGACTATTTCTTTCCTAAGCCTGTCTCATATATATTTGTTTCTTTGTTTTAAATGTATGGATTTTGGTTTAGAACGGAAACCATGAATGACCAATTTAAACAAAGGGTAAACTCCTGCGGCAGACTTTGGGAAACCGTGGAGAGATATTGGAGAGCTTTCACCCCACTGTTTACCCATGAAGAAGGAACACTGATGAGGGCAGCCTTTCGGTCTCTCTTCAATGTCATTTGGAGTGAACAAGGGACAGAGGCGTCACTGAGGAGGACACCATATTTTCATGGGAATGTCTGCTTAACAGCGTAAAGGGTGAGCTTCACACCGTATTTCAAGTATTAATTAATTCTATGAAAAACATAACTATATACATAGCTATATACTGGGCATAGCAGTGTGTGCCACTTATCTTGATGTATTGCTAATGTCTGTTGTTTTTTATTATGTCACAGAAAAGCAAACTGCCTAATCCTTTGAAGACCTTCTGGCTTTTGTGACTGGAGCAGATGCAATCCCGCCTCTTGGATTTCCAGAAATACAGTTCTATGGCCAAAAAATAGGGGGCTGTTATTTTCCTTATGCATCAATCTGTTCTTTGGACATTTACCTTCCTCAGGGGGTCATTGAGGAAACTGAACTACAGGAACTGGTGACTGATGCAGTGTTTGGATCGTTAGGATTTGGAAAGATTTTAATGCCACAAGATTTGTTTTTGACCGAGGGAATACTTTTCGGTTTATAAAATCATTGATGGCCGACAGGACGACTTGCTAAGGGTTGGGGGGTATAAGGGGTTTTAAAAAGAGCTTTAAATATTGTACAATTTTCAGACAGGGCAGCAAATAACAGGTTAATTTAATTATTTTCTTCCAATTTCGATAATAAATGTTCTTAACATTCATATTAGTTTATGTAAGCTCATGTACCATAACATACAGTATGTTACGACTTTTCTTTAATAGTTGCCACGTGCACAGCTGGTTTGGTTTCCATATTTTTATACTGTTGTGTTTGAATTTCGATGCTTTGGTGCTGGGTGCTTGAAATCTATAAATCCATTACAACCACCTTTTATCTTGCACTGTCTGTGACAAATTGAAAAGCAACACAATTTGCCATTAATGCTTTATTGATTCAAGAATGTTATTGACCAAATTTCACTTTCTTTTTTTAATACACATATACAAAGGTTTTATTTACAGCTCCACTTTGTTCGTATTATTATATCATATTCACACAAGTTCAAAGGTCACACTGTAAGGCCTGGTTTTACTGATAGAAATCAGTTAAAACTTATTTATTGGGTCATTCCATGTCATTTCACATGCCATAACACCAAACATCTCAGATAAGCATTAATTTAACGTTATTTTGTAGAAATATAATTTCATCTTTGAGAAATCAAGCTCATTGATTGCACCCAAATTGGACATTTTAGATTTAAACTTCAGTGACTAATTAATTTGTACAGGGAAAAATAACCATCACCATTTTCACTGGGAATACATTAGATAGTACGAAGAAACAGTACTCCAAGCCATATCTCCATGCTACTGATCGTATATAAAAAACGGTTATATACTGTTTGTCGTGATGCGATTGGGGTGGAGTTTACGTGGGTTGATGGGTAGATTTTGACCATTTATTTGGATTCCTCATGTCTTAATCTTTGTCAGGAAGCAGTTTGGTACAAATAGGATGTTGGATACTTTACAGAATATTAAGTGAACCGTACCAACATACAATTTCAATTTGGGTGCCCTAATTAGCTTTATTTCTCACAGATCAAATGATATTTCTACAAAATAATGTTACATAAATGCTTATTTTAACCGTTTCTAAGGAAACATTTCAGAACAATCTGAGATGTTGGGTGTAATGGTGTGTATAATGACAGAATGACCCTATTTCAATATTAACACACAATGTAATGTAATGAGTGTAATAGTACAACAGTACAAAGCATTATAATAGTATATATTTGAGTATATATTTATTTTTCATTTCACTTTGACATCAAAAGATAAAAATCAAGCAGGGCCTTCTGACACTGACATAAGAGTTCAGCCATCATCATTTTTCAGAAATGGAAGGCTGCAGAAAACCTAAATGAGGTTGGTAATTTCTCTACAGCAGGTCAATTACTTCTGCTTCAAGTCTGTGATCCCTGAAAATACATCCTGAAGTGCTTGCTGTTGTCCAGCATTCAGGGTGATGTGTGGCTGTCTCACAGTCACAGCCTGATTAAACTGATCCTCATTAGCCTGTAACTGTGGGAGCTTCACTCCATGTTGTCTCAGCAATGTCTCCAAGTTGTCTTCGCTGTACACGTCCTGACCAAAGATGTTGTTAATTGCAATCCTGTTCCGCTGCTGGTTGACAATCATACCCTCCATCCACATCTGGTTGGGGGTACGGTGATTTTCATTCCGTAGGCCGTGATTGTTCCAGGCAGATTTAAAAGTGTCCAATCTTCCTGAATCTCAGGAAGGTACACCATCTGGAGAGAATACTACGTCATCCCCTGGATCCAGGATTCGCTCCTCCTCAAAAAAATAAAACAAATGGTAATAGTGGTGGATGACCTGGGCGAAAACATCCCTCCAGAGCCGCTCAATTTGCTGGTTGTGGACAGATGGCCCTGTGATGTGACTGCCGCGCCCTTCTCCATTCAAAAGGTTCATTAACAGTGTGACCATTGTGTTTTCCTCTCCATGGTCAGATCGGACCCTTGATGGCAATCCATATTGACTGGTTGCCTTGATAAAGTTTGCCAACTGTTAAAGCTGTATTGTCTGTGCTGGCTGCAAGGTACGTGATGACACGTGAATGTCCAAAATAACATTATGAGAGGTAAGTACAAAATGTGACTGATGTCTGGGTAGTTCTATGCATACATGTTTGACCACTGTAAAACAGCATTTTATATGTTAATTCTGCCCAAAAGTATTGGGATAAATCACATTTAATTTGCCATCAGTTAGTCAAAATTAATTTGTCTATCACTTGTAAACCATAACTGCACCAAACCTGTGACATTTACATTACCAGCCTCTTTGATTATTAATGTGAGATGCTTTGTAATGCCTTCCATGCAGCCATGTTGAGTTGTGTTATGACCTCCCTTTTGTTTTCAAAAAGTACAAAGCATAGCCTACTTTAATTTCAAAATGCATGATAGATTTTGTGATTTCCCACTTTATTTCTCAATAATCCACTAGATCCAGTGACAATAAGGCTTGAATTATTCTCAGAATATATTGTAAAACAGTTTCTAGTGATTATGGAGGCATTTTCATTATTGTGTATGGGAAAAATATTCCTGTAGCTTATAATTATTTAATTATATGTTATCAATAAAGTCAAGGGGTTAGATGTAGAAGCTGCTCCGAAAATGATTATGTCAGGGGAAGAATTAGCTAGGAGTCACCCATAGTACATTCGGTGTATGTGTGTTATCCTAATTGTAAACCATTACAATTCAACAAACAATACAACAAACCATGGAAACTGTTGGTGCAGTCTTCTTTTGTGCTGCTTGAGGTTGTCATCATCAATGGTAGTGAACCGGTCTCTCATAGAAATCCCTAGTGACCGTAGTTTTCGGAATAAATAAGATGAGGAACAGCTCCCCCCCCCCTATGGCACACAGATGCAACCCGGTATCAAAAAATTTAGTGAAATTTCGTGGATACAAATTTCTGGTGGTAGGCACGATAATTTCATTGAAATCGTGTCACCCACCACGATATCATATATCACAAAATCGGAACTATGACACAAAATTGCGTGATACCGGGCTAACAGATGTCACGCATTTGTACCTGTCAAGTGTACAGCTCTACAATACAAGGGGAAAATCTATTAGAGAACCGAAGACTATCATCTACTATTTAGTTAACACAATGCAGACAATTTTATGGACACTATAGCGAATAACTGTTGGTCAATCTACCTACCTGTGCGAATGCGTTTGGCCGAGTAGGAAACAACAGCTGGCGCATAAACGTTAAGGGAGGCCCGAAGAGCAGTTAGCAGACTCTGCACCAATTCGCTAAATGTTTCCAACCTCAAATCATTTTCTATACGTCGCAAGTTTGCAATCAGAGAATCTATTGTTATCAGTTCACCGACTCCAGTGCTCCCTCGCTGGAAGCTTTGTTCGATTGTCATGACCCTTCTCCCGAATCCACAGAGCACCAAGTCTGCCATTCTTAAAGTTGGGGCCGCAGACAAATAATAGACTCTCTGTTTGAGACTTCCGAAGCTTGGGAAGCAAAGTTTCGAAGTGTCCTACTAATATACTGTAGAAAAATACTCATGGATCCTTATGATCCTACTAAACCCATTAATTAAAAATAAAAAAAAACATCCATACCGGTCTCACTTTACCAAAACCATAAATTTACGTAGGAACTTTTTTTGTTTGCATTTTAAAGTCTGGTAAAGGTATAATCATAAATGTATAATCAATGGGCTAGCCTACTCCACAATCTCTTGCACACTGTCCCACTCTCCCGACGTTATCATAAAATTATTGTTGGCTTTATTTTTCAGTGTTTTCCCCCTGTTGGTGCTTGGCTCTTTAAGAAAGTCACAACGCAAATGTCACACATGGAAATTAAGCTCATTAACATTAGAACTAGTTGAAATTGCATTCTTGATATCAATAATTGGAATTACAACTAGTTCAAATGTAATTCTTGATATCAAAAACAAGTTGAATAAAAGCTAAAATGGCTTGCCATATTTTCAAATTTGAACTAGTTCAAATTAAATTCTTGATATCAAGAACAAGTTGAATAAAAGCTAAAAACGGCTTGCCATAGCTCTGCGCTATCCCTAATCCAACTGGATCGCACGGGATGTCGAACTGGGTAGCTAAAGGAGATAAATAATGAAGGAGGAAGGAGATAACTGACCCGTGGGGGACAACCTGTTTAACTGCAGCCAGCCCAGATTGGTGATGTTTTAGCTGGACAAACTGTTGTCTGCCTGTAAGGTAGGATGACAGCCAGGCTAGTACAGAACCAGAGACCCCCAGGGAAGTCAGGCGGTTCAACAGTAGGGGGTGGGAAACTGTGTTAAAGGCAGCGCTGAGGTCAAAGAGGATGAGGATGATTAAAAGTCCAGAGTCAGCAGGGAGGAGGAGGTTGTTGGTGATCTTAATGAGTGTAGTCTCTGTACTGTGTTTTGATCGGAATCCAGACTGAAATGGTTCTAAGAGGTTGTTACTGTCAAGGTGGGATTGGAGTTAGGCTGCTACTACACGTTTGAGAATTGAGAGGTTAGAGATGGGGCGGAAGTTGTTGAGAGTGTTTGGATCTACACCAGGCTTTTTGAGTATGGGTCAATCAATCAATCACTTTATTGTCCCACTAGGGGAAATTAGATTTGCAGCAAAGGTAAACCAAGCTGTCCACAACACAACAATAACAACAGCAACAATAACAACAACAACCACATGCATACAAAATTTGCACAGAAATCACTTCCCATCAGTCCCTTTGAACCAAAAGTGCAAAAGAGAGAGTTCACAGCCAATGAGGAAACTCCATGAAGTTCAGGGCCTGCTGGAGTTCAGCAACCCAATGGCTACAGCCACAAACTCTCTTAGTCATTCCAGCAGGGACCCTGAAACGAAGGCTCGATGGCAGCAAGTCAAATGCCCCCTTAAGAAGATGAACAGAGCAGTCCAGAATGGCATTGGCCTTCTTGAGAACCCGCTTATGGTCGATGTCATTAAGCTGGGCCTGACTAACTCCAATAATCTTACTTGCCACTCTGACAAGGTTATTAAGTCTATTCTTGTTCGACAGGTTAGGGTTTCCATACCATTCAACAATACAGAAAGTTAAAACAGGCTCAATAAAACTTTGATAAAAAAGTGTCATCATAGAAGTGCACACATTTAAAGTGTTCATTTTCCTGAGAAAAAAAAGACGCTGTTGTACTTACTGTTGTAAAAATTACATCTAGATTAGGTTCAAAACACAGTTTGCTGTCAATAATTGTGCCAAGGTATTTGTAGGCATCCACCAGTTCAATGTCAAAACCCTCGTTAACAGTTGGTGTGAGGCTGGGTGATAACTTCCTGAGATCAACAATCATGTCCTTGGTTTTAGTGATATTTAGTTGGAGGAATGACTGGTCACACCATGACACAAAGTCATCAACCACAGGTCCATGTTCCTGGTCCTGCCCCTGAAGAAGGCTGACAATCACTGAATCATCAGCAAATTTAAGGATGTGCCTGTTTACATGAGTGCTCTGGCAATTGTTTGTATACATAATGTAGAGAAGGGGAGACAGACAACAACCTTGCGGAGAACCAGTGGAAGAGTGCAGCTGATTGGAGTAGACACCATTGACCCTCACACCCTGCGATCTGTCAGTTAAAAAGTCCACTATCCAGCCAATAAGGTTAAGATCAAGATTAAAAAGAGAGACAAGTTTCTCTGCAAGTAAGTGTGGCTGAATAGTGTTAAAAGCAGAAGGAAAATCAATAAATAAAAGTCTGGTGTGGGCCTTAGGGGTCTACAGATGCCGAAAAAGAAGATTCAGCAATGTCAGGGTAGCATCCTCCACATCTACCCGCCCTATATGCAAACTGTAGGGGGTCTGAACTACTCTCTACCTGCTGTAAAACCTCATTTTTTATAAGTTTTTCAAATTATTTCATTGAGATAGAAGCTGTTTTGAGTGAAAGGGGAACAGAACTAGAGACCAGTGATGCATTGATTATCTGTGTTAACAGTGGAGAGAGGACAGGGAGTGCAGCTTTAACTAGGAAAGTAGGAAGAGGGTCGAGTTTGCAGGTGGAGGACTTGGATGAAGTGGTGATTTTAACTATATAATCCTCGGTCACTGGTGTGAAGGTAGAGAAACTGTTAATGTACTGGTGGTCAGTGGCAATAGTCATCCAGGGGGGGCCAGCAATGGAGGAATGGGATTGTAACAGCGTTCCAAACGTATTGCAGAGGTCAATGGAAGTGTTGTTCAGAAAGGTGTCCAGTGGTTGAAGCAGATGTTTAACAGTGGAGAACAGGGTCTTTGAATTGCCTCTGTCATAATTGATTATGTTTGAATACTAGGAGGTTCTGGCTGCTGAGAGGGCAGTTTTATAGATGGTGAGGTATTCGGAGTATGCTTGGGAATGAATTGTTCGTTTTTCTGGCCAAACGCTCCAAACGACGCCCAGTGGTTTTTGATAGGCGGAGTTCAGGGGTGTACCAGGGGGCAGAGTGAGAATGAGACGGTGTGTGATTTGAGTGGGGCTGGGTTTCAAGGCAGGAAGAGACAGGTGTTGTAGTGGTTAATTAGATCCTCAGTAGATGCGTATGTGTCAGGGGAGGGGCAGGTATGAATCATATTGATGAGATCAGTGGTGTTTATGTTTTTTATGTTTTGAAAGGAGATGCGTTGGGATTTTTCATTAGCTGATTGTGGAGGGACCTCAAATATGATGACTTTGTGATCAGAAATAGGGAGTGGCAGATTGAAAGAGTGGTGAAAAAGTCAAGTGTGTCCCCTTTGTTATGGGTGGGGAAGGTGACATGTTGAGAGATATCTAGGCAGTCCAGAAGTGAAAGAAAATTAGTAGCAAAGGTGCAATTTGGGGAGTTGATATGTATATTGAAATCCCCCAGGAGGAGCACATTTGATTACATGGTGCAGACAGTGGTGAGTAGGGATGAGAGTTCAGAGAGGAATACAGCTGATGGTTTAGGTGGCCGATAGATGGTGACAATGATCAGTGGGCGGGGACCGGACAATTTAATTATAAGATGTTCAAAAAATGAGTACTGGGGTGAGTGAACAATGGTGGCTCGAAGAGAGGAGTGGTAGAAAACAGCAATCCCCCCTCCGGGCCCATTCGGGCGGGGTTCGTCAGTATATGAGAAGCTAGATGGAATGGCTTGGTTAAGGTGAAAATGATCCTGTGGCTGTTGCAGGTCTCAGTTAGGCAGAGGATATCGAGTTTATTGTCGGTTATAAATTCAGAGATGATGGGACCTTTTTTACTGAGTGAACGAACATTGAAGAGAGCTAATCTCAGTACAGGAGTGGCGTGCTTCGTAGCTAGGGCAACAGGACATAAAACAGTATTGTCAGAAGTGCAAGGAAATCTATTATTAGCGAAATGTGAGGGGCGATGAGACCAAAAAGAAGGAATCAGGAGCAGTTCAAAGCAGGCAGGAGTACAGAGTCAGGACAGGCCAGGAAAGTGATCAGTGATCAGCAGCAACCAGATATGGGGCAGACGGCGGGGCAGGCCACCGGTCCGGCGAGCACAGCCAGGGCAAAGCGGTAGTGGAAGGTGCAGGATCCACAGCAAGGCAAGCAGAAAAAGTGGGTCCAATCAAAGCAACACAACTTGATCGAACTGATCAAGGTAATTGGCAGTTACAAATAAATAAATAAATAAATAAAAATAATTAAAACTAGACGTTGGTATAAAATGGAACACTTTGCAGTCGGATCAAGCTAAAAACAGATACAGCTAAAAACAGATAAGACAGATGCAGATCAGAGACCAGTGAGCAGCGGCAGCCAGATGCGCCAGCGTTCACTCAACTGGTGATGTAAAAGTTATTAATTAAATTATTGAGCCTCTTACTTATGTGATCAATATTACCATGAAAACTGGGATGGTTCCAAAATACATGGAAGTTGCAAAAGTCATCCCACTGTTTAAATCAGGTGACCCAACTCATTTTACAAATTATCATCCAATCTCTATTTAAAAAAAATATATTTTTTAAGGTTCTTGAAAAGTTGGTCTATAATAGAATTTTAAAGCATTTGAATCATAACAGCATCTTATATGAGCATCAATATGGATTCAGAAATAATTATTCTAGTTATGTGGCCCTTCTTCAGCTTATTAACCAGATTTATACAGCTTTAGACAACATCAATTACACTTTAGGTATTTTCTAGGACTTATCAAAAGCCTTCAATACAGTGGACCACAAAATACTCATCTCAAAAATGATATTGTTATGGTTCAAAATATGGTTTTTATGTGGGTTGTGGACTATATAAATTAAAGACAACAATATGCTATGATAAATGCAATGGTTCTATGTCTAACAAAACAAGTTTATGTTGTGGAGTATTTTAAAGGTAAAAAAGTTATATTAAACATATACCAAACTTTTTATTGTTACAATACAATATAATGATAACATTTCTCAGACTTCTACCACTAAATTTCTTGGAGTTGTAATTGATGAAAATCTGTCTTGGAAGAAACATAATATTGATTTGGTCGGAAAAACTATTAAATCTATTGGTACCAGCAAAGTATGTATACTACAGTTTGATTTACCCATATTTAAGCTATTGCAATGTTGTCTGGGCCAGCAGCATTTACACCTTTCCCCTTCTAAACATTGTCCTACTGTCCTGTTAGAATAGCAACATCATCCAGGTATTTAGATTCATATGCTCCACTATTCAAGAAACTCAAATAACTATCCATGTATGATATCAACAAGTTCCAAACATATGATGCAAAGCTTTTTATTTATTAAGCATTACATATTGTGATTTTAAATTATTAGTAAATAACAGTAATTTCTTAGACATTTTGAAAATAAATGCTACATGAACAGAGTATCCAATGTCATTGTATGTTTTAAGAAAAATACTATTAAAACAAAATGTCAATTAAGGTGACAGAAATTAGTTCATATGAAAATAGATCAGAAAAATACAACATGAGGGATTCAACAACCCCATTACTACATTAGTACATTACTAATTATCACAAAATGGTACACAATATCATTCATGATATATATATATATATATATACCACTCAAAATAATTTAAGGGTCAAAGGAAATTGTTTGATCATTTTTGTAAGTATGTCTTTTTAAGCCAGATAGGGTTAGAATATTCCCAGTTGGGTTGTCATTTGGACTATAGACATCATGTTATTATGGGACATGCATTCATTGCACTTATCTTTAGAAATGTTTTAAGTTAACCCAGATTTCCTTTTCATGGATTTGAAGCACAAACTTAGTCAGACTAAACTGACAAACTGCCTCAAAACACCCATTGTGACACCTCATGCACCATTTGCACGTGTTTTGCACGAGTGTCATTCCATGTATGCCAATTTTAGCAATAAAATGGCTGAGCATTTTCCATTCATCATTTTGGGGGTGCATGACTTTTTTTTCACTAGTAATAAACTAGTGTCTAATCAAAAAAATTTTGTTTTGTGTTTTCTGTTCTTGAGCAATCAAAAAATTATTTTGTCATTAGTCGTCACCATTTTAGGTCGTTAGTTTATATTTATATGCACAAATATTTTTGACCCTTAACTTCTTTTGAGTAATATATATATATATATATAGAGAGAGTATTAGAGAGAATAGTGCATTGTACTTCATTTTGACAAGAATTTGTTAAGCAATGCCCTGCTAACCTTTAACTGATTTGATATATTGGTTGCTAAAACGGGCAAAAACAGTTGTTTCCATGCTCTCAAAACATCTCAAAACATCTTACTCTATATCCAATCAAAGCAAAACAACATTGAATGCATGAACATATTAATAAGAATTCAAATGTATACAATGCTTTTAATCACCAAGAAACACCCTCCAGTCCATCCTCCAGATCCAGTTCCTTATAATTATTCTGCATCTACGAATGTCAAGAAAATCAATAACTAGTGAGTTCTAATACTTCACAATAAAAAATCAACTGCAAACAGAAACATAACTTGAAAGCATATCATTATGCAATATGCATGACAATTTAAAATATAATACTACAACTAGTACTACCCCATATTATGACTACTAATAAACACTGCCATCATAACCATTATTGGAATGATCATGATCATCAAAATCACAATCATAAGAACAATTGTATCTTACCTTAACTTGATGGGACCAGAATTCTCCCTGTTGAACAAAAACACATAAAACACAATTAATAACTCTAATTAACTGTTTATTTTAATACCATCACCTCCTAAAATAAATAACTTGTGAAAAGATTTGATTCAATTACTCATACCTTATTTAAAAAAATCTGGGTCTACACCTAACTCCAAATTTGTCATCAATAGAACGCATATGAGAGTTCCTGAATGGCCCATGCATGACACTCCAGAAGTAGTGTAGCTGTATATGTTGTTATATTTATGTTTTTGGCTGTAATTCAAATGGTCCACTAGTTCATTATATAGTGGACTAACTAGAGTAATTTATTAGAAGCTGGCTCACACCAGGGCCATGCAGAGACCTTTTGGCAGATGCACATCAACCTTAGAAAATTTTTATTTTTATTTTTTATTATTATTATTTTATTTTTTTCAAATCAAATCAACGGGGTACATAGGACACGGTGCTCAGTACCTGGAGCAACAGAGTTTGTGGTCCAATATCAGCTTAGAAAACACCAAATTAGCCTGCTTGTTTAACAAATTTTGTTATTATTGATTATGCAACGAAGCATTGTCAAACATCAATTCCATGAGGCTATTCTCGACAGATCACAGGCAATACATTTCGGCTAGCGAAGCTCAAGCTTTATCTGAAGTTCATATTACGTGCATTCTAATATTTCTTAATAACATAAATAGCCTTATTTTACCCTAATGATGACACTACATACACTAAAGCTGTCAAGTTGGAAACCCATAGGTTTACGCATCCTTGTTTTATATTGTCCTGCTTATGGAAATATGACCAACATGCTTTTAGTGGTAGATTAATGCCTTAAAACAAGCCCACTTTCCTGTGATTCCAGGGACAACGTCCGTCTATTCCGGAAGAAAAAATGTTTTATTTTTGGGGGAAATATTTATCCCTATTTCACAATGTAATCTTGATATTTTTAGTCACGCTTGTGCGCACCCCTGTGTGTAACAGACAGGAGGGTGTACGCCGTTGTCCACATGCCTATGCAGACGCACTCACATTGTGCTGTTAAACTAACATTGAAACAGCTGACTTAAAACCAGGTTTGTGGTGGTTTTATCGCAAACGTTTTTGCAGCTTCAAGATACCAATACGTCAAAAATGGCCACACATTTTAAGACCAGTTCACTTGTTATTTAAACAACGTGAGTGCTGGACATTAAAATGACACCTGCAGCGGTCTGAAATTAGAAAAGACATTTGCATTTGGGTTACCGCTGCTTAGCGCCGGGTGTAAAGTTTCTTAGTCAGGTGTTGAACCACCACAAGCCACCAGAACAACTTCAATGCACTTTGGCATATATTCTACCTCTAGTCTAGCATATATTCTAGTCTCTGAAACTACTGGAAGGATGGAACGCCATTTTTTAAAAAGATATTTTCTCATTTGGTGTTTTGATGATGGTGGTGGTGGAGCGCTGTCAAACACGTTGGTCCAAAATCTCCCATAGGTGTTCAATTGGGATGAGATCTGCGAAGGCCATAGCATATGACTCACATCATTTTCATACTCATCAAACCATTCAGTGACCCCTCATGCCCTGTGGATGGGGGCATTGTCACCCTGGAAGAGACCACTCCCATCAGGATAGAAATGTTTCATCATAGGATAAAGTTTATCACTACGAATAACTTTGTATTGATTTGCAGTGACCCTTCCCTCTAAGGCAGGGGTGGGCAGCTCCAGGCCTCGCGGGCCGGTGTGTATGCAGGTTTTTACCACCACCAGTTAACCTGGCTCAATCAGCTAATTAGTTGTATACACCATCACCGATTCACTCGTAAATTACAGAACGATAAAACGCAACAAGACACTAATCTTGAAAATTCATTAGCTGCTGTTCATATCGTAGAATGTAGATTAAAATATCAGATCATGTAAAAGATTGGGCTAATTAAATAATTGTTAACTGGTGGCAGCAAAAACCCTGGAATTGCCCATCCCTGCTCTAAGGGGACAAGTGGGCCCAAACCATGCCAGGAAAATGCCCTCCTCAGCATAACAGAGCAACCGGACCCCCTCACTGTAGGGGTTTTTCCTATAATTTGACACCCATCTGTATAAAATGTATATTCAAAAAAATAATAAATCTGAGTGTGACTTAGTCATACATATTGTTAGTTGCTCATATTGAAGAAAGTTTCTGAGGTTATTTCATGGTATTATTTTTGAATTATCAGGCTAACTTGTTAACCTACTTTGTGGAATACCCCTTGGGCCCTTGATTAAAATATACAATACCTTCCCTGACTGAAAATGGTTATATTGTGGTATGTAAAAAGAGTGTTCATCTATATTCGGAGTCATTAATGATAATACTGTATTGTTGCATTCAATACAATTGATTATACTTATTTGTTCAAATAAAAATATAAGACATGCCATATAATATATAAGAATAGGAACGCATGGTATGCTGAATGGTAATAGGTGATTGACAGCTTCTTACCAGTGGATTTCTTCTTGTAATAAACCACTCCTGCGATTGTGATGATCAGCCCCAGAACCAGGCCAGAAGCCCCAATGATCACCTTGTTTCTCTTTACTTCAGACATGCCAGGGTCTGAAAAACACAATATTCTCCCTCAGATAATTTGGATTATGGAAATTATATAATAATGGTATCAATTAGTCTAAGAGCTTGATCTGAGATTCATTTTAAAATGTAAATGTAATGTTTCAAATGTTTAATTTTGTACAATGATTTTATTCAAAGGGGAAATACATAGATCATGCATTTATAATAACTGAATAACCTCCATCTCCTTTTGTACTAAAAATAATCCAGAAGATTGCTGAAGATATGGTCAAATTACTTTCTAATCAAATGCAGTATTCAACATAAAACACAAGTATTTTGTGTCATCAAACAAGAGTTGATCTGACAGTAAATTGAAAAAATGTATTCACGACAAGATGGGCTACTGGTCAGCTCATCCAGTTACTGTTACCGTGTGTGGATGAGCCCCCCAGTCTGGTATCGGATCCAGTGCTAGTGCCAGCTATGCATGCATAACTGACTGCATTGCCTGAGAGGAAGGAATCTCTGCTCATGGGACTGCCATGTCTCATTGGGCCCCAACAACTATACACTGCCTTACAAATAATTGTCTTACCCCACTTGACCTCCTTTCCATTCGGAAGACTTTTGTGCTCCACCTTGCAGGAGATGGTCTCTCCTGATTTGGGTGTGTACTCCAGATATGAGTGGATCTGATAGTACCAGTTTCCATTAGCCAGCTCCTCTGTGGATGTCACGTCAGACGTAACCTCCACGCCATCTCTCAGCCAGGTCATTTTGATTCCTCTGGGGTAGAAGTCATAGGCACTGCATGCTAGCACGGTGATGTGTTTGTGACTGCCATGGGTGGCAGATTTGATTTTGATGGTGGGTTCAACTGAAAACAAGCATACACGTCAGGTTTTATTTGCCTTTCCTCAGACCCTATTATGCAATTTCCAATTTCAATCATCCACTATACCCTCTCATTTTTTTTTCCATAATATACATCATTTAATATAGTACAGATTTCAATGGAATGACTGAGATTCCATCATAAAGCACAGGAGCAGGTCTCCTATTGAAGAAATGCTTTCAGATTGAAGCTTAAATAATTTATTGAAATGTTAAAACGGATGAGGAGTTTTCTTTTGGAGGAGAACAAGGCATATATGCTTAGGCTGGTCTGAAGGTCTTACTGTGGTTGTATTTCTAAAAAGGAAAATTTCTATCATGCATATCTGCAAATATGGTTGTAATACCTATTTATGCCTTATACACCTGTAAAGCAACTAATACACCACCATTCTGATTCTGGGAGGCATTTTGTATTCTCGTAACAAAATCCCTGCCAGTAGTTCACAAACACTCAGTACATCATGTCCATTATGTTTAATCAGTCTGCATCAAAGACATACATTATTTTATTCCACTCATCAGCCTTTACATTAAGATACACAATACATATATTATTGCACTAAATTTATTTAAATAAAAAATTTATTATTTTTTTTACCATCAATAGACTCCTTGTTAGTAACTTTCAAATGTAAGCTTCTGACCACATTTGTATTTTTATCCATTTTAGAACTACTCACCTGCCTTATCCAGTATGCTCTCAAAATCCAGTTCAGCATTAGGCCTGCAGTATGCATCCAAATCAGTATGCCGTTGTTCTGCTGATCCATCTTTGTTCCATATCTCTGCATTATACACTCCATGTGCAGTGTAGCCAATATATTTGTTCAGAGTGCTGTTGTAGCGCACATACTCCAACTTATTAAAGATATGACTGTAAATGAACTCTAGGTCATTCAGGTCAGGTGAAGTGAAATGGCACTCATACTGAAAATAGAAAAAATAGCCATCTGATGAAAAAAAAAAATGCAAGTCAGAAACAATCCCATGTTAAAATAGTTTTCATCTTAATGTAAATTACTTATAAGTAGAGTTGAGGGATTGCTGCAGGGAGTGATGTGGAGGGCTGAGGATTTGGGAGTTGCTGTGGGGGTGGGGGAGAGGGTGCATTGTGTTGTTATGTAAATTATCAATTGGGAAATAGAAATAAAAATATATTTCACAATGCAAATCTGATTTAGAATTATTCTTTGACGAACCAGGTTCCATTTAAAATCCAACCTTCCCGAAAGAGTTAACATTATTGAAAGTAAATATTTGTTGAGAGATGCGGACTATTATATTCCCTATCAAATCAAACAAAATCCACAAACCTTCCATACTTTGTGTGATGGTCTTTATTATTTATAATTACAAATGAAATGTATGCAACCAGCACTTTTTTCTGTACATATTTTAAGATATGTCTTCTCTGAGATACTATTATTGTAACATAATTGACACCACCATATAACTGAATACTTTCCATAAACACTGATAACTCTTAACACTTAACTTGCCTGTGCATTTCCCAGAAAACATTCACTTTCTGGGTTTTTAAAATTATTTCAGCTTAGTGTATGCTTCTGATAACACGGCCAGACATTGTGCGTGGTCATTCTGTTGTTGTCCAGAATAGCCACTGCCTCCCATCGCAACCTAGAGTATTATGATAAACCCGGTCTAACAACGCAAGTCAGCCACTTGCTACAGAAGTCAATGGACTGCATTCACAAAAATTTCCATCGACATCCATTGCGTTTCAATGTTAAACAGGAAATATTCTTCTAATTTCTGTAGAATGTGTATCATTGCACAAATACGTGTCATATTGCTTTAATATTCTTAAATTTCTCGTGTACATTACTTTATTTATGCCTTTCAGGGCTCAAACCCCCAATTGCCATTTGTGGCTATATTTAGGCGACTGAGCAACACAGCTGCTGGTACCCTATTGTTTTTGTTCAGATTTTTCACCTTTCACCTAAAATTCCCCTAAGCTGGTTTGGCCTAGAATCACCAAACTTGGTAGGGCTGTTGGGATGGCCAAACTCGTGGGGCTCTATCTTGGCAATCTTAGCGCTTGGTCTAAAGCCCATGGCGCAAGTGCATTCAGGGCATGTCCAAGTCTACTTTTACTAGTTAGACGGTGTGTTATTTGAGCGCTAAGTATGGCGCAAGGTGCAAATGGGCTGAATTTAGTCTCCTCATTAATTATAGGTGTGTCTTGGGCATAACATGCAATAAACCAATCAAAATGTCATATCCCATTCCCTTTAAAAGCCATCTGCGTTTTCATTTTGCGGATTGCTAATATGATAGCTGACAGTAAGACTGTAAAAACAGTGATTTACAGCTGGCAAAACATGCTCGTGCGCGTAGTTAAAGCTTGCCAGCTAGCAATAGGCTATATCTGTCATGGATCATGCCTTTCTTTCCTTATCTCCGCGTTTTGTATTCCTTTTTTCTTTTATCGGTAATCTATCGGATTTTTCTGTGTTCCGCTACGGGTTTTGCTTTCATCTTGGTAATTAGTGAGTTCACCTGTCCTGCATTTCCGCTCACTACTTATACCCCGCTTCCTCCTTTTCTCGTCACTTCCATGTTATTTCACATAACATTCTAACATTCTCGGTAAAAGGTGGTAAAAGGTATAGGAAGTTGTGCTGCTATCGACCGCTTTGCTTCTCAACACGGGACTTGCTAGCAGTACAATTTAGAAAATAAAGTTTAGTGCACTCTTTCGCTCTTTATCACTTTATTTGGTTTCTTTGTTTTCCACTCAAACCTACGAGTGCTCTCACCCTAAGTTTTAAGGGTGTTTTGTTTTCCTCATTCTTTTCTTTTTGTTCACTCCACAACGGGAGTTAGATAAGCGTGACTGCTTTTTTTGTTTGTTTTGCTCGGATATCGAGTTCCTCGTTTTTATTGCAAGGTTATTTGTGTTCTCCTTATTTTCCCGTCCACTACAGATTATTGTCCGTTTTAAAAGGATTGAGGTAATGGAGTGGCCAGCTCAATCCCCCGACCTCAACCCCATTGAAAACTTGTGGGGTGACATTAAAAATGCAGTTTCTGAAGCAAAACCCAAAAATTCACAGGAACTGTGGAATGTAGTTTGTTCATCCTGGGCTGAAATACCTGTTTCTATGTTCCAGAAGTTGGTTGACTTGATGCAACGCAGATGCGCAGCAGTTATCAAAAACAATGGTTATGCCACTAAATATTAGTTCAGTAATTTAAAGTGAAGTTAAATCTAGAAAATGTCTTCAGTTTACACAGTAAGTGCTTGAGTTTGAAGAGAAAAATGTCGACACTGCTATTTTTTTTTGAACAGATTAATATTACTTTTCCTTGCTTTCTGTAAAAGAATAACGCAGACTTGATCAAATTTGTTAATGCTTTGATTTGGAATTGAATGTGTAATATTTCCACTACATTTGAAATATAGAACTAAAAGCTATTAAAAAATATTTGCACTTTATTCACTTTTTTTTAACGCACTGCTATTTATTTGAACACCACTGTATATGATTTTTACAGACCTTTTGCATATGGGTGTCTCGTTTCAAAGTTAAAATTTACCGTTCGCACATAGGTTCGCTAACCTACTCTAATACAATAAGCCCAAACACCGAAGTTAGCGGTCTCTGTATCTCATTTCAAAGTTAGAAGTTTTGTTAGAAGCCGTGTCACTTCCGGCCGTCGATGGTTGGTTTTGGAGCCAGGCACTACTGCTGTACAATTGCTACGACCATCGTTTAACGTTACAGGAAAATTTCCGTTTCTTGCCGACTTGGACCCTGTTTTACGAACCATTACCACCATTCTGATTGGTAATATATAATATTAGTCCATTGGAGCATATTTAGATAACGTTACAGGTTCAATTTACCTCAAACAAGTCCAGTTTATATATAAACCTGTAATTTGGAAGTGAAAACGAATATGAAACTTTTTTATTAAACCAAAATTAAAATATATTCAGTGGAACTTGCAGAATTTACCTAACGCTATCGTACTTGCCTATTCTGCACGCACTAAAATGTGTGGTTCACTTTATAAGCTAAAATCCCAGTTGAAAACATGTTGCAGTGCTGATTATTCATCAGACTATTACGAGGATATTGAGTCTCTATTGTTCTGCCATTTATTCTACAGCCAATTACTGAAAATAAGCAATTTAAAGTGCATACTGCATATGCAATACATATGGGAAAATATGCAATACATATTTTCCCATTATGGAAATTGTTTACCTGTGTAGTCTTTCCTTTTATATCAGATAATATCTATTTAAAAGATATATCAGGTGTGTAAAAAAAGAACAGCAGCTTGGCTCATGTGTGGTGCAGGGAAAACCAAGTCCCCATACTTCTGGTAGTACAAAAGTAGAAAAATTATTTCCACACACACAATTCACCACTGCTCATGCTTTTATTGGTTGATGTTTGGTCAAAGGCTTTTATCAAAACATTTACAGTAAATGCCTGACTACTATTGGTTGTAGTAAAATAAGTTATATAGGTTTGCAATAACACTTCCAAAATCTCTGGCTGTACCTGCTACCAAGCAGTAATTGGAGATACATTTCAAGTAGGCTATAAATACACTGCTCAAAGAAATTAAGGGAACACTTAAATCACACATCGTGGATCTTGATGAACGAAATATTCAAGTTGAAAATCTTTATTAATTACATTGTGTAATTCGTCGAGAACAAAATGATGTAAGAACGGTCAATGGAAACCAAAATCATTAACCCATTGAGGGCTGGATTCAAAATCACACCGAAAATCAAAGTGAAAAATTGAGATCACAGGCTGATCCAACTTGTGTGAATTTCATCACGACAACTCATAATGTGGCTCAGTAGTGTGTATGGCCCCACCTGCCTGTATGCACTCCCGTGATTACACCAAACATTTTCTTCCGGGGGTGCATGCCCCCGGACCACCCTACTTAAAGCTTGTCCTGCATCCTCAGTTTTGCAACCCACCAGCTACCACTGCTGTAAAGGCATTTTATTGACAAAACTTTCTTGCCACTTTACAGGGCAGAACCATGGTGAAAAAGAGGAGGGAGGTCGCAATCCAGTGCCCCGACACTACTTATTTAGTGCGTGAGGTTCTTTTGATATTTATTCTCACCGTTTATCGAGATACGCCTCCTTTTCTGAGGTTGTTTTGATTTGCATTGTGCTCGGGACGTTTTGCTCCCGTTTTTTTGTTTACCTCTTCCTGTGCGGGTTCTACCGCTTTTGTGGCGTGTTTTTCAAGATACGCTTTTAGTATCCTTATCAGTCACGCTTGGTTCTCCGAACCTTACACCAACCCTTACACATATGGTTTTGGCATCGACAAGTTGCTGACTGAGTCTTCTTACCTTTCTAAATCCTGTCCAAGCAATGTGTAAATCTATTCAACATAACTTCTAATACATGCTTCAGGCGTTCCTGTCTCCAGGGATGATTATTCCAATACAGAGGAACTTCTGACTCCTCAAGCAAAAAAGGTCACTACATCACTGTGAAACTCCCTAGGTGTTCCAGTCGGATTGTGCCAGTGTACATGCCTGTGCTCTCCCTCATTCGAAAGACATTTTTTTGCCTACATTGAGTACCCCGTCTTCAGTCAAGTATGGACTTCTCCACCCAGAACAGTTTGTTCACTTTCTCATCACATTGCTATTCCAGTATCTATTTTCCTTGATGTATATGGACACTATTGTTTTGAATATCAGTTCCACATTTTAAGTATACCCATCATCTTGCAATGGTCACTGGGTAAAGATAATGCCAAAGATAATGTAACTGAAACCGATGTGATTTATTCCAAATCATTTTTTTTATCCAAATGAAGTGAGACATGTATTGCTGTTTCTAAAGTGAAAAAAATTTAATGCATAAATGCAATTAATGCACAGAGTTCAGAGCTTAAGGAGTTTAGTAGCTCTTTGTGGAAAATGTAGAATGTACATGCATTTTCCCATTAAAGGTATACTATGTAGTTTCAGAACACCAGATGGCGATATAGAGCACATAGGAGATCATGGTCACTCTGATCAAGCTGTCCTCTTCCCCTGGCCCTGCCCCTCACCCACCATGAACACGACTGCCCCTCACCCTTACTCTGGGGCTGCGACCACTGGAGATTGATGGCTACAGAATGAACCGAGCAGAATTACAAAATTATGATTTTGAATTATTTTATGAAAATGAACTGTGGTCAAATTTACAGAGCAATAGCTAAGATTACTAACTTATATGCTTTGAGCATGTAATGTAGTCTCCATTTACATGATCAAGGTTTGGTCAAACAACATGATAAATAGACTCTTGTTTCAATTAAGTGTTGTAGTGTGTAAGTTGTGCCTAGCTGCGCCCGAGATGGACCATGTCATCCAATCAGCCAGTCTAATATTTCATTGCATAGTACAGCTACCTGCGACAGCAGACCAAAATCAACACAGGGAAAACAGTAGCCTACAGAATTTTGCATTTACTTGAACTTCCACCAATATTCAGTGCTTGATTTATTTATAGGATGAAAGAGGAACAGGTGCTGTCTTTTCCAAGTCGGCCCATTATGTCCACCGAAATGCACAAATGACATGGCATCTGGATAATTTCAAACAGTAATAGAAGAGATGGTTAATGGTAATAGCCTCCTCAGTGGGAATATCGCAGTCTGGATTTAGCCGTGTCCTAACCGTAGTGCTATAGCTAATGCACTGCTAGTTGCTCGCATGCGACCACAACCAGTGTTCGAGGAGGAGAGGGGCTCACTATTCAAACTGTCACGTTCTCTTCATATTCAGAAGAAGTTGTCCCCTACTCTCAAAACTCATGGGGAACAACCATTTTGTGACTGTTTTTTTGAAAGAAATTCTCCTGGGGGTGCATGCCCCCAGACCCCCCTAGTAGAGGCTTAGCCCCCCTAAACATATATTTCTGGCGACACACCTGCTCCTAATTAGGTAGTGTTTTTAAGTTCCCTCATCATTAATGTAATGGCGACATGTAGTCCAGCAGTCTCTCGTGTTTGTGTTTGTTAATTTTAATGTGTTTTGTTGTGTCTGGCTTTTGTCTTTATTTTTTTTTATGCGCTGTGTGTCTAGTGGGACGGGAAAGCGGGCTGGAGATTTCTCAGGGCACTGCTGCTGCTCGTTTTGATAATATTGACGAATTGTCTAGTCAATATAATTTTGTTTGTGGTCGTCACCATGGAGACGCATTCGCAACATATGCTAGGGAATGTCCGTTGGATCTGCAGACTGCAGCAACAAAGTTACCATCGCTCTTCACCGGAGTTGAAGATGTCGGGACTGATCCGGGAGTGCAGGCAATCTTCAAAAGGCAACCAGGGAAGAAGAACATAATGCGGGGGAGGAGTGAGGAGACGACTGGGAAGATTGACACAGTTCGGTGCTCCATTTTGGCGGTGTACAGAGACCGCGGCGCTGCGTGTATGGAGGAGAGTCGTGGAGGCGGAGTTGGTGTGTTGGACTGCTTGGTGACACTGGACATCTCGGGACAGCGGGGGCTATTTTTTAATCATGGCTGTATTGCACATTAATTCACTTAATTCACTTGATTGATGTCATGATTCTGTTGGATGTCTTTGTTTGATATGTTTGTTTGTGTGTTGTGGGCCTGTCCCACTGTCTGTCTTTTTTGTTGTTGCTGGGGCTACAACTGAAGTTCCCTAGCGGAAAATAAGTTTTCTATTCTATTTTTTCTATTCTATTCATTATTTATCAAATGGTTTGTTTTAGTGGTCATATATCCACAATTTCACCAATTAGGAGACATCATAACGTATTACCTATACTAGCTAAATCCCCAAATACCTCGCCTCGGATGACTACTTTTACTTTTGATACTTAAGTACATGTACTTATATACTTTGACTTAAGTATACATTTCCAAGTGGTACTTTTAACTTTTACTTTTTTTATGTGGGTATTTGCACTTTTACTTAAAGGTCCCACATCATGGAAATTGGAGTTTAGCTACTTTTAGCATTTATATGCAGTGTAGCATGATACTTATGTGCTGGTAAAATATTAAGTCGGTACTACCTGCCATTTTTTTTGTTGCTACATAACAAAAAAATCACTCGGCTTAAAAGTCTGTTCAGAATTGGCAATAAAAAAAAACTGTAAAATACAGTTTGATTGCTAACATTATTTAAGGACGGCTCAGTCAGTGACCGCAGGTAGCCTACTGTTAGCAAGCCAGCTAACGTTAAACTCTGTCTATTTTCTAAAAGTGAAACTGTCTAAAGTGTGGCTGTGTTTTACCAAAAATTATTCAGATGAATGCTTAAAAACAATAGCTTGCAGAGGGGGAACACGTCAATAATGTCGCATTTGTCGACCTATAGTATACATTTGAAAGCATGCAGGGATGCATCTTCGACTGCTTGAAAAGTAACGTTAGCCTACAGGCTAAGTATAAATTAAACAGTTAAGAGGTAATCGCTATATTATTTGCCTTTGTAAAAAATACGTTCTTTAATGTTTTCGTTTGCTCTTTTTTATTTGTTTCTTTGGTTTTTCAGAACGAAAGTGTAGTGTAGACGAGTGATTGTGATTCCGGGTCAGTTAGCCAATCAACGCAGAGCATGTGAAAAAAACCTGAACCGCCCACCTAAAACGGGCTGTTCAGCTGCAAGAGTAAAAAACTCATTTATTAGCAGCCAAATTATTTAATCACCTATGCACAGGGTGCGATTTGTGAAAAAACCAGAGGGGGGGATAATTTGAGGAACGCTTTTATTCAACAACAAAAATACCACACAACGGCGGGAACAACAACAACAGTAGGCTATATGAAAAGTTGTTTTTTGTTTTTAAAATTTAACTTAACAACCTTTATTAGTAATAGTCACAAAGTCACAACAATATATCTAGGTCATATTCATGCTGGCGTTTGTGTTCGCTGGGGATGGTAAGGTAATTACTTCGGTTTGCGTCTGTTCGCGCTTTGGTGAATTTAATTAAATAAGTCCGTATTAGCGTTCCTGTTAGTGCTGGGTGATAAAAAGAGTAACTTCGTTTAAACTTTGTTTGCGGTTTAAAGGGGAGATGTGTAAACCAGACGTGTAAACCAGAGGGGGGGGAAATCCCCACCATCCCCACCGGCAAATCGCACCCTGCCTATGCATATTCAATAGTTAAATACTCAAATCCACCTGCACCGTAGCTGAAATAGCTTTGTTCAGATCATTTTGAATAGTTTTATGCCCTATCCACTGGAGTAGTATTACCTGGGGACTTCATGTGATTTGTGGAGGTCGTATGTGATCTTAATCCCGAGCTAATCTGCATATCCGTAATTTGTAAAGTCAAAATTCCCCACAGTAAATGACCTACCATATTTCGCACAAAACAGGTAATCTGATAATATTAGTACTGTGTGAATCGGCATAATCCCGGGGATTTCATAACTAAATTTCACTGAAATACTGACTGTGTTTATCCTGTGCGAATGCGCCACATGAAACTCGTTGTGGGATAATTCCTAAATCATATGAGGTCACTAGGTAGCCTAATACCCTAGTCCAGTGCGAATAGGGCTTTACTACCCTCGTCCAGGGGTTTTCAAAGTGGGGGCCGCGGCCCCATGGGAGGGCGCCAGGGGGGCCAATTGGAAGGGAGAGGAAAATGGGAGAATTTTTTTAAAATAATAATAATAAAATAACATTTAAAAAATACATTTCAATTCAATTCATAAGATTATTGTGTTACGTTGAGCTGCTGAATCAAAATAGGGTCAAAAGTATTGTGTTGTGTATTAAGAAGCTGTATGTTAGATTTTTTTATATTTGCCAGTGTAATTTAAAAGTTTTTTTAAAGCCATTTCGTAATAGGGGGGCCCTAGCCAGAGGCTACGGCTATTTGGGGGTCCTTGGCATGGAAAAGTTTGGGAACCCCTGCCCTAGTCCAGTGCGAATAGGCCATTTGACATCCCGGAGAACACAGACTTTAAGCGTGCAGCCTGAACGTCATCATAGCAGGAAGGAAGCTCAGTCAACTCCCTGCTCTGTTATCCCAATTTTCACTCTTGTTAACTTATTCCTCTAAATGCCAGCTCACGGCAACCCAAGAATTGCATCGATCAACCTCTCAGGAATGTCACGGTTTTCTGCACTAACGTTATTTTGTTATGTGTGCACCTTCATCAATAAAATTACAATTCTCAAATTTGCACGGTTACACTACTGTCATGCTCCTTCGATTTTGCTTAATTTGAACAGACCTGAATTACGTAGCCTAAATAATGAAAGCCATCTCTCGCAAACATTGAACATCTCCTGTAGCAACACACTTGGATAAAAAATAATAGGCTTTCCTTTAAACAACACACATGGCCAGTAATACACGCGATTCCGTTAGCAAGCTGCCTGTAACTAATCCACCTCGATGTAGGCTACTACGAGCATTTAACGATAAAGCTGACTTACCGAGCCCACTCACTGGATAACATTGATAGGAGGTTTCCAGGATGTTAGCCAAATTAAATGGCAAAAGATAACGTTACAAAAAGTGAGCTAGTTTAGGCTAACGTTAGTTAAATAACTAACGTTAGCAATTAGATAGTTATTAACACGATAAAACATCTCTCTCTCTAATACAGTAATGGTCTACTCTACTCGAAAATGGCGGTGAAGATTATTATATTGCTGGACAGCTGAACTCATGTTCTGAATGGTTAGACATTATGTCAATCATCAGGACGAGAATGCGCACAAGAACACCCATGATTGGCAGTGCTTCACGGGGGGTCTGAAAAACGCGTCATAATCCACAATTATCCAATCATGTCATATAAAGTCCCCCATTGATTTCCAATGGTCAAGTGAAGCAGTCAGACACTGTGCCTCACTGAAGTTCCTTTTAAAAGTCAAAGGGTGGCGTTGTTTTTTACGGGATGATTTTGTTTGTGGTCATCACCATGGAGACGCATTCGCATCATGCTCGGGAATGTCCGTTGGATCTGCAGCCAAGGAGTTTTCCACCATCGCTCTTCACCAGAGTTGAAGATGTCGGGACTGATCCGGGAGTGCAGGCACTCTTCAGAAGGCCACCAGGGAAGGATAAGATAATGCGGGGGAGTGAGGCGGTGCGACTGGGAAGGCTGAGCTCCGTTTCGACAGTGACAGAGACCGCAGCACTGCGTGTATGAAGGAAAGGTGGAGGCGGAGTTTGTGTGTTGGACTTATGACACTGGACATCTCGGGACAGCGGGGGCTGTTTCTAGTCATGGCTATTCCACTTTAATTCACTTAAGTCACTTGATTAATGCAATGATTATATTGTATGTCTTTATTTGAAATGTTTGTTTGTGTGTTGTGGGTCTGCCCCACTGTCTATGTCTTTTTTGTTGTTGCTGGGGCTACAAGTGAAGTTCCTGAAAGGGAAATAAAAGTTATTCTGTTCTATTCTATTCTATTCTATTCTAGACAAGCACTGAACTATATAAGAAGATACAAGGCATATTTTTGAATCTAAGCAATTTTATTTTTAGCTTCACAAGGGAAAGTCGAATGTCGGTGATGATTCAATATTAAAGAAAGCCTATGTTGTGTTGTGTGTGATTGTGTGATATGCATGTTCTTTTTCACCCATTTTTTTTGGTGAAGCACTGCTTCACCTGTTGTCTTAGAGAAACCTCCTCTGTTATACAGGTATGGAGCAATGGATTACAGTTTGGCTGCTTGCTCTGAGACGCTGAGCCTGTAATGTAGCTGCAACATCCTCTGCTGTCTCATCTCACGAAACAGTTTTTTTTTTTCGTAGTCGACATATCATAGCTCGCTCCAAAATTAATATGTGATGACAAACATGTTGAAAATTAGCAAAAAGGCAGTCAATTTATTATGTTATGAACTGCATCCACAAAACAACAGCTTGTTCACGGTAGGCTACTAAGGGATGTTCTCCATCGACTTCCACTCAACAATACAGCATGTCTCCCTGTCCCAATCATAGACTGTACAAAGGTCACAAGACGCCAGGAACAATAAATGTTGTCTCTACCTTCTGGTCCCGCCCCTCCGAGTGAGGGCAGTGAGAACCATATAGAAGCAGTGACCCCAGGACTCAACCTGTCGCTCTGATTGGTCCTGAACAAATATTAATACCATGTCCAAACGACACAATATTTTTAAAAAATCAGCACATGCACAGGCATTAATGAAGGAAATGCACCTATTGCAATTACATTTTTTTGCGGGAAAACTATTTTGTGGGAGTATTTAGACCACATCGCTGCCATTGACTTACATAGTGAAAAACCTATACTGGAGCCAACCGCAGTGGCGCTAGTGAGCAACGGCACAATGGCGGCTCCCAGCCCAACCAGGAAGTGAGCTTCAAAACAAAAGCCCAGTCTTGGCCCCTTGGTTCTATAGAGTGTTGCCTAGGAGGTATAAACAACAACAATAGCAACGGCATCAGGGTGCTAGCAATTTGGTGAATCCGAAATAAAGAATGAGTTCATCAAAAGTTATTGTTTCAATATTTTTTCATTACTTAGTAAACGTTATGTTAACGTTATGTTAAAGCAACAGATCACTCGAGGATTCGTGCGTTACTGGATATAATCACTGCGGAGAGTAGGCTACCTACCTTCGGTCTCGTTGCTGCGACGTCACCGCAGTGATTATATTTCCAATAACGCACTCCCTATCGTGATCTATTGCTAAAATAGCCTACGTAGGCTAAGTTCATGTCAATTGCTTAAAGGGTAACAAAGCATTAAAACCACTTATTTTAGATGATAACTGATACATTTGGGTTTTTCTAAGTATTACTCATTGATCCTGTCAAAATCTTGAAGAATTACTGCAGTCAGCGCAAAAAAGCATAAACTTTAAGAATCCGGCTCAAAAGTGTCTCTAGTGGTAAAACATTAGGTACTGCATGTTCAATCTGTGATTGAAGTCTTTGCCTACGTATTTCTCCCTCGGTTACGAAATAGAAACCTGTACAGCTACGCCCACCGATAGTTCCGTGGCTACGCCCTGAAGTTTTGGAGCAAGGGCGGCCTACGCAGCAGCTACAAATGCAAATCTCAGGGCAGCGGTTCATCTGGAAAAAGTAAATGTGATTGCTGCGATTAAATTAATTATAGGCAGTGTTGGGGAAGCTACTTTGAAAGCATAGCTTTGCAAGCTACCATTTACTTCACACTGGAAGAAGTTGAACTACAGCAAAGCTACCCTAGGGAGAAATCTAGTTTGGTTAACTAAAGCTACTTAGAAAAAGTAGTTCAAACTACTTTGTAAAAAAAAAAAATTGTACATTGTACATTGTACATGTGATACAAAATTATAACAAAATATAATACAAAAAAGTCACATGCCTGCAAAAAATGCCACTCAATTGAGTTTTTTGCAAAAAGTTCCCACTTGTTCACAGGTCATATATAAACCAAAAAAATAAAATACCGCACTATTCATGGAAAAGTGCAAGGAATGTCAGCTTTGGTTTTGTATACAATGTCCATCAGTCAGACACCTGCCTTCCAAGTGCACCAAGCAGGATTACTCAAGTTAGCCTTCTAACTTCTAAAATAGCATGCAACGACTTCTCTGAACATTTGTTAATAAATAGCAATAATCAATACTCATGACTAATTGACACCTAATATATTCAAGTTTAGTTTTACAAATTCAGATTCAAAACATTAAAAACTATAGCCAAATATTTTTCACAGGTGAGCTGACAATCCAGCTTCCTGGAATACCCCTGAGACCTAAACCTGTCCTAAACAAAACAATCCCATCTGGGCTTTTCACAAGGACAAAATGGCAAGAAATGTTATATTTTTGTTGTAAACAAATCTGGATTTTGTATTATTATCTGACTACAACTAAAACAGTAAAGAAAAAAATATTTAACTTGCACCTTTTTAGACCGTTTGACCGACTTGAGCTCTAAAAAATGTGTTGCTCTGTTGTCTCACTCGTCAGTTTTATAACATCTGACTTGTACAATCTTAACAACTAAAAAAGTATTCAACTTGCACCCTGGGCATGCCTTCACAGCAGTCAGGATGAAAGAAAAAGGGGGCGGGGCTGGTCAAAGGGGGTTCAATTACAGTAAAGAAGTATGTACTGCACGTCATATATACAACAGCCAATAGTAAATTACTGCCTACTTTTCGCCACCAAAACGCTAGTTAGCCAAAATAAAATACTCTTCCTATAAAATGCTAAACATTGTGATGAAATGGACCGGATCAATCTCTAGCACATGGCTATGTCCAAATAGCTATATCAGTAATCAGCTAAAAAAAAAAACTGTGGTTTTAGGGTTTACTTACCCTTTACGTGATTCCAAAGTCTACATTTTTAGCATCATTAGTTTCAATCAATATGGTTGAACTTAAAATAAACGTATCAAAAAAGCTGACTACCGTTTGAGGGTGTCCTTGCTTTTTCACATGACTGTATGTTCATGTCAATTGCTTAAGTGATTCCAAAGTCTACTTTTTAAGCATAATTTGTTGAATTAGTTTACCTTAATCAATCAATATGGTTGAAATGAAAATAAAATAAACTTGTGTCCAGATATGTAAAAAAAGTTAAATACATTTTTAAAAAAACTGACTACCGTTTGAGGGTGTAGCTACTTACATTTTCACAAAAGCAATAGATCACTCGAGGTTCGTGCGTTATTGGATAATCACTGCTGAGAGTAGGCTAGACCTGCGGTCTCGTAGCTGCGATGTCACAGCAGTGATTATATTTGCAATAAGGCACTCCCTCTCGTTATCCAGCCTATTAATTAATATTAGATTATATTGCCAAAATTACGGATGCAAAAACCTCTAGAACTGGAGCTAGAAACATCTAGAACTAGTAACAATGTAGCCCACGTCCCAAGCCTGCATTACGTTGCAGATCCCCATTCGCCACCCTTTTTGAGTAGCTATACCATTTAGACAGGCTATTATTAGCGATTAGACGAGCTCGTTGTTTCATATTCTTTTTTCCTTGAGTTTTCGTTGCACTTTGCTTAGGCTGGTTTAGCCTACCTGTCCGCATAAATAATAATGATTTTTTTTTAAATTCAGATGAGAACTTTTTATAATTTAGCCTAATGATTATAGCCTACGTTTCATTCATATAACCTTGGTTGGCTTTAAAGAATAGGCCATTCTTGGTCATTGAAAGAAAAGATGAGCATTATACCAAAGGTCTTGTTGTCCCGTTGGACACATTTGAAACACACACACACACACACACACACGGAGGCTAGCCTGTACTTCATGTAGCCCAGGGGTCACCAACCCTATGCCCGCGGGCACCCGGTCGCCCGTTGGCTCCTTCTCAGTCGCCCGCGAGGCATGTTCTAAAAATAGCAATATAACGCGTGTATCTACGTGGCTCGTTATCGGCGATTTACTGTTAACTTAGGCACGCAAACGAACACTCGCGGTAAATACGCTAAATGAACAATTTAATAAACAGTATTTTATTCCCCCCCCCCGTCAACAATTTCATTCGAGGTCCGCGAAATATTTCGATAGCACCCCCCCCCCCTACTCAGTACCCTTGAAGTAGCCCTCAGTTGCAAAAAGGTTGGTGACCCCTGATGTAGCCTATATGACATGAAGGTCATACATTAAGTATTTTGTATAGCCATAATAGGTTTATGAAGTAGGCTATTATTATTCTACATAGCATATATGTTTCCAAGGATTAAACTTGAGCCTTGCCTTTCAATAATTAAAAAATTACTCTGAGTGGTTTTAACATCGCGCAGCAATATTATTTTTGTAGAACATTCTGAAGAGACAACAACAATGTTTCATATAGGCTACGTACCCGTTCCAAGCAGTGAAGTAAATAGAATCACTTTAAGAATACACAAGAAATTTAACGTGGACATAACTAGTCTTCTGTGCAGAGGTGTAGGCTGCAGTTCGCTGACACTGAAAGAAAGTGAGGATTAGGAAGTTGAGCTGCATGTATACAGTGCATTAAATCACGCTGTGCACCAATCCAAACGGACGACAATTAAATGTAATGTGTTGCTAGGTAACGTAATATTGGGATGACTGGTAGCCTATTACATCGCCAGTTAGTGCTTGGTGGGGCATCATGCCCGGCTGCTGGTCTTTGATACAAAAGAGTTTAGAAAATACAAAGGGCAAGAAGAGGGCAGGCAACGGCAAAAATGTCACCAAAGTCGCAAGTGCAGATATAGATCTAGGAAACGAAAGGATGAATATAGGAGAGAGATGAATATAGAGGTTGTGCAGTCATGTGATGCGAAGGATTCAAACAACACACGGGACGGCAACAGTAAAGGTCGTTTTATATGGGCTGAATCCTGTGGCGGCTGCTGACAATAATTTTTGGTGAAGCAAACTCACAATTTTCTTTTCTACCTGTAAAAATTGAACCCCTGCTTTACCTGTTGAGCTAGGCCATTTTTGTTTAACACTGACCACGTCAACTAACCAGCTGTAGGCAGAAAATTGCTGGTGGCCATTTAAAACAGGTTTAAATTGCTTGACAACTCATCACTATGGCTGTACCATTTAGATTGAGCTGCCTTCTCTCAAATGAATGACACCAGCTAGAATACAATGACAATTAGTTATGTACACACTCATTTATTAGCAGCCAGATTTTTTCATCACCTAGGCATATTCAATAGATACATGCCCTCCACAATTATTGGCACCCCTGGTAAAGATGAGTAAAAAGGGTAATAAAAAATTCACCTTTTGGTGAATTAGCTTAATCTCACACTGAAAAAATGAGAAAAATCCAACCTTTAATTGAAGTAAATGTATTCTAAGAAATAAAATCCATCATCAAGAACTTTACCAGGGGTGCAAATAATTGTGGAGGGCACTGTAAATAAATCCGCCTGCACCGTAGCTGAAATAGCTTCGTTCAGATCATTTTGAATTGTCTTATGCCCTATTCACTGGAGTAGTATTACCTGGGGACATCATGTGATTAGTGGAGGTCGTCTGTGATCTTAATCCAGAGCGAATCTGCGTGACCTGAGAATTAGAAGGTTCTATCTGACATTTTCATCAAAAATGAGTTAATTACATAAAAGTAATCTTTAAGTGGTTCTTCATACATGTGTTAATCATTATTCATGATTTATTTATTTTTTTGTAAAAATATACAAAAACAGGAAGTTCTATCTGCACATCCCCCTCTGCACTTGGCATCATAAAGTTCTATTTCCAGTCCACAGGGTTCCTACACATTTTCCATTTCGAAATTCCAGACTTTTCCAGACCTACATTTTCAGACTTATCGGTGGATTCTTTCAGGCTATGTTTAACATTCCAGACTACTGATAGCTAAATGTTTATCATGCATGTAAATAAATTATTTAAAACTCCAACTGTTACATTCTGTATCTATGTTATTATGTTGCCAAATGTTAAGATAATTTGATCATTAGTTAACATTGAAAATTAGGTTAATTCATAGAAATCAATGTAGAACAAAACACAAATAAATATATATATTTTTTATTAAAACTGCAATTCTACAAACAACAATGCAATTAAGTTTTTGGCCGGTAAACTGCAGTATCTGTAGGCTATAACATGAATCCCTACAGTAAAGCAAGTAGGGTACAGTTTACTAGGGAACTAGAAAGATGGACATGTCCAATGACTTTCCTTCCATTGGCTGTATTAAGAAACTAAGAAACTTAATCGAACTTCATCCACAAAGCTGAGGCATCAGACTGTAAAAACATATTTGAAAACACTGCTGCAAAAAAAGTTAAATAATAATGAATAATAAAAGAAAAAATTTTAAAGCACATAAATTACAAAAAAGTAAAATCATCAGTCACTAAAAGTTAAAGCCCCACTCTCCCGCTCTCCTGACTTGTTTTACCCTCAAAGTTTCTTAATTTCAGTGATTTTCTTTTCAATGTCTTTTTCACAATTCATTAAGTCTTGTTCTTTTTCTTTAGCAGCTATCCTTAGGACATTTGATTTAGAAAGCACAGAGATCTTGTCACTGGCTTCATCTGCAGATGTCAGAAGAGCGTTGATGTTGGTCTGCAGCTTTTTTTTCTTCATCTGAAGTTGATCCACCTCATCCTGTGCTGCCTTTCGTTTCTGTGTTCTTTGTGTGTTTTCTTTCTTTCTTCTTGTGCACAAAATTGAAAACAAATAACTTTTATTTGCGCAGGGAAGTACATGGCAATTTTCAGAGGCTCCACTTTAATGTTCCCAGCGTTGTACATTCCGCCTCATCTGAGGTTCACTGTTGGGCCTGGTTTCCTGTTCTGAGAGAGAGAGAAAGAGAGACAGAGAGAATACAATAGAAAACAAAGCAGAAATAACATGTTATTGACATTTGACTTTTGGCATTGACATTTGACTTCCAAATGGGTTTTGGCCTTGCTCTATTTTGTTGTATGTGAGCCCTTCCTTTCTGCAGAATTATAGGGGGCACGGTATCTGATGGGGCTAAATTCAGCCGTCAGATACTGTTCCCCCTATGGAAACGGACAGATTAGGTGGTAAGATGGTGAAACTGACTATTTTGGGTGATGCATTACCAGTATTAGTTTGTTGAATGTATTTTCATTGGAAAATAGGGAGTGGGAAGGTGACAGAACCTTTATTGTACATCACTTTGGATAAAAGCATCTGCCAAATAACTGTAATGTAATGTACTGCTACTAATAACAATAATGTTAATTATTAATAATTAATTCACTTTATATATAGCGTTTTTCACACACACACACACACACACACACACACACACACACACACACATTCGTATATATACTGTGTGTGTATGCATATATATATATATATATATATACACTGCATATATACATGTATCCATATACATATATATACACACACATATAAAATGCAAAAATATACTCATGCCAGATAAAGAGAATAACCGTAGCATCACGTATCTTGTAGCTACCACTAACGTTACCACTATTCGTAATACCACCATCATTAATACCCCACCACCTTCTCTTCTACTCATAGGAATAATAATGATAGTAGGCTACAAATAATAGTATACTCAGACAAGGTAAAAATAACTAGTATGACGTTTATTGTATATCTTACTCATAAGCAGTCTGATCATGTTCATTGGGCTTCATATATAGTTTATACAGTCGGTTATGTAACGTACACGTTACAAGACTAAGTGAATGAATGTTTTAACTAACCAAGTCACTGACACCATACAAACTGACGACAAAGCCACCAGAACACTTGCTGCTTTTCTGAACGTATTTCACTGTTTTACGTATAGGCTGACCTGCATATCGCGGCTTCTGATCTTAAGATTTCCTTGTCGCAAAAGAACAAATCGCTTAAAACTTAGCCTATCCAAACTGAGATTCACGTAAATGGCACGAGCATTCCTCCTTGGGAGCGAGCTGATCTCAGGTCGCGCGCCCATTACGCTATTTCTTTAAAAGATTGCGCAGCAACGCTAGGGGGAACATGATTTCGTGGGGGAACAGAATTCGACACAACACCTGTATTGCAGGCACATACTATTACTGGTGTGAGGAATGCTCGTGCCACTGGCGTGAATCTCAGTTTGTGTAGGCTACGTTTTAAGCGATTTGTTCGTTTCCGACAAGGAAATCTTAGGGCCCTGTGACACTATTGCGTATCGTACTATCGTATGCCAGCGTATGAAAAATATCACTCATACGCTGACATACGCTAGGGGTACGTTAGGCATAGGTTGTATACGTTTCAAGCACGGTCGCATACGGTGGCATACGCTGGCATACGGCGAGGCACAAAAAGTTTTTTAAGCATGCTTAAAAATTTTGTGCGTGTTCGGACTTATGGTTTATACGCTAAGCATACGATAGGCATACGCTGAATACGCTAGAATTATGCTAGAGGTACGTTACTCATAGGTCGAGTAGGCTGGTCATACGCTGACATGAAGGTGTACCGTACAGCTAGCGTATTGATAGCGCATGAGTAACGTACTTCTAACGTATGTCTGACGTATCTGCAACGTATATAGACATCTTGGCGTATGCCTGACGATTGAAAGAAGCACTGGGCCAACTCAGGTGCAGGTGCAGTTCCATGGCAAGACAGGATGATTTAGAACAATTGTATAGTTTAAAGTCAAGTGTAAAGTGCAGTTTATTATTCTAGGGGTCAGGGGTACTTATAAATTACATATCATTTGATGTATTATAAAAGTATGAAAAACACCAGAAGTAAGTTTAAAAACGTTTATTCATATGATCCACTGATCATTAATAATGGCACATGGTAATAATGGTACATAGTAGGGATGCAAATTTTAAGGAATTTCCTTAATCGATAGTTGTTAACCTTAACAAACAATCGTCGATTAATTGATAACAAAAGCTAAATATAGCTTATGATAGACAGAATACAAAATGCATGTTATATTCCTCAATCAAAGATTTATTGTAACATTTGAGAAACAGGTATTATTTTAACATAACAAAAATAGAATAGGAAGGCGTGTATAGGCTACTTTAACAGAAAAGAAATTGCGCTCCGTCTCATCTGTTGCAAGCGAAACCGTTGCTCCGCTAGGCACTTGCAGCATGAACATAATCGCTCTTGAAATTGAAAGGCGACACTTAAACTAGTAGACTTAGCCTAGAACAGTCAACTTAAAACATAGGCTATTATGTTTTGAATAGGCTCCTCATATGCATACTAGATAGACCTACTTATTTTTATTCAAGAACATTTAAGCATATCTACGTGGTCGGGAGTGAGTCGTGTGCGCAGCCTGTTTATTAGCTCTCGAAATCCCTCACCGTCAACGGTGCTTATTGTCATAATGTCCTTTTCAACCATGTTGCATACCCTCTGAGTAATAGGCTACAGTCATTAAAGAGTCAATACTTCTTTCCTGGTTGTGGTGGTGTGTTGCGTCTGAGAACCGAGAATGTGGAAAGGCCGACGGTTATATAGACACTTTGTCATGTGATAGCGGTACGCTGGACATGCGCAGTTCATACGCTACTCATACGCTAGCCATACGCACATTACGCTAGCCATACGCTGGCGATCCGCTACTCATACGCTACTCATAGGTTCAATGCGGTAAGTGTCCGAAAAATTCTGTATTTTCAACGGCTTTTTGTGCGTATGAAAATTATTTTATGAATTTACATACGCAACTCATACGTTTCTCTCATAAGCTATAGTGTGACAGGGCCCTTAAAGGGAACGCAACACACCACCACAACCAGGAAAAAAGTATTGACTCTTTAATGACTGTAGGCTATTACTCAGAGGGTATGCAACATGGTTGAAAAGGACATAATGGCAATAAGCACCGTTGACGGTGAGGGGTTTCGAGAGCTAATAAACAGGCTGCGCACACGACTCACTCCAGACCACGTAGATATGCTTAAATGTTCTTGAATAAAAATAAGTAGGTCTATCTAGTATAGCCTATGTTTTAAGTTGACTGTTCTATGCTAGGTCTACTAGTTTAACTGTCGCCTTTCAATTTCAAGAGCGATTATGTTCATGCTGCAAGTGCCTAGCGGAGCAACGGTTTCGCTTGCTACAGATGAGACCGAGCGCAATTTCTTTTCTGTTAAAGTAGCCTATACACGCCTTCCTATTCTATTTTTGTTATGCTACAATAATGCCTGTTTCTCAAATGTTACAATAAATCTTTGATTGAGGAATATAACATGCATTTTGTATTCTGTCTATCGTAAGCTTTTAGCTTTTATGTTATCAATTAATCGACGATTTTTTGTTAAGGTTAACAACTATCGATTAAGGAAATTCCTTAATATTTGCATCCCTACTATGTACCATTATTACCATTATTATCATGTGGCATTATTAATGATCCGTTGATCATATGAATAAACGTTTTTTAAACTTACTTCTGGTGTTTTTCATACTTTTATAATACATCAAATGATGTGTAATTTATAAGTACCTTTGACCCATAGAATAATAAACTGCATTTTACACTTGACTTTAAACTATACAATTGTTCTAAATCATCCTGTCTTGCCATGGAACTGCACCTGCACCTGAGTTGGCCCAGTGCTTCTTTCAATCGTCAGGCATACGCCAAGATGTCTATATACGTTGCAGATACGTCAGACATACGTTAGAAGTACGTTATTCATGCGCTATCAATGCGCTATCAATACGCTAGCTGTACGGTACACCTTCATGTCAGCGTATGTCAGCGTATGACCAGCGTACTCGACCTATGAGTAACGTACCTCTAGCTTAATTCTAGCGTATTCAGCGTATGCCTAGCGTATGTTTAGCGTATAAACCATACGTCCGAACACGCACAAAATTTTTGAGCATGCTTAAAAAACTTTTGGTGCCTCGCCGTATGCCAGCGTATGCCACCGAATGCGACCGTGCTTGAAACGTATACAACCTATGCCTAACGTACCCCTAGCGTATGTCAGCGTATATCAGCGTATGAGTGATATTTTTAATACGCTGGCATACGCTAGTACGAAACGCTATAGTGTGACAGGGCCTTTAGATCAGAATCCGCGATATGCAGGTCAGCCTATAAGTAAAACAGTGAAATACGTTCAGAAATACGTTGAGAAAAGCGTTCTGGTGGCTTTGTCGTCAGTTTGTATGGTGTCAGTGACTTGGTTAGTTAAAACATTAATTCACGTAGTCGTGTAACGTGTACATTAAATAACCGACTATTTATTTTACTGTTTAAAATATATATGAAACCCAATGAACATGATCAGACTGTTTATGAGTAAGATATAAAATAAACGTCATACCACAGTTATTTTTACCTTGCCTGAGTATATTATTATTAGTAGCCTACTATCATTATTAGTAGCTACAAGTTACGTGATGCAACGGTTATTTTTTATCGGGCATGAGTATATTTTTGCATTTTATATGTGTGTGTATACAGTCAAGCCGGAAAGTCAGCACGCCCCTTTCACCTTCTCCATGTTTTATTACGTTACAGACATATTCTACAATAGATTGAGTTCATTTTTTGTCTCAGAATTCTACACAAAATAGCCCATAATGACAAAGTGACAACAGGTTTGTAGACATTTGTGCTAATTTATTAAAAATCAAAATGTTAAATATCATATGTACACAAGTGTGCACACCCTTTGATATGACACCCAAAAGTGAGCTGAGGTGCATTTTGTTTCCACTGATACTGCTTGAGATGTTTCTACAACTTAATTGGAGTCCACCTGTGATAAATTCAATTGATTGGACATGATTGGGGATTGCCAACACCTGCCTATATAAGGTCCCACAGTTGACAGTGCATGTCAGAGCAAACTCCAAGCCATGGGGTCAAAGGAATTATCTGCAGACCTCAGAAACAGGATTGTGTCAAGGCATAGATCTGGAGAAGGGTATGGAAAAATCTCTGGTCCCAAATCAAGATTCTCTGGTCTGATGAAACCAAAATTGAACCTTTTGGCCTGAATACCAAGCGTCACGTCTGGAGGAAACCAGGCACCGTTCATCACCTGGCTAATACCATCCCTACAGTGAAGCATCATGATGTGGGGATGTTTTTCAGCAGTGGGAACGGGGCGACTAGTCCTGATAGAGGGAAAAATGAATGCAGCTAAGTACACCGAGATCCTTGAAGAAAATCTGCTCCAGAGCACTCTGGACCTCAGACTGGGGCGAAGGTTTACCTTCCAACATGACAACGACCCGAAGCACACAGCCAAGAGAACAAAGGAGTGGCTTCGGAGAAAGTCTGTGCATGTCCTTGAGTAGCCCAGCCAGAGCCCAGACCTGAATCCAATTGAACATCTGTGGAAAGAGCTGAAAATGGCTGTTTACCGACGCTCCCCATCCAACCTGATGGAGCTTGCAAGGATATGCCAAGAGGAATGGGCAAAAATGTCCAGAAACAAGTGTGCCAAGCTCGTAGCTTCTTCCCCAAGACGCATTGAATCTGTAATCGCTGCCAAAGGTGCAGCAACCAAGTATTAGGCTAAGGGTGTGCACAGATATGCAGGGGCGTAGCATGACATTCTGGGCCCCGTGCAAATGCAGTCTCTCTGGGCCCCATTCCCAATGCAAACTCTTTAGTACGGGCCTTCTGGGGGCCCCTCCCCACCTTGGGGCCCTGGGTGCTCAGGTCCACTTGTCCCCCCACTACGACAGATATGTAACCCCTAAATAACCTATTTTTGTCAGTAAAATAAAATTGCATATTTTCTAAAAACCTGTTTTTACGTCCTTATTGGCTATTGTGTGTAGATGTTTGAGGCAAAAAATGAACAATCTATTGTAGTATAAGTCTTTAACGTAATAAAACGTGGAGAAGGTGAAAGGGGTGTGCAGACTCTCCGGCTTGACTGTAGGTTTATTACGACATCACGTAAAGTAGCTGAATCTAATCAATTCAGTTCTATATTTTTTTTGTCCAAGATCACCAAAATAAAGTTAATGAGTTTTCTTGCACACTGAATATGCACGCACAGATAGGAGGCAAAAGATCACATCTATCACCAGAGACTGTTTTACACACACACACACACACATATTTCTGGTGGCAACTGAAGGATAACCAAGTTAGGCTACTGTACATGCTCCTCGCAAAATCTAAGTCCAGTCCTGAGCTCACATGACAGGGTAACGTTAGATACATAAAAATTTTACTCAGAAAAGGACATTTCTAAGGGAATTATGCTATTTAACATTTGTCTAACTAGCTAATGTTATAGTTAGCAGCAATATGCAAATCCTTGTGTGTTCTAATGCGAATGCCACTGAACTAGCCTAAATAAATATAACTACTGGACATTGGCAAGCAGCAGCTTGCTGGCTATTTGTGTCTGAGATTGATTCGCTGCTAGGTCGATTTTTTTTTGCAAACATAGCCAACATTGAACACATTTACAATGAGCTAACTAGCTACATAAGCTACTTACCGGAATTTAAGTAGCATTCATGTTGTTTCAGAGGGTTAAAAGCATTCGGTTTTGTCTAGGATCTTCTGCAGCACATTCAAGTTTGCTAGCTGGATTCATACCATAGATAGCCTATAGAAATAGATCCATACCACAGAGTTCTGTCAAAAACTTTAGATATATGACAAGATACGCAAATGGCGCTTTGTTTTGTCCGCACAAGAGGACGTGATCAGGCCAGTAGTGTTTTCACTTAGCTTAGCAACTAAAGTTACATAACGTATGCTTAGAGTGATGCACATCTGTCCGGCGCTAGCCGGATTTAAAGTTGGTTTTTGTTGGATAGTCAGTTAGTCACAATCATAACGGGTTGTAAGTAGTAGTACTGGGTCCTGACAACCTAGGCATATATAATCTAAAAAGAAAAGGGAGACTTTTAATTTCGTCTGTCTGATAATGACCCATTTTGTGACAGACCGGCAGGGAAGGACCCAAATGCACGACGAGACAGAATTTAGAAAATAAGGTGTCTTTATTTTCTGTAGGTACAAGGACAATGTCCACTGTGGGGCCCACAGTGAACTGGTGAGCAGGATCAGGCGAAGTAGTCAGGAGTGGTCTTTAGCCTGGGTCGTAGCGCAGGATCAGGCGGTGGCAGAGTCAGGATCCATACAGAGAAGCCAGGGCGTGTGGAATCCAGACCTGGTTCGTTTAGTCAGAACCTAGTAAAACTAGACAATCGGGAAACAAGTACAAACGCGACAAGGACCGTAATACTCTGACAACAAATCACAGGAACAGCACGGTAAATATAACTAGTGTCATTAGAGCTGATAATCAGCAGCTTGCGGGAAGTGCGTGCGAAATCAGCGAATTGATTGAACAATTAGAAAACGCATGAGGAATGCGGTGAAAGCAATTAAGTGTGAATTGTGTAATTAAGATGTGGTGCGAGAAGTAAATGTGCAATGTAGACACAATTAGGCAATGAACGCAGACATGACACAATCAGGTTCAGGGAAAACAGAGGAAAACACCAAGGAAGGGACGGGGAGCGGAGCGGATCGTAACACGTTTAGCGAACTGTTTTGTAAAAACTCCATTGACTTCCATTCATTCAATGAGCGCCTGTTATCTGTCTAATAGATTCCAACTGCAGACATTCGAAGTTGGACATCTTGCTCTGCCTACCCTCTTTGGTTCTGTGATTCAGTTTTCATGGAAGTTCGAACTACCATACTTTACGGTTGTGGTCTTTGTATACAGAAACCTAAAGGCGACAAAAGTGCTGAGGGTCATCGCAAAGCACGACATGGAGGACCATCAGGATATGCACTTACTGTTATCTTCTTGATTCTTGAATATATTTAAGGTATTTATGCTTGACCATAGATTTGTCTGCTGTACCTGTACTAATACATTAATGACTTTACTGTGTAAATAAATCCAATGCATTCATTTTACAGGCATCTAAACTGATATTTGCCATGGGTTGTATTGTTTTTATTTGTTTTGCAATGTTATTGTTACGTTCGTGTGAAGGACCCAGACGCAGACCACAGGATTAGGCAAAAAGGAGTTCTTTATTTCGTTCAGGGGTCAAGCCAGGAGATCAGAGGTAGGTAGGTACAAAAACGACAGGCGATAGGGCAATGAGGGACAATCCAGAAAATCGAAAAACCAGGGAATCAGAGTTCAGGCAGTACAAAGGGATAAGGCAGGAGAATGGTCGTTATACAGGCGTGGTCAAAATCGAAAGGCAAACTGGACAGATAAGGGCAAGGCAAAAGAATAGTCGTTCAAAAGGGTATCGCGGAATAATTTAACTGATCTCAGGCTTTAGAATATCGTAGGCACTGGAAAAGACAATCAACGTTCTGACACAGACTGGAAGTAACACAGGGCTTAAATGCACAAGGTACAAATGACACAAAGGGAATCAGGTGTGTGAAAGGGCGGGGTTCCAAACGAGACAATTGAAATACATTTGGGAAACAATGAAACAATCACGGATACAACTAGGGAAAACGCGGACTGGATTCCAATCATACACACGATAACAGATGACCTGGAGTTTCAGGAAATCGTGCATAGATTAAGATGACAGGGAGAGAAGATCAGATGCAGCTGAGAATGATTAGCAAGGACAGAACAGCGTGAAAATGTGCGCTCTAATATATTAGTGAGATTAGTAACTATACACACCCCTGCCGTTAGTAGAGTTAGTGGTAATATACAAATTAGTTTGTTAGTGGAGTTAGTAGATCTAATCAATCGTTAGTATGTTAGTGGTAATTAGTAAATTTAAGTACATAGAGACAGGTGCGAAGTAAGAGGGAACCCGAACACCAATGAGATCACCCGAATGGTACAGAGACGTAAACAGGGAGTGACAGATCAGATGTAAACAGGCAGACACGTGACAACTAGGCAAAACGGGAAAGTAAACAAGTCAGATGGAAAAACTAAAACGAAACAATACATACAGATGAGAATAAATAATAATCATATAATATAATAAAGTTACAATACAAGTGAAAGTCAGATCCTTACAGTTATCCATTTACTTAGTTCATCCATTCTCTATGTTAAACATTTGTTAACATTTTTTTAAAAATAAAGTATTTCATTGAACTTTACAAATTGTATATTTCAGTGTATGTGTCTTTCAATTTTGCTATATATATATTCTCAAGTGGCCCATTAGGATTATGTATAAGTGGTAATGTGAAATGTCAATGAACCTAACATTCTAATAAAAAATATTTTTTTGCCTTTTCCCATACATCACTAAGAGGTTATAACTTTTGAGCAGTAAATGATAAATCTCTTCTGATTTGTACTCTATATCACTTACAAAACAGTGAAGATACCACACAGTTTGTCTCCCTCGATCTTGAACATGAAATGTTTAAAAACCTAGGTTTCTCATGGAGAATAGCCATTTAGAAAGTTTTTTATTATTATTTATTTTGTGAATTGTTTTAATAATTGATGATATTGTGTGAAAGTAAGCCTATTATTGTATATAAATGGAAAGCTCCAGTTATCCTGTTTAAGATGGTATATTATGTATATTATCTGTAGGGGTGTGACATAATATGATCCCACCACAAACAGTTTTGCATACGCATGTCATATTTTCAATGAACTTAACATTCTAAAGTGTTCTTTTATTACCCATCACTGGAGTGGTTATAACTTTTGAGCAGTAGAAGATACATCTATTCTGATTCCTATTCTATATCACTCCCGCAATGGTGAAGATATCATACACTAAGTTTACCTCTATCTTGAACATGAAATGGGTAAAATAGTAGGTTTCTCATTAGAAAATAGCCATTTAGAACATTTTATAAATTTAGTTGGTGAATGTCTTTCCATAATTGATGATATTGCCATCAAGTAATCCTAAGCCCAGTTATCCTGTTTACAATGGTATATAAAGTTTATGTATCTGATGTAATATGATCACACCACAAACATTTTTGCACCGCATGTTTAGAAATAGAATGGAATAGAATGTTGGCCCAATATTCACTCAGGCTAGAAATGGTTAAACCCCGAAGGGGTAGAAAAGAAAATGAATAATCCTAGTAGCTAAAACAGCCAAATAATCAACCCAGGAAAATAGGGTGAACTCGAAAACATGAGTAGAAACACAAAACAAAGAGTCCCGAGCTCAATAGAGCTGACATGGGAAAACTGAAAAGAACACCTTCGGAACGTAACACAAACACGACCAGAAGAAGGTGAAACAAAAGTGAAACCACTCAAGAAAAACTCTCAGGGAGAACAGCACGGACAAAATAGCACAGTGAAGCTCATAGGAGGAAATAATCCTATACCTGAATAATAAGCTAAGAAGCAAGTCCCCCGTGAACATAAAACAAGTTTAATATCACAAGGTCGCTTGTACCTGGCTATACCTGGCTCAATGTAATAAGGAATGACAAAGAAGCACCGGGGAAGCGGAAGTGAGAAACTTAAATACCCCACAGGTAGAAGCACAGGTGAAATGAATAATAGGCGAGCTGAAGCAAAGCCCCGGAATGGAACGTGGAAAAAATCCGATAGATTCTCAATCGGAGAGAAAGGACAAGAACCGCAGCGGAAAATAAAAAACCCACGAACCATGACATGACCAACTAAAAAATCTGTCAAAACACAGTTGCAGCAGTAATCAGGAGGTATAGATAGTACCACTAATCAGGGCCGCAGTGGTTGTCCTCCTAAAATTACGCTACAGACAGTGTGCTACTTGCACAATCTAGCTCTGAAAAACAGACGGGCAAGTGCTTCAGACCTGGCACAGGGGTTATCAATGGAAATCGGAGTTTCTGTGACAGCTCAGACAGTGCAAAGGACATTGCATAATGTCAACCTCTATGGACGGCGTCCAAAAAAAAAACCTTTGCTTGCTCTTCGGCACAAAACGGCAAGATTAAACTTTGCTAAAGAACATTAAAAGAAGCTTGATACGTATTGGGAGCACATTCATTGGTCAGATGAGACCAAGGTAAATGTGTTTGGCTCAGATGGGGTCCAGCATGTTTGGCGTGAATCTGGCCAGGACTACCACAGTGAATGCCTAGTCCCGACAGTGAAGCACGGAGGTGGGAGTGTGATGATATGGGGCTGCATGAGTGCAAAAGGTGTTGGGGAGATGACATTTATAGATGGCACCACGAATGCCTGTGGTTATACCAAAATACTGGCTGACAAGATGACTCCCAGTCTCCAGAAGCTTGGCAGAAGAGAAATATTCCAGCATGAAATCGATGCAAAGCACACTGTCAAAATCACGCAAGTGAGTTTCTAAAGAAGAAAAAAGTGAAAACTATGACCTGGCCAAGTATGTCGCCTGACTTCAATCCAATAGAACACCTTTGGGGTATTTTAAAGAGAAAGGTAGAGTAACACAAACCCTCCAGCAAAGAGCAGCTGAAAAAAATTGTCTCTGAAGAATGGCAGAACATCTCTCCAGAAATTTGTACAACACTGGTATCCTCCATGCCAAGGAGGATTGAGTCTCTCATCAAAAATAATGGTGGACACACAAAGTATTGAAAAAATAAAAGATTTGAATCTCAGTAATGAAAGGTGTACTGACTTTTGTTGCATTGAATTCCTACTGTGGGTCCTGTATTTTTAATATTGTAACTCTAAACTGTTAGTTTTTCATTTTACATAAGAGCAAATACCCTACTGTTCAACTTAAAAGTAATGCAATTACTGTAAGGTGATACCATTTTGAATCATTTGACATTTAAGTGATATTGCACAGGGGTGTACTCACTTCTGTTGTATACTGTATATATTATATACGGTAGGCTGTTGTTACATTTTGCCTATGCTGCACATTGCGCAGTGCCTCAAATGGACAAAAATGTGAGTTGTTACCGATGAAGTGGTGTACTGAATATCTACAAAACTTGTAGAATAATATGACCCCAGCATGTGTGATGGAAGTGAACACTGACAGCTAAATGGATTTTATTGCCTCAAACATTAATATAGGTGTCAGATTTGTTCCCAAATTCCCATAGAGATCCATTGAAATGCAGAGAAGTCATAGTATCGCTTGTAAAAGTACCAAAAAATAAAATATCAAGAGTCTTTTGATGTTGTTGGGTCACAGACATCAGGAAGTCATGGCATGCAAAGGATATGCAACCAAATATAAAAAATGATTACTTTATTCTATATATAAATGCAGGGTTGCCAATAATTGTGGCACATGTGGTTTTGTTAAAAATAAGTATTTCTTGATGAGGGATTTTTCTTTTCAGTGTCAGATTAAGCTAATTCACTAAACAGTGAATTTTCTATAACCCTTTTTACTCATCTTTACCAGGGGTGCCAATAATAGTGGAGGGCACTGTATATACAGGGGGTAGACAAAATATCGGAAACGCTCCTGAAAAATGGCTTTAAATTTGAAGCATCTAATCCACAATTACAAAACCATCTACACAGGTGATTCCTATTAATTTGAATGCTAATTAGCAGCATGTGTCTTATTAAAATAGATCTAACCAGTAACACTTTGCTAGGTAAATCTGCAAAGCAAGATGAGGAAACTTACTGTATGTCACTTTGGATAAAAGCATCTGCTAAATGACTGTAATGTAATGTAATGTAATGAAACTAACCAAGTTCAAAAGGGGCCAAATAGTTGGTGCCCGAATTACAGATGCGTCGGTCACAAAAACGGCAAAATTATTTAAGGTGGCAAGGGGAACAGTGTCAAAAATTATGACAACATATGCCCAACACCAAAAAACAGCATCAGCAAATAAGAACTGTGGTCGCAAATCAAAGCTCTCTGACAGGGACAGACGGACACTTAGTAGGATAGTTGCTAATAACCACAAAACTATAGCTCTAAAAATCAACACAGAATTGATTCAATCCATATCTGAACCAGTTTCACAAAAACAGTACGTCGTGAGCTTCATAAAGCTGGTATTTATGACAGGGCCGCCATTCAGAAACCATTTGTATCCGAGGCTATAATGCACAAAAATGCATAACATGGTGTAAGGAACACAAAACCTGGACCCCTGAGCAATGGAGAAAAGTGATATGGTCTGATGAGTCATCTTTTACTCTTTTTAATACATCAGGGGTATGTATAAACAGTGCTGAGCAGAAAAATGCACTCAGAAAGCTGCGAAAGTTAGTTTAATGCAGAAATTCAGATGTATAAAATAAGAAAACCTGCGTACCTTGGATACCATACGTACGCAGTGTTTGGAGTCAATGTCATATGGTGACACCATGACCAAAAGGCAGAGGGAGAAAATGCAAAAATTAGCATTTCAGATTTCCGACTTGCTCCCTGAGCAATCTTTTACGCATTCTTTTACTCAGAGTTTTATGCACGTGGCCCCTGGATGGGTTTATGTTTGGAGAAAGCCTAAGGAGGCATTCAATCCACAATGTTTGTTGCCAACTGTTAAGTATGGTGGTGGTTCTGTAATGGTATGGGCAGGCATTTCACGGGGCTCACTGGGTCCAATGATTCCTCTCCATGGACGTGTAACGGGAAAACAATATGAAACCATTTTAGAAGACCAGGGGCCACATGTATAAACAGTGCTGAGCAGAAAAATACCCTCAGAAAGCCGCGTAAGTGAGTTTCCACACAGAAATTCAGATGTGTAACATAACACATGCTGTGAGAATCTGCATACCTCTGCACACAATGGACACCATACGTACGCAATATTTGGAGTCCGCGTGATATGGCGACACCTTGACAGAAACGCAGAGGTAGAAAATGCAAAACGTTTTTTAAGCAGATTTCCGACTTTCACCCTAAGCATTCTTTTACGCATTATTTTACTCAGAGTTTTATACATGTGGCCCCAGGTGCACCCTATGGAGCAAACACGGTTCCCTCCTGATGTTCCCATATTCCAACATGATAACACCCCCCCCCCATAAACACTGCTAAAAACATTAAAGAATGGTTACAAGAACACAAGGATGACGTCAAATGCCTTCCATGGCCTGCACAATCACCAGATCTAAACATAATGGAATCTGCATGGGAAGTTCTGGAGCGCAGTGTGAACTAGATTTCCACCTCCTTCATCCCTCAAAGAACTGGAGTCTGTCCTTCTTGAACAATGGGCCAATATCCATTACATTACATTACAGTCATTTAGCAGATGCTTTTATCCAAAGCAACATACAGTAAGTGCATACAGAAACGTCATCGAAATAACTACAGAACAGATAAAAACAAAGCACATCCTTCCCATAAAGTAGCAGCGATCCCTAGTAATGAACATTGAATGCAGTTCACAGTAAACTGGGTAAATCAGCTCTACTACAATTCTACTCTAAATACCATTATAAACTTCAACACACAGTTAAACAAGAAACAAGTGCCATGTGGGGTCCTAGATTAGTGTATCAGTCCAGGTGGAGTCTGAAGAGGTGCGTCTTCAGACCACGACGGAACGCAGGCAGGGTAGAAGTAGAACGTAGGGGAACGGGGAGTTCGTTCCACCACTGGGGAGCTAGGGTGGAAACGCTCCGCAGTCAGGACGAGCGAGAGCCGTTGACACGGAGAGGGGGACGTGCGAGTCGTCCTGCTGTAGAAGAGCGAAATGGTCGAGCGGGAATATAGTTCTGGATTAAGTCCTGCAGGTAGGCGGGGCCTGTCCTATTGGCTGCAATGTAGGCCAGGGTCAGAACTTTGAACCTGATCCTGGCTGCAACTGGCAGCCAGTGGAGTGACCTCAGCAGGGGGGTGACATGCGAAAATTTCGGGAGGTTGAACACAAGCCGGGCAGCTGTGTTCTGGATCAATTGAATAGCAATATCCCATACACAATATCCCACTACACATAGTTCATAAATTGTATGACAGCATTCCTAGAAGGACTGAAACTGTTTTGAAGGGTGGGCCTACTCGTTATTAGTTAGATATTTAGTTTTTGTAGATGTTTCCGATATTTTGTCCACCACCTGTGTATATCTGTATATGAAAAAATGGATGAAATATCAAAAATGAAATAAAGACCCTATAAATTTAAATAAAAAGTCAGCCGCTCACAATCTGATCAGAACATCAACTGATGTATGTTGACAAATTCTCTGTAAAGTACAAGAAAACATTCAATAACATTAAATGTCCATGGGTGTAGAAATTTTATTTATGTTTTAACAGGAAGAAAATTACCATTTGAAGGTAAATGTAATTTACAAAGAAAGGTTGATTCGTGGCTAAATTGCATAGCCGTATTTAAAGTGCTACCAAAATAAGTAATAAGCCAGTGAGTAGCCTATTAAAAAAAACGATTGACCACACTTATCACATATGGAAGTTTTACTTGTTTAAACAAGTGTATGCCCATCTACAATAATTCATTGGGTAATTGGGAAATCCTAAAAAGTTAATCTCTAGCTACATATTGATACACTATAATGGGAATATCTGTACCACTAAGTTTAGTTTGAACTTGTGGTGCCTATGAATTAATTTTGAATGTTCAATTCAATTCTTACTGGATTAACAAAGCATATAGAAAGTACTAGTGTTTCCTGTGGTTTTCGTTGTTTTTCTAGTTCAGCTTAATAAATCACTGAAATGCAAAATGGGTGTCTGATCACTCTTTCTATATTATCCATTATATTATTTGCATTTCGAAATAGCTAGTGATATTGAAATCTGTTTTTACAAACACAAAATAAGTTTTTTGACACACTGAACAGATCATAGGTTCTGTAGCAAGTCTTCTCCATGTCTTGATCTTGAGAATTCATGAAGACCTGGACAAAATGAAAACATATGATTTAAGGTAGTTTGCTGCAAACTTGCAGCTAATATGTAACATTTGCTGCAAACTAAATTGTTTTCCACAAAATGTTGCCAGAGGTTTGTCAGACTTTGCCAGTTGTGGCGAACTAAAAACTTTGCCAGGAGTGAACGGAAGTTCCCACAAAGCTAATTTGCATTTGAAAATATGAGCTTACCGCAGATTTGCTGGACGGCCTATATTTTTGTAAAGGATGGGGTACTTGTTGAAATTAATAAAGGCAGTATACTGGAAATATAAGAGAATGTGTGGTTGCACTGATTCCTTTTGCCAGCTATTATCACATTGTAAAGTATTGAGAGTATGTTTTGGAAATAATGATTAATTATTCAATCAATTCAATTGAACTTTATTGTCCCACTAGGGTAAATTTGGTTTGCAGCCAGGGTTCACATAAAAAAAACAGAACTACAAGGGATAAAATCAACAACAACAGCAGAAGAGGCAGAGGTAGTCCAGAGAATTAAATAAATAAATACATAAATACATTTAAAAGGGGACCAAGTGCAAATTACATGTACAAAGGGTGCAAGACAATTCAGCATTTGATTCTAAAATGAAAAGTTAAATTATAATTTAAATAAATTGTAGCATACAGTTTAAAGCATGGCTTATAGGTTGCAACAGATTAGGGCTATAACTAAGCCCCCTGATGTATGGTCATGTATACATTAATTAATTAATTAGTTGCAATTCAATTGATAGAAGTCACCAAACTATCAGGGGATAAGCAATAAGCCATTGTTTAGGCAATAACTCCAGTAAAATTATATACAAATATCATACAGAAAGCAGAGAAGCAGAGCCATCAATACCGCCACAGAGAACACGGAGAAAACATCCAGATGGCTGCGGATCAGGAGTGAGCCATGGACTGCCAATACCACTTGAACACAAATCGGGGCCTGATCAACCCCGGCTAGGTCACCTGGGAAAGGTTTTCTGATGTTGAAAGACCAGAAATCACTGATGACGTGTCCAAGTGCATCAGTAGATGTATTATTTAATGGGAGGAAACTATAGTAGGCAGAGGGATAAGAATTCTCTGACCCCTTTTATATATTTTATGATTATGGAATGAGACTTCCTAACCTACCTTCATTCTACTGTGTTTTCCATATTTACCCTAAATAATTGGTTTGTCCAATTTCATGGCCAGGACCATTTTCCTCCTGTTGCTTTTTCTTAAACCTGTACTTTGTCGGCCACGTGCCTGTTATTACTAAGTGCTTCCATCTGTTGACTTGTCATGCATGTGCAATTTTATTATATAGTCAGATAGGCTTAATCATACAATAATCATATGTGACGGGTGCTGGTAAAACGGTCCAAAAGTAGCACGGGGTCATGTTTCTGTTTTTTATAGTTTATGAAAGTACAAATCCTGAGCTTTCAAATGATGTCTCATACACTGCAATATGCACATATTTTAAGAAGATATGCTTCTTTGAATGTTGGTACACCTTAAAACAATTTACTGAGAGAACGGCTCTCAAAGATTTGCAAAGATTCACACCTCAGGCTGGCAAACTTAATGGGTGTGAACAGTAGCTGGCCAACTCCACCCCCAACCACTTCCCCACTAGAGTATTATGTCAGCATCTGTCACTGGCTGTTAGCTGTAGCTAAGGCAGCATCCAAACACAATTGCAACCACAATCGTTCCAACCACAACTGCAATCCCAGACTTGTTTCTTCATTAGGAACTTTTCATGGTTAGAGGGATCATTTACTCTCTTAAGCCACATTGTCAGAAATAGCTATGCATGCCATGAATAATAAAAGTACCATGTTCTCATTGTGTTATATTACAAACAATTACATAAGGTAGCAAAAGGTTTTTAACTGATCAAAATAAAGGCTGAGGTGAATCAATAGGCTCCTAATTGGTGGAAGTGTGGACACATGGCCATTAAAACGAATCATTTGGTAGATAATGAAGAATTCAAAGATAATGCAAGTGAAAACATTAAAATAAAACATTAACATAAATTATAATAGTGTATTTAAAGTCCAAAGTCTAAGTGTGCAATAGCATGGTCCTGCTCTGGTCAGATGGGCATTAGCACAGTGTTCAATTTTCAGCTCTATAATGTCCAGTGCATCTGGTGAGATACAGTCGAAGTTAATCTACAAACGGAGAGTCTTGGTCTGAGCTGTTGTGGACTTTGAATACCATGAGCAAACCTGCGTGGTATTTCACAAAGCAGGATTACTGAGTTAGCTGGACTATCCAGCTAACTGAGTAGGCTAATCCTGCTATGTGAAATACCCCCACGCCTTTGTAGCCAAGCTAGCTGATTATTTGGACATGCGGTTAGCTAGATAGCTAACTTAACTTAGTCAGCAATAGCTTGGTTTATGTTAAACAAAGATAGACTGATGCTATATCGCAACGCACATGCTTGCAAATGATACATCGTTTAGACACGCGGCTAGCTAGATGGCTAACTGTTAGCTTAGTCAGCAAAGACTTTGTATGTGCTAAATGTCGCATATTTTCACGGTCGCCTGTAGGAAAATGAAGGGCCATAATTGAATAATTGGTTGATTGATTGAATAATGAAAACTAATTTGGTATGTGATTAGGGAATTGAATAATGGTGATGGGCTGCGTGAGGAATGTGTTGGGGCTGGGCTCCCGAGGAGTATAAATTAACGCACCTGGGGCAAATTCGGGAGGAGAGCCTAATGTTGACATGACATTATTAGACAGATTGAAGCAGGAAGGTGTCAGCAGTCCTGACCTTGAAGTTAAGGAACACATAAAACATTCATGGGAGGCATATGTACAGATTTTTACTGATGGGTCAAAAGATCCAATAAGTGGAAAAGCGGGGTGTGGAGTATATGTGGTGGATCCTCAAATTCAGCAAGGCTTACGAATAACGGATGGGGTATCAGTCTTTGCTGCTGAACTACTGGCAATAATTTGGGCCTTATGGTGGGTAGAACAAGTAAAACCAAGCAAAGCTGTTATCTGTTCTGATTCAGCTGCTGCCTTGCTGGCTTTGAGGAGTGGGACATCTAGAGCTCGGAATGATCTTATTAATGAAACTCTGGTATGCCTATATAGAGTTGAGAAAATGGGCTGTGAGGTTGGGTTCTTGTGGGTACCAGGGCATTCAGGAGTTGAGGGTAATGAAATTGTGGATAAGATCGCTAAAGACTCTCTTCAAAAAGAGCACATAGACATCAAGGTACTATTTGGCAGGCCAGAGTACTACAGTATGATCAGGGAGGGGCTTGAAAGGGATTGGCAAGAGGAATGGAAGAATGAAAAGAGAGGGAGACTTTATTTTTCAGTTCAAAAGTCTGTAAAAAGGAAAAGTGTGTGTATGGGAGGTGACAGAAGAGATGTGGTCAAATTGACTCGACTGAGGTTTGGGCACTGTGGGCTGGCTAGGTGCTTGAGAATAGTTGGTAAACATCCAGATGGTCTGTGTGAGTGTGGTAGCCCAGAGACTGTTCAGCATGTTTTGTTTACATGTGAAAAATACAAGGTAGAGAGAGAACAACTGTATAAAGAATTAGCTGATATGGGGATTTCTTCTTTTAATTTTAAATCTTTGTTTTGTCGGGGCAAGAACCATCAAGCTCTTGAAAGAAGAATTTTGTATTTTCTGCATAAAACTGGCTTGTACCCTCGGATATAGGATTATAGTATAATGAACTGTTTGTTTGTTTTTTTTAAAAAAAATTTATTGAACGGTGGAGGGCAGTAATACGCTTAAGCGTCTAGACTGCCGGAAATCCATTTGAAGAAGAAGAAGAAGAAATTCGGGAGGATACAAAAGCATTATAAAAGAAAAGTTGGCAAGGCAATGGGAGGGGGAATGGGAAAGGAAGATATTATTTTTCCATTCACCTACCACAAGAATTGAGAGTAGGACAGGATGGGAGAGACAGAACATAGTAAAAATGACAAAATTAAGAATGGGGCATTGCGGGCTGGGGAGTGGGCTAGTCATGGTGGGGAAACATCTGAATGGGTTATGTGGAGACTGTAATGTCCTTGAGACAGTAGAGCATGTAATGCTTACTTGCAAAAGGTACAGAGAGGAGAGAATGACACTACGAGAGGGCCTAATAGAGCTGAGGATTGCTTCCTGGGATTTGAGGACCCTACTTGGAAGAAGCAAAACCAAGACCAAACAGCTAAATTGGTGATAAAATTCCTTCACGAAACTGGACTACATTCCAGAATACAGATCAGTAAATGAAGAATAAACTGTAATTAACAGAATGGAACGGTGAAGGGCAGCAATAAACTCGCAAGCCTCTAGTCTGCCGGAAAGCTAAAGAAGAAGAAAGAAGAATAAAATCGGGAGGAGTTGTTTGGACGAGAGGCGAGCTGTGAGGGTGGCTTCCTCAAGGCTCATGTGTGTGTGGACGGCGTGATCTTTTTTTTGGTTTTGTTATTTTTATTTTTTGTATGGGTTTGATATCCAGTGTTTGTGTGCGGCAGAACAAGTGCCTGATTACAAAAGCGGGTGACTGCGAAGATCCGGAGATGGCAGTGGCTGCGAGTAAGGCGGGATAAAGTCGGTATCACCTCTGGGGCTGAGAAGCGGAAAGTGGCTGAGTCGGTGGAGCCGTAGAGTGGTACAACGCTTTTACTGGGGGCGATCACTGGTTAGGAGTAGGGGGCCGGAGTGCGGAATAGCCACATGTGCATTTCCCGTTACACTAAACAAAGGCTGTGCCCGAATCAACATCATTCTAGAGCCTACTATTGAGTATGCTAGCTAAGTAGCCTACACTGGATGGGAAGATTAAGTAGGCAAAATGTTCCCTAAATGTAGCACAATATCTAGAGCTAAAAGAAAAATATTAATATTGAATAAAAATCTGTCTAAAGTCAAAGTAAAGTCAAGTTTTTTATTAATTACAGTCAAGCAAGTCGCACTCGCAAGTCATGAAATTTGGGACTTAAGTCACTCGAGTCCCCCACCTGTGCCTCATATTATGTTCACCTTATATATTTTTATATTTTATATTGTTTAACCTGACACAAAACGATTGTATGGAAAGATTGACACTTTCTGTCTCACCTTTAGTGTGTCTCCAAATTGATTAGTCATTTATTCCTAAATATAAAAAATTTGTGATGAAACATCTCATTGTAGAAAAGTGAAAATTTGTGAAGTTTAAAACCTATGTACCTATATGGGAAAGCACCACCAGAATTACAAAAACTAAAAAAGGTTGTATATTTTGATACATTTTATACAGCTACCCTACAAATGACCCCACACAACACCCTTGTATACAAAGTTGGTACAGGACTTTTTACAATTTAATCCCAGAAAATTTGGAAAAACCATATCATGTCAAGATGAAAACATATGGTTAACTGGTTTTTAAGAGATGTCAAACATTGAAATAATAGGCTATGACTATGAGGGTTAAAAATAATATTATTTTATTTTATTACACAGCAGTCCTAGGTTTTTAATTTTCGGGATCTACATTTGTGGCACACTGAAATGGTATGCTATATTGGATTTACCGCATTTCATATCGTCATCGCAATATCCAACATGTTAATTGCACATCCATATCGTGCAGCCCTACAAGCTACGTGACAACAGTGGCACTTAAAACCTCCGTATGTGAGGGGTTGGTGTGAGGTTCGGATAATCAAAAACGACCGATAAGAAATCTAAAAGCGTATCTAAAAGATACGCCACAAAAGCGGAAATAACTTCACCAAGGAAGGAATAAACACAAATATAAGATAAAACCCTCCTGGCAGTAGCTAACTGAAAACTACCTCAAAAGGAGGCAGACTCGAAAATAGTGAGTATAAACAACGAAAGAACCTCACGCTCTAAATCAAAGACCGCAGACGAGAGGTTGAGAAAACAAAAGAAAAACCCAAGCGAAATGGGTAAAAGAAGGAATAAAAAAATCAAACCTGTTACCTACGCTCTTGTAGCAAAAGAGCTGAACACAAAAGGCAACAGGTTGAGAGAATAAAGGAAAAGCTAAAGATTGGAAAGAAAAGACTTTGTTACGCCCTCCGTTCACTTCCCCTTCCCTGTTTTCCCCTTTTCCTCCCGTCTCTTGTCATGTTTTTACATTTCCCTGTCAGTCTTCCGTGTTGTGTAGGCTAGGCGTGGTTCTCGGTCTTGTTTGCTCATTTCGCCCTTACTGCTCCCCAGCCAATTGTTTGCATTCCTCACGCCCTTGTTACCGTCTTGTTGCCAGTTCATTAAGTCTCGTTGCTTGTAACCTCGTTCTTGTCTAGCCTGGAACTCGGCCTCAGTCTCGTCTCGTCTTGCTGTACTAACGCTGTCATTATGCTTCTCTAATTTTGCCCGCCAGCCTGCAGTTTCCCTGCTCGCTACAACCACGTTTCCCTGCTTCCCGCATCCGCTCTGCCTCTGCTACGCCCAACCCAGGATTCAGCCACCATCCAGTACCTTTCCTGCTTCTCTCACCTGCTCTGCCCTCCGGTTCTGCCCAACCCAGGATTCAGTCCCTGCCCCTCTCTTCATTGAGAGTATTATTGTTTAATAAAGCACCTAGTGAGCTTAATTTGAGTTCTGTCGCTTGAGTCGTGCATTTGAGTCCAGTTCCGATCCAGAAATTTAACAGAACAAACTGGCCTATATCATGGACTCAGCTGACTCAGAGCAGTTCCACCACGCCCTCGCCTGTCAGGGCGCGCTAATTGATTAACACGACCTCTGCCTGGAAGACATCCAGGAGACCCTGAGGTCGGACTAAGTGAGTCAGATGGGCACCATGATAAGCCAAATGGCGGTTCAACTGCCACTCCCAAGGGCCCACGCCGGTCAACCAGCCTGTAGCCCCGCTGCTCCTCCCAGGCAGAGAGCCCCATGGGCTGCATCTTGAGCGCTACCTGGGTGACCTGGGAAAACGCCGAAGTTTCCTTCGACAATGCCACATCGTCTTCCGCCTGCAACCTTCCTCCTACTCCTCGGATTCCAGCAAGGTCGCCTTTATGATGGCCTGCCTGGGAGGAAGCGCAAGCGAATGGGCGACTGCTGTGTGGGACAGCCAGCTACCCGCCTGCTTCCACTTCACCTCCTTCACTGCAGAGATGCACCATGTTTTTGACCACCCGGTCCTGGACACGATGCTACCCAGTGCCTACTCCAGCTCCACCAAGCCGCAGTGTGGCTGAGATTGCAGTCCAGTTCCGCACCCTGGCGGCGGAGTCAGGGTGGAATGATGCCGCCCTCTAAGGGGTATTTCTCAAAGCCCTCAGCGAGGACCTGAAAGATGAGGACCCCCGTCAAATTTTCCCAGTACTCTACAGTATGTATACTTTTGCCCCGGGATTGTGTTATTATTTATTTATTTTTTTAATTCCTATTCCTAATCATATTGACTCCAAGGAAAATCTTTACCTTAATCTACCACATATCAGCGCACAGAAAAGTGAAGCTGTAGTGAGCATTTGCCATGCCAAAAGTGACAAGTATATACGCCATAGCCTATATTATGTACGATAACATTAAAACAAAATAGTCTTCCATCTGCAAAATGCTGCCAAACATCTTCAATGAGAATCGGTAGCCTACAACAAAAATAAAATTAACCATTGCACTACACTATGTGAAATGCACTCAAAATGCGAAAATAATAGGCCTATCAATCATATTGGAAAGACAGTGCTCGAGTGGAAAAACGAATGGACATATTTAGATAAGATAAGATAAGAGATAAGATAAGATATACTTTATTGAACCCCGTGGGGTAATTTTTCTTCTGCATTTGACCCATCCTAGTTACCTAGAAGCAGTGGGCAGCCACAGTGCAGCGCCCGGGGACCAACTCCAGTTCTGAGGCAAGTGCCTTGGTCAAGGGCACCTGCAGGAGTGCACCTATCATGCATGTCTTTGAGTGTGGGAGGAAACCGGAGTACCTGGAGTAAACCCACACGAACACGGGGAGAACATGCAAACTCCACACAGAAAGGCCCCATCCGAGATTCGAACCCACGACCTTCTTGCTGTGAGGCAACAGTGCTAACCACTATGCCACCGTGTCCGCCCCCACCGTGTCCGCCCCCGTGTTAGCCAGTGAGACCAACGGGATTTTAGACGCAAAATTTTTTACATATCGGCATAGACGAAAAATTGTTTACATATCGGTATGTTTACATATCGGTATAAATATCTCATATCCTCAGCTATTTATAAGAGGCAGGAAATCCAGAACAGGTGAAAAGGATCATTGCCGGGAGATTCAAACACCGGAATGGAGACGAAAAAAATCAGATAGAGCGTCCCAACAACGGCAAAAAGAAAACTGAATATAGAAAGACCAGAGGCTGCTAAAAACCATGCCACCATATTCGGTATAGTGTACTAGTAAAGCTAAAACAGAGGGTTTGTTGTTTCCACTCATAGTTTGGTTGCAGGATCAATTCATATCTGAGTTGAGCAATCTCTGGCACTGGTGTTTATACTTTATTCTGCAGAGCGGGGCAGGGTTTTGTTTTGTTTGTTATTTTAAGGGATTGACCGACGGCCTAGAAGGTCTGGAACAATACCTAAGTTTTGTTTCTTTTGATTTGTATGTAGGAAAGCTTGTAAGTCATTAGTCCTAAACTATGGTGAATTGTGATGGTGGTGGTGGGAGATGAAAATGTATGAAAAACCAGAGCATACATGGTAGTGATGAGGAATCTGACAGTGATGGATTTACAAAGATTGGGAAAAGACACTCGAACAAGAAGGATCGAGAAGTGTCAGATGAGGAAGGGCAGAAAAGATGCCCAGAAAAGCTCTATGTAAGGAAAGTGAATCGAGTAAAGCTGACTAAGATTTTGAGAAGCCAAGTAGGAGAAATTAAGTTTGCCAAGGTCTTGGGAGAAGGTAATTTGCTGATAAGTTGTGAAATTAAATAAAATGATGAGAGCAATGAAACTTCAATTCATGGGAAAGTGTAAAGTAAGGAAAACTGAGATTAGAAGTGAAGGTTAACAGAGATATAACTAGGAGTAATTTTGGGGAATTTCGATAAGAGTATCCATGATTGAACTTAAGAGTAAACTAGTGGCTGATGGGAGTCTCAATACAGTCAATGAATGTCAAGACAATGCAAATAAGTGCAGATAAGAAAGACTCAGTCTTTCTGTAGGTGGTGGGAAAAGTGCTTTTTAGTTTTTTTTAGTTATACTGTCAGAGCTTGCAAGAATGGGCCGTTGAGATGTTACAAATGCCAGAGATTTGGGCATATTGCTAAAGTATGCAAACAGGAAAGACGCTGTGCTAGATGTGGAGAGGTATAGTCAATGTGGTAATGGAGTACAACCAAAATGCTGCGATTGTGGTGGTGCACACAGTGTAGCATTTCATGGATGTGAAGTGATGAGGCAAGAAGTCAAAGTTCAGGAAGTTAAAGCCCAGAACAAGGTGTCATATTCAGAAGCATTGAAATAAGAGACATGAAAATAAGAGAAGGGCAGTATGGGTGGGGGAGATGAATGAGGCATGGAATATGCATGAACAAAGAAGATGAAAACAGATAAGAAAAGGTTAGTGACATTTATTGCAGGGGTGATGAGTGCAACAATTTACATCAAGACTAAAGGCAGTTTTACACCAGGAGCAAATTTTAGCAAGCGGAGCGGAAGCAAGTGGGCATTACATTTCCACGCCCATATTAATTGATGTGTGCATATCTACCCGGGGCTGAAGCGGAGCAGTTGCGCAGCGGGATAGCGGTCATGAAGCCTTTTTTGCACGTCTAGTCTATTTTTTGTGCAAGCTGATTGAGATAAATAACACAGTAAAATTGTGGATGAAATTATGTTATATTATAAAACGTTAGTTACTTAAGGAAGTTTACTGCAAGTTCGTTTTGCAATAGAAAATGGTTGGTTAAGGTCAAGGTCAAGGTCATGGGCTTTTCCACCCTGAACTGTCAATCATACTGTGACCGGACTATGGCCAAGACTTTCATGACTATGTCCGGATGACCCTGCTCCCTCTGGCGCTGCGCAGATTCTCTTTGTACAGCATAGTGGCAAAAACTACTTCCCGAGCCTCAAAACCTTTTTCACAAGCCTGTGGGAAGGCAATGGGTGAGGTAACAGTGACTTTGTACATATTTTTATAGTCTATGTTGTGTATTGCCAGAGTCATATGTGACTTGTTGAACTTCCATAAAACCAAGGTTTACCTTCACATTTTTTCCTCAATGTGTTGGAACAGCTGATTTAGAAATCCTGTTTTTTTGCAGACTGGCGGACTCCTGTTATTATTAACTTAGGTGTTATTAGTTGTTAGAATTGCTTATACAAAACCCAAGGTGAAATAAATGCTGTTTTGTTGTTGTTACATAGTTTAAGCCAACACAATCACTCAACCATGGTACCCAGCAGATATGGAATGTCGATTTAAAAGTACTGTTGTCATTTATAATCATAATAATAATAATACAATTTATAAAACATTTTATTTAGAGCACTTTTCAGATCACCAAAAGATACTTTACCACAAAAGACACAGCTACATAAAAATCTGAACAGAGTAAAGTAAAATAAATAAAAACAATGGATAAATAAAACAAGACTTAAAGAAAAGCTCAATGTAAGGAAAGTAAATCTAGTAAAGCTTACTAAGATTCTGAGAAGCCAAGTAGGAGAAATTACGTTTGCCAAGGTCCTGGGAGATGGTAATTTGGTGGTAAGATGGTAAGAGCCTCGATAATTTCAACCACATTGTCATTGTATCCTTTCAAACTCAAAGTGCTAGAGTATAGAACCAAAATAACAAAAAATGTGTCACTGTCCAATGAATTATGGTGCTCGCTGTATTTCGCCTCAGTTTTCAAACTGGAACAATATGGCAGTGTGAGGAGCAGTGTTGGGAGCAGAAAGGAAATTTCAACCGTTAGGGGCAGCACAAAGACGCTTTTCTACCAGTTTCTCCTGATTTATGTTATGTCAGAATTGTTGAAATAGCGGAATTGATGAATACGTTTCATTATAAGGTTGGCATACAAACATGTTTACAGCTAAAACAAAGTTATCTAGGGTGTATTTACCCTTTAAGCAGTTAATTGAGGAACTTCCAAATAAACAGATGTAGTTTGTGGTCTGGAAACTTGGTTAATAGAGGAATTTGAGTTTGCTATTCAAGGATATGTACTAAGGAGATAGAAAGGACATTGGTGGAGGATGTGCTACATATATCAGACAGGGAATACCATATAGTGAAATAGGAAAATAAATTGATCTAGAGTATTTAGTAGTTGAAATATGGCTGGAAAGTAGACAGATGACAGTATCAGGATGTTGTCTTTACTTTACTCTCTCTCTGTTTCTTTCTCTCTGCGGCTGTGGCTCAGGAGGTAGAGCTGGTCGTCCGCTGATCGCTGATTGTTTTGACTTGTTGGTTGATCCACCAGGTTACTGTTCGACTGACCTATCAACGCATTTGGCCATTTAATTGATGATTGTCATTTTTAATAATAATTAAATAATTTTAATAAATATAGTTAAATGTAGGTTTAGTGAGGGGTTTTAGCACACGATACCGCTTGTTTTCAGTATTCAGAGTGCTGGGCATTTTAATTCAGGAATATAAACACATTTTTACTTAATCCTCACTTCCCCGACAACAGTGATGAATTATTACAAGTTGAAGGACAGAATTGTCGGAGAATTCTATTGTGTGACTTTAATGCTCCTAATCAATTATTGGGGATCAGACAAAGTGATGCTCATGGAAATATTCTTCAGGAATTTCTAGAAGAAGCAGATCTGGTATGTTTAACCCCTTCTTGCAGGGGCCTAGTGACTATGCCTCCGGCGGCAAGATTTTGCTCAACTGAGACATTCGTTGCTCCTGCAGCCAAACTATTGCTGGAAATAAGAAACTCTGTGTTTTAACTTTATTGGTAGACGATTTGTGACAACTCTGCCAAATAAGGAGTTTCTAGGTATCACTATTTTATTGTAGCAAGTCAATTTATCAAGAAACTCTCCACCCAGACTATACCTACCCATGCATGACATAGTGAACAATAGTGTCTATGTGTGAGTTCATAAATATATTTATACATCGTATAGAATTCGAATTTCGTCATAGCAAAAAGATAGACCCAACAATAGCCTGATTGTATGCCGAAAAGCCCTGCTCACTCAAATGCAAAATAAACATGAAATTATCGTCTCATTATGCCACCTATTCTACTATGAATATCTGCTACTAAATATGAAATAAATATACAATCCTACCATTGGTTTTACACATAGAGATGTTCCTTTCAAAATTCAGTGGTAATTTATTGTCAGGTATAATCCGTTTGAGAAATATACAACACTTTATACCACTATTACACTATCTGAAACGTCGACTCGTAATACCCCCCATGCCCTGCAAGCCTGTCTCATTCATTACATTTCATTCGCATTTAATTGTCGGGTCTTTTGTCCAATAGAGTAAATTATAACCTTAACAATGGTATACGCAATGTCTTATTGGGTGCTTTGAGCAGTTTATTACAGCCCAGCGTAACGGCAGTTTTTGTTTTAACGGTCTAGTATTACGCAAGATCTACAGAGGTTGGTCTCGCTGGCTACATATGTATGTTAGGTTTTCCACTCAAGCACTGTCTTATCCAATATGATTGATAGCCCTATTGAAATCTTCGCATTTTGAGTGCATTTCATATACTGTAGTGTAATTGTTAATTTTATGCGGGATGTAGGCTACCGATTTTCATTGAAGATGGAACATTTGGCAGCATTTTGCAGATGGTGGAATACCATTTTATTTTCATGTTATCATATGTAATATTGGCTATGGCGTATATACTTGTCACTTAGGACATGAATGCTGGAAAATGCTCATTCCAATTTACTGAGCACTGATATGCGGTAGATTAATGTAAAATCTTTCTTTGGAGTCATTATTAATGGGAATCATTATTACTATAGAAAAATACAATCCCGGGGCAAAAGTATACATACTGTAGAGTACAGGTAAAAGGGATGTTTTATTGAGGTACAAGAGTGAATGATTAGACTACATATTTAGGTGTATGCAACACTGTGATATCAATGTTTTCCATCAGAAGGGGCAAATGTATAAGCTTTATAATGGACAAAACAAATTTTATTCATTTTTTGACATGGATAGGGTTTTGGACCCGTAGATATCTACCCCTCTATACTGATGAAGATAGTCATTCCCACTTGAAAATTATGCAACAGTTCATTTTATGAGCCAAAACTGTTGATTTGTTGTTAAATATATCATTATTTTTCATATTTAGAGCAGTGCACAATTTACCCATTTGGATAGATTTGGAGACACTAATGGACAACAGGGTACACTGCCTATATTTTGCATCATAGATCTTTAGTAGTTCTGCATATCATCCTCAGATTTTGCACACTTGGACATGGTGTATGATCCAGGAAATGTAGATTTACCAATTTCACTTTACACTTTAGCTTTCAGTATTTTGTTGCAAACTAAAGAAAGTTTTTTAAAGGCACTTTATTTTGACTTAAATGATGAAAATAAACAAATCTAATCATAAAAATCTTGTATTGTACATGGTACACCTGTCTTGTTTAATTTAAGCCATTTACCAAGTGTCTGTGATGCTCACAACTGGAGTAACATTAAACAGAGCACCCCCTAAATAGGTGAGAATTGACCAAATTTCCCATCTGCATAAAGGGGTTAAATGATGGTAGAAACACTAGAATTGATGTAAATGGAAGAAACGGTTCAGTTTTAGATCTTACACTTGTGTCCAGTGGTATAGCTGCTATCAGTGACTGGGAAGTTTGGGATGATACAAAAATAGAAAGTGATCATTATCCAGTGATATTAGTTAATAGAAATGAGAATTTTATTTAAGAAAGTAGAAATGGTAATTGGATTTTCAGTAAAGCTAAGTAGGATGAGTATAAAGAAATGTGTGGCAGCTGGGAGCAGGTGGACGGCAATGAGGATATAGAGAGATGAAATAATAGTTTGATCAACTCTTGGATTGGGGCAGCAAGAGAGACAATTCCTAAAAGCAAAGGTAGGACGGGTTCCTTGGTGGATAGAGGAGTCTAAATAAGTGATAAAAAGAGTAAGGAAGACAATCAGACAGGCAAAAAGAGAACGTTTTGTGAAAAATTCAACCCCAGTAGGAGATGTTGATAAGGAAGCTGGGAGGAAATAGGAGAGAGTGGAATTATCAAGTAAATTTGGATTTTGTGCACAGAAAGGTAAGTAAGTAAGCTACATTTATCCACAAAACCAATCAGATAGCCCAAGAAAATGCTATAAACCTTGGTTTTTCATGAAAAATAAAGGTATCACAAAACCAAATAAGAAACAACTATCTTTACTTCTTGGTATTGATTTTTTAGCCAAAAAAGGCCCCCTATTTTAAGTTCACTTGCAGCTATTTGTCATAAATAGCTAAATAAGCTACTTAGTAAGTTTGTAATGGATAGCTGCTACATTATGGGAAGGATGTGCTTTGTCTTTTGTCAATCTGCTAATTGATTGAAATGTAATGTAATGTCATGAAAATTTAACATTTTAACAGATCATATTGTGTTGGCTAATTTTTCACATAAACCAACCCAGTGGGTTATTATTTCTGTCAAATTAAATTTTATTATATTTTATATTTGGCTGAGATGGTTTCCCTTCTTTTCCATTGACTTGCATTAATTTAATTCATTCATTTGGCCCAGTACCTAACAGCCTGCTTTGAAAAGCTTGCCAAATATTCTAGGGTTAAGCAAGGAATGCTGGCATAATTTAATAGCAAAATTTAAAGATGTGGGATCTTTATCTCTATTTAATCTCTCAAATTTCACTGAAATGATTCTAAGTAAATTTCATATTTACAATGAGGAATCCCACAGGTATGAAATATCTTGCTGGGAACTATAGCGGGTGAAAATTACAATATGAATACACAGTAAGCTTATATGATTTTGTCATACTACTGTATGTTCCTACTGTAAGTGTTATTGAGTGATTTATCATATTTCCCATTTTTATACCTCCCAGAACACATTACACAAATACAAAATCTTATGGAGAATACCACATTCCCAGAGCTTTTTCTGTGCACATATCACTACACATAATGAATTTTAGTCCGGCACCATAGTCGCATTGATATCATAATGACTGTAGATGTGCTTCATATGTCATCTATGTCTGGTGCATACAATATAATACCTCTTTTAGTTGCAGTTATTTCCTTTGATGAGGAAGAACGTTCCAACTCCCACTCCCAGCAGACCCAGGGCCAGTCCTATTCCACAGAACACTGTCGCTGCCATGTCTGATTCTTTGTTAGCTTCAGGTACTGTGTGAAGAAAGGGACGTCAGACAAAATGTATTGTAAATGTAAAAGTGAATAATTTAGATGCTAGCATTTTTCAAACCTTTCAAACAAAACCTTTTTAATAACTAGTAACATAAACTGGAATCACAAAATGTAATATGTACTATGCCAAACAGTCAACTCCAGGATTATTGACACCCTTCATGAAAATCAGCAAAACTGGCTGTAAAAAAATTAAGAACACATATAAGGCCAAATTCAGAGTTGAGATAAGCACGCGCAAAAACTTGGATATACCCATCACACTATCAAAATAAATAATCACTGGACAGTGGTTGCATGCAATATTATTATGTAAACAAATAAATAGTTGGATTTACTGAAAACAAAAAAAGATTTAACGATTTACCCAGATTTAACGATTTAAAGATTTAACGATTTTTTCCCAGAAGGGGCAACCCGTGAAGCCTAAACACGTGATCCACTAATAACTGGGCCGTCTCAGGAGCAGAGGGCAGTTTAGCCAAGGCTAGGAAATGTGCAGCCTTAGAAAATCTGTCCACAATTACCAGGATAACCGTGTTACCCTGAGAAGCGGGTAACCCAGTCACAAAATCAAGAGCGATGTGACTTCATGGTCGACTGGGCACGGGCAGAGGACGTAACAACCCTGCGGGCGAACGCCGAGAACCCTTGTTCCGAGCGCAGACGGGGCAAGCAGCGACACATTTGCGGACGTCCCTCTCCATGCCAGGCCACCAGAAACATCTGGAGAGAAACTCCTTAGTACGGTGAGCGCCTGGGTGAGCGGTGATTTGTGAGGAATGACCCCACTGGAGCACTTGAGACCTCACAGTAGGAGGAACAAAAAGGCAACTGGCGGGGCCACCACCAGGGTCCGGATTCAGTCGCAACGCGTTCTGGACCGTTACTTCAATGTCCCAAAATACCGGAGCTACGATCTGAGTAGTGGCTGTGCGTTCTCTCCTGCCTGCCTTAATGCAAACCCGATCTCTAACACGGTTATCGATACGGATAGCCGTGGCTACTAAAGCATCCAGCGTTTCACACGACTCTAACACCGCCAGGGCATCCTGGATAGGATCACTCAATGCCTCAATAAACTGAGTGATGAGAGGCGCCTCTGGCCACCCTGTCTCGCCCGCCAGGGCACGAAACCTGATGGAAAAATCAGCCACTGTTTCGTTACCCTGACGGAGGTGAACCAGGCGTCTAGCTGCCTCGAAATATGCTGGTCGAAAACGGTCTCCATAGCGTCCATTAGTGACTTGGCCGTGCTAATCGGGGGAGAGCTGTTAATTATTAATGGGGTAGCCCAGTCAAGAGCGGAGCCGGTGAGGAGTGATAAAATAAAAGCCACCCGGGACTCTTGAGTGGTAAACCGTGTTGACTGGGCTTTAAAAAATATAAGGCACTGCGCGAGAAACCCCCGACACTTTCCAGCCCGACCGTCATAGCGGAGAGGAAGCTGTAATTTGGGCTCTTTAAGAGTCTGAGGGCCTGGAGGGGGAGGAGACTTGAACTGCAGGTGGAGGCGTTTTTTGTGAGACTGAGCAGCCGCATACTATCCAGTCCACCAATTCCCGGAACCAGCCTTCCTGAACCCGCAACTGGGTTGTCAGGCTTTCCACTTGACCGGTAAGCGCCTGCTGCTGCATGCGGAGAGCGGCGATACTCTCCTCGGAGGGTTTAGCTCCTCGTTGATCAGGAGAGGTTCGCTGACTCATCCATTGGCTTCTTTATACTGTAATGGCGTTGTAGCGGTACAACGATGAGCCAAATGCGATAAAAGAAAAGAAAGAATGAAAGAATCTCCCAGCCGTAGCCGAAACCAAAAACACCCTAGTAAAACGGGATAGCCACGTAAACACGGGCGATACTAATACTAGTAGAAAGAAAAACAGCAAAAACAAAGGCACCCTCGGAACGTGACTATAACGCCCGATAAATGGTGAAACAAATGAAAATAAAATAAACGCTCACGCCCTCAAACTAAGAGAGCGGGAGTGGAAAAGGAGAAGTGTAAAGAGGGAAAACCTAAACTATATTCCCTGAGCTTCTATGAATTTATCTAAGTAAAGGTCTACTACGCGAATAAAGAAAAACAATCTCTGCGAGCAGAGGAAACAAACAACAACCGTAACATTCGTGAAGGCACGAAATGATAAAGAAGCGCCAGGAAGCGGAACTCAGGGATTTAAATACCTCCTGACGCGGACGACAGGTGAACTAGATAATCACCTGGGCGAAATGAAAATCCCGCAAGGCAATGCCGAGGAAAAATCCGATAGACCGAAAATGATGTAGAATTAGAGGAAAGGAAGGGGAAACCATGACACTTACTGAATCAAAATAAACACTACTGTCCTCCGAGTACAATATCTGTGTGATTTAGTAGGCAAACAAAGATGTAGGGAAATAAGAATAGTACAAGCATTTTGCAGCATCTTCCTCTAGGGATTTCAGTTTTTTATTCTTACTTTTTCAGCACCCTCCTTTTTTAAAACTTGTTTCCATTTCGGAACAATAGCCAACGACAATACTATGTCACTGTCACTAATCAAACAAAGCCAAAAACTTGATGACTACTACTGACTCTGAGCCAATCAGATTTTTTTTTTAAACGAGGATTGATCCAAATTGGCAGGGGCTGCTCTTATCTCCTCCTCAGTACCCAAGGTATTAGATCAGTGGCATAGCCAGGAATTGATTTTTGGGTGGGCCTGAGAAAAATTGGGAGGGCATTTTTTTATTTCTATTTTTTTAATTTTTTTAACTCCAACAAACAGCCTATATCAAACCATAATGCAATGGTTTGCATAGGAAGACCCCTACAACAGTTGTCCCGATACTCACTAAGGGGTCGATTTACTAAGATCCTAAATAAGGGGTGTTATTTTGCGGGCGCAGCCAAAGTATTGACATCGATACAGTTGAATATCGCAATATTCTCTTGTGCGATTTTCGTATCAATTCAATGACTCCTGTATCAATATTCGGTGCTTGGGTTTTTAAGAGCGCAAAAAAATATGTAGCTACACCTTTAACAGCGCTGCATTCCTGCGGACTGTGCACACACTGTATAGCCCCTTCCTTTGGTTGAATGGCAGGCAGACACCGGAGGATGTAGCTAGCAAGCATGGCCAACATTCAATCACCCAGCGCATTTAAATCCGATGTTTGGGCTCATTTTCAGTTTTGCAAAAAAACAGACTCTCAAGAACAGGACCGAACTCATGCCATCTGCAAGATGTGCTGTCATCGCCAGCGCCCTCATTTTTACCTTCACCCTGATCCAGTCCTGTTAGTTACGGTATCTTATTCGCTCCCTACACACCTCCACCCACGCTGCACTGGTTCTCAGCCCTCTCCAGCTGCCCCCAAGGCTGGCTATGGGACCATAGGCACCAGCAGGGTTCGCCCAGCCAGGGTGTATCCCAGTGACCCCTTGGGACTGTGGTTTTTTGGTCCCACGGAGCCAGAGGGGGGAGCTGTAAGACATGAATTGACATCCCAGGGCACCTGAACACACAACACCGGGGGGTGGAAGCCTGTGACAACTCTGGGACTCTATAAAGCCAGAACTTCGGTGCCGGGAAGTCTACTGGGACCATCTGGCCTGAGGTTTATGATGTCAAAGAATGTCCCAGGATCTCATGGAAGGAACGCTTGGACTGTCGTAAAAACAAGCACATGGACAGCGTCACAGTGCCACCACCTGACGTCACCAGGGCAGGCCACATCCCTTTCCTTAAAATATTTCACACACAACACAACATGACTGTACAGATTGCTTTTGTCCTCAAAAAAGTCTAAAAACACACAAATGTGATTAATATTTTTGTTACATTGTACAGTATACACTGGAACTAGTCTGGGCACTGGAACATATATTATACACTCTTTTTCCAGAGGGATAATCATATATTGTTCAGTTTTTGAGTGTTACATTAGCAAATACATCCAGTTAATGTACCTGACTTAACAGGGACAACTATGGTGTAATGTAATATTCTCAACAGGAATTCTGGGACCTGGCATTGTGGCATTAATATTAATCACATCTGAAAAACTATGCAGAGATGGGATTCTCATGACAACACAAACTTAGACCTACTCATGTTTAATATCGTTGTGATGGTCTCGGTGTGGGTGGTGCAATGGCCTACATTTCCTAAATTTTAAACATGGATGGAATGTATATTTCATAACTTCGTAAACTGCCATTGTGGAATTTCCTCTCAGGGAACCATTCTGTGAAACCCCCTGGAAGGGGGGACTAAAAGTGCAATTTAACTATTTCTGGCCAGTTTATGGTTTTACGACTGTCTGCAGCCAGATCAAACGCAGAATTTTGGCATTTAAGCAGAGGAAACAAAGCTCTCGGGGAAGCTGTAGTCAGACTTTCCCACACATCTAACCTCTGGTTGTTGTGTGTAGCGATTGCCAGGTATGACAAAGTATTTTTCCTATGTACTATATTTGAATCTTGGATGTTTAAACTGTAACTGTAAATTGATTATTTTAAGTAAATAACCTACCTGGTAAATACAATAGTTAAACTTGATTTGTGTGGTTTCTCTGAAAGTTCACGTACTATCTCTGTTCATCGGTAATGAGTTGATTAATTTTCTCAGTCTTGGTTACCCCCTCAGCTGGTCTAGGGAGGTTGTCTATTTAAGCTTAATGTATCACGGAGTATTGCACCCGTAGAACGATGTCTTAAAGTAGATCATTTATATAATTTACATAATTTCCAAAATTTTATGGAATAGAGGTTTGTAATATAATTTGGAGAATTAAACGTTTTAAATATGTAATACCTTACAGATCATAAAGTAGCTTGTAGTCACCTTTAGTTTGCATCTTGGGATAATTGACAGTTTGATACAAAACCAAAACGAGGCAGGGGGATGAAAATTATTGCCGATTTACTGATTGCTTACATGAACACTGAAATGTATCTGTGGCTTGCAATTGCGATATTTACGTGGAACGTATATGTTTTCAATAGGGTACAAGTCTGGAGACGGAGATGGCCATTGCAAAACATAGATTTTGTATTCATGCAACCATTTATGTTTTGATTTTTATGTATTGTAGCGGTGGCTGGCGAGGTTAGTAATGTTCAGCTCGGTGGGCAAAGGAGGAGTCGCCACTTCCTTGGGGTGAAGAAAATTATTCTGCTATCACTAAACCCTGTGATGCGGGATCGCCTGACATGGTCAAAACGAATCCACCCAATACGCCGGGTCAGAATGCACACGGCTCTTATGCTGCCTTCAAGTGCTCCTCAGAAGCTCCAATTTCCCAGTTCGTAAATCGTAATTACGAGGTCGACGCATTCACATGCTCCGAAATCGGAAATAGGCTACCAGCAAACATGGAGGTCTAGAAAGTAGGCTAAATGTTTCTTTTGATCCTTTACAAATAAATAAGAAAACACACGGATAGCTGTTATCACTGCATGAGAAAAAGGACACAAATGAGGAGAGCAATTTATGATATATTAAAGTATATTTTACTAAATGGTTGTATGCTGTGTGTGCGTGACCATCAATATGATAATCGACGGCCTAGTTTCATTGTCATACGTGAATCTATCGCATTTTCTGCCATTTAGATTTGGCTACTGAGAAATAGAAGCTTCCGAGGAGCACTTGAGGTGAAATTTAAAAAAAATTTTTTATACTATTCTACTTATTGTCTAAACTTTACCTGCAAACATACAGTACATAACAGGGCAAACATACTGTATGTCTGGATAGGTCCGTAAGATTCAATATTTACTTAGTAGATCTAAATATTTGTCATTTTTGTCTATTTATTTATTAATTCCCCATTCCGTACTCAAGTACACTTCCTCTAATGTTTCTTGTTTTAAACGTCTGTTTGTAAGTGTGAATGTTACATGCTGCGAGAAAAATTTCTCCAAGGGGGATAATAAAGTATTCTATCTACTATCTATCTACAAAGTTGCAAATTTAAACTTCTACATTTTGTAAAATTAACTTCACAACCAAGTATAACTTCACAACCTATAAGTATAAACATATCCTTTGTGGGGTGTCATTTTTCTTCAGCCGCGTTTACAACATTCATTTAAACGATGATTTAAACGTCTTCTTTCATGAGGCAATTTTTGTAATTTAACACTTTGATATGACTCCTGAAGTTTGAATGACCACATTCTCTTCAGATGGTAACACAGGGCCCAGTTACATTAAATAATTTAAGAAACATTGGGTAGCATTGCTTTGGAATAGAGCTGGATGAATTTGTGTGAGCTAAGATGGCTAATATTGTTTGTTGTAACTTGGCCTCATTTTGATATCAATACTTTTTAATGGTAGGCCTAGATTTTGCTAGTTTTAAAATAGACAGTGCTTTGTATCCATGATTAACTTGTAATTTTTGTATGTTAAAAGTGTTTTTTGTTGAGATATCATTTATTTTTGTACTGCATTTGTTATGCATATCTGATGATGATAATGCATGTAAATGTATGAACCATATAAGATAATTAAATCTAGAGAGAGAGATGCAAACACACATACATTCCAGCTCAAATGAACACAGGAGGCCTGGATTGAGTGATTTTTCCTTTACCAGGAATTACAAATAAATTAAAGTGTTCGTCATATTTCTAAATGGATTATGTGTTTTTAATGGATTTAAGTGTTTTTAATGGGTTATTGGACATGGTCGACCCACTAACGGTTTGTATGTCGGTAGATGTTCTATAGGCCTAGTTAACATTAATGTAAAAAAACTTGGCATTTGCAAGGTACAGTAGCCTAGCTAAGTAGTTAACATAACACTAGTTCTGTCAGGACAACTCACATACTCAAATTATGTATTTTAATGACTATATCAATTTATGTACAATGAATATACTATTTTTTTGGTTTGGCGCTGAATGGATCCGCTCTAGGTAGGCTACTACCTATCAAACAGGGAGTATGACACATCTCCCCCACTAAACAGGAGATATACCAAAACCCCCAGTACAAAGAAGCAGATCCAAATAACGTGAAAGCTGGGACGGACGTACAAGAGCAGCGCAGGCAATAGCAGCATGGGAGAGGTCTGTCAATCGTTTTTAAAAAGGGGTGCTCCATGAGTGATGCACCGGTGCATCTGCCAACGATCAGTATCAGTCAATAAAACAAAAAAATTGCACAATTGAATAGGCAGATTATGTTAAAAACAACCGATGGTCAACTCATTATTTCCTATCACTCAAACAAAAAAAAGTAAATTGTTTATTCGTAATCCAAGAGTTGTACTGTTCACTGTTCCGAAACGTGTTAACCTATGTGTTGTTGCAGTCCCTTTTTATTATTGCTGAGTGAGAGCATAACAAAAAGTGGATGGACCGGTGGCAAAATTACGAATCCTACTAGTGATGTGCAGTTCGCGAACGAATCGGTATTATGAGTCGACTCTTTATGCTGAGTCGTCTGAGTCGACTCGCCAGTTCGAGGGAATCGTGCTAACCCACGGCTCTCGACTCTCGGCTCTGGCTCTCGGCTCTCGGCTCTTAGCTCCGGCTCTGACTCTGCCTGCTTTCTATTACAGCCGGGAGACACTCCCCCGAGACACTCAGCAGTGGTAATGCGCGGCGTTGAAGTCGAGCAGCGATTGATGCGCCCAACAAAATAGGTCACACGAATATCTTCTTTATAATGCTTTATGAATACATTTAAAGTTGATCTAAACAATATTGCACACAATTTTGTGAATGAGATAATCGCCCCAGCTCATTCCAAAGTAATTTTGACTAGGCTACTACTAACGGTTAAAGGATAGGTAGCAATAGTAGGCTAGTAGTCGGACCTAACTCCGTTCAGCACGAAATCACCTCGACTCAGAGCCGTGAAACAAACAAAGCCCTTTCAAGTTTTAACGGAGAGGAAAAGAAATGCTGTAGGCGACAGCATTAATAATCGAGTTTAGCCTACTCAGCGTGTATCAACCAGAAACCATATATGCAAAGGAATTCTGTACCTAATAGGCTATCTAATTATATTCCGAGACGTCGACACTTTAATAGCCAACTGTTTATTATTATATTAATACATTTGGCTGTTTGCGAGGAAATTAAAACAGAATTAATATGCGATTGTGTTCAGCTAAGTTAGGCTACTAAAAATGACAGCAAATACTTCAAAATGACAGGTTAGGCTACTAAAAATGACAGCAAATATATTTAAAGTGGTGGCATTTTTATTTTAGAACTATTGACCAACAACAACAGTGAACAGAATAAATAGCCTACAATTGTGTATGATATAATAAATAAAGTACAGTTAAAATAAACACATTTAAATAACCCTATGGTTAGCATAGATTAAATAGCTCTATACAAATATAACCATTCAATGTCTATTATTACCTGTAAGATCTAATGTTACAATCTGATCGAAAAAACGGAGATGGGAAAGTCGTAAATAAACGTAACCTGCGATTGCAAACTAGCTTGAGACAGTAGGCTACTGTAAATTGAGAATATTAGCAATGAGTATCATTCAGATGATTTGGGTCTGAATAAAATATCAAGGCTAGTTTACAAACTTATTTTGTCTACTTTGTTACCAGCTAGGGTCTGCTGTCTGAAACAGCTTCTAATTCCAGCTCGCGAGTAGCGCCGCTGAAAGAAAAAGATGCGGCTCAAAGATGCGGCTCTCACGGCTCTCGGCTCTCACGGCTCTCACGGCTCTCGGCTCTCGGCTCTCGGCTCTCGGCTCTCGGCTCTCGGCTCTGGCTCTCGGCTCTCGGCTCTCGGCTCTCGGCTCTGGCTCTCGGCTCTCGGCTCTGGCTCTCGGCTCTCGGCTCACGGCTCTCGGCTCTCGGCTCTGGCTCTCGGCTCTCGGTTCTCGGCTCTGGCTCTCGGCTCTCGGCTCTGGCTCTTAGCTCTGGCTCTGACTCTGCCTGCTTTCTACTACAGCCGGGAGACACTCTCCCGAGACACTCAGCACTGGTTAATGCGCGGCGCGCAGTTTCTGATTGCTAAGTTAGAACCTACGTAAGAATATATATATTTTTAATTTGATCTAACAATATTGCACACACTTTTGTGAAGTTAATAATCGCCCCAGCTCATTCCAAAGTTATTATGACTACTAATGGTTAAAAGAAAGATACGTAGCTACAGTAGCTATACTACCCAACTGATCAGCACGAAATCAACTCGACTCAATTTAAGAGCCATGAGCCGTAGCAATATTCCACGGCTCCAGATAGAGCCGGAACCAGAGCCGTGACACAAACCGAAGTAATTTTCGAGTTTTAACCACATAACTGTTCTTATAGAGTTCTGTGGTTTTAATAAAGGGCAAAATGAAGTACACCATTAAGCTATTAATCGGGTTTACTACTCAGCGTGATTCAAACGGAAACCCTATTGACAAAGGAATTATGTTAGCCTATATCTAATGATATTCCGAGACGCCGACTGTATATTACGAAATTATTAAACTTTTTGCGAGAATTGCAACCGAATTCCAGTCAACGATGAAACAATAAGGCCAAATTTGCGATATTGCGATTGTGTTCAGCTAGATTAGGCTACAAAAAAATGACAGAAAAGACTTATTTAAAGTGGTGGCATTTTTATTTTAGAACTCTTGACCAACAACAACAGTGAACAGAATAAATAGCCTACAATTGCGTATGATATAATAAATAAAGTACAGTTAAAATAAACACATTTAAATAACCTTATGGTGTCCAAATAAATAAACGACACAGGCTCCTGTACATCATATGTACACACTGACACACACAATAAATATCTGGCTTGTTTGTCCAATTTGGCTGGCTATCTCTCTTATACAGTCTTCCATCCACCTAATTTTCAGTAGACCTAGACTACTGGATTCTGGGATCTGATAAAAAATATAAGATTAATATTAGCATAGATTAAATAGCTCTATACAAATATAACCATTCAATGTCTATTATTACCTGTAAGATCTAATGTTACAATCTATGATCGAAAAAACGGAGATGGGAAGTCGTAAATAAACGTAACCTGCGATTACAAACTAGCTTGAGACAGTAGGCTACTGTAAATATTAGCAATGAGTATCATTCAGATGATTTGGGTCTGAATAAAATATCAAGGCTAGTTTACAAACTTATTTTGTCTACTTTGTTACCAGCTAGGGTCTGCTGTCTGAAACAGATTCTAATTCCAGCTCGCGAGTAGCGCCGCTGAAAGAAAAAGATGCAGCTCAAAGATGCGGCTCAAACGGCTCTTCTGTATTAACCGGAAGTACCAAAATGGCAACTCCAAACTGAATGGTACGAATAGAGCCGACTCAGAAAAAAGAGCCGAACTGCCCATCACTAAATCCTACTATGGCCATGCCAAGACCCGCCCTCCTCTGTCTCTGAATGGCTGGGCGTTCTGTGCGCTCTACCCACCTCATCTTCTTCAGTCTAAGAACGCGCTCGATTGCCCTGTTCTCGAAATTCAGGTAGGTAAACGTTACAGGATAAAACGTACTGACATCCATAAGCGTATGTTTTTAATAAATACCACCAATGTTGATAACAGTTCTTATATATTCTACTATTCTAGCACAATTCGCCTAGCTCGTTTCTACTATTCTAGCTAGTGCTAGCCCATCACTGAGGGGAATTCATAGCTAACAGTTTTTCTAGGCTATGTGTCTCATTGCACATTCTAGCTCGTTTCTACTGTTCTAACTAGTGCTAGCTGATCACTGAGGGGAAATCAAGTTTAATAAAATAAATTAATACGTTACGTTTTTTAGTAAATACCACCAGTGTTTCGCAGTGTTGATAACAGTTCTTTGTGTCATTGAAAAGTCATTAGTCACATAGGTTGCTAGCTAGCTAGAAAAGCAGCTGGCTGATCATTTGGAGTGGAATTGAAGTTGATGAATAAATGAATAAGTGCTTGTTTGTTACATGTCGGCACAATTAGGCCTCTGCAAAATACACAATACAATACATGCATCCAAATAAATAATCATCACACAATGATACAATAATACTTATAAATGAATACCTCTTAGAAGCTTAGACTAAACTACACATTTCAATCAGTTCACTTCAGGTTCTAATGTTCATTTTCACAAATCTATACAAAACCTGATCTCATAAGTTTGTTCACTTTCCTGCAACGCTGAGGGTTTTATTCTTGGTTTTATGACATGCAAGGTCAAGTTTTCCCTGGGCATGTTTTCTTATGCCTTGTGTGCATGTAGGCCTAAGTGAGTTTGTTCACAGGCAGATAGAAGACGGTTAAACCCGATAATGGAACAGCAATAAAGTGTGACCATATTTGGTCCCTTTATGTACAATAACTATTCCAGCACACTGCAACATCCTATGTGACTAATTACTTTTCAATGAGACACATAGGATAATTGTTATCAACACGGGCGGTATTTTTTTTATTTTTAAAGTTTTTTTATTTAAGGCTTCATTAATAGACTAGCTGAATAATCCGATACAGCACTATTCATCAACTTGAATTCCTCTCCGAGTGATCAGCCAGCTGATTTTCTAGCTAGCACTAGAATGTGCAATGAGACACATAGCCTAGAACTATTATCAACATTGGTGGTATTAAAAACGTAAACTTATTTTAGGCTAATGGATGTCAGTACACGTTTTATGCTGTAACGTTAGTTAGGCTACCTGAATTTGCATGCAATTTCGGAAAATAAATTACTGCAATGCGCTCCAGCGAAGAGAGTCACCTTAAACTCAAACAGAGGGTTGGGTGGGTAGAGCGCACAGAACGACCAGCCAATCAGAGACAGAAGAGGGCGGGTCTTGGCGTGGCCATAGTAGGATTCGTAATTTCGCGGACCGGTGACATGCTGGTTTTCTTTACGTGCATTTATTCTTCTCCAAGGCTTCTCGAAGTGACTAAGTTTTTGATCTTTAATATTTTCTTGTGGAACCGCAATATCACTGTAAGTCTCTTGTTTGCTATTTTCAATTGCATCAATATGCTTGAACGTTACCTCCGTAATCCAAAATAATATTATTATAATTGTTTGAATTTGAGCGCCCTAAAATGATTTATCTGTTGTTCAACTCACAGCAAGTTACTGGAATTGATAGATGTTGTTTCATACGTCATGCTGTTTTCTGTTTCCTGTTAGATGAGTAACTGTGACGGAGCTGCGCTACTGAGCTGTAGAAAAGTTTGGTGGTTGTCGTATTGTGCTGGCAAATCTGCAAATTTGTGATTAAAAACAAAACTAAATATATAACGTTAGGTTATTTGCTGCTGAGCGGGCCGCAACGGAAACAGCAGTGTTAGGTTAGTTAAAACAAAGCAAAGCAAATTTGCTGCCGAGCCGGCCTCTACGGAACCAGCAGTGTTGATCCTGCTTCCGATTAATTTTGTATATCTTCTAAGTAAGTGTAAGTTATGGCTTCGTTTGACGAATATTTGTTATGTTCCTCGCCCTATTTGGGCTATCTCTTGTTCGGTATGTGACATGTTTGCTCATTCTTTCTCCACCATTAGTGGGAACTTTACTTGTGATAAGTTTAAATTAAATGCTAGGTTGACTGAGAAGATAGCCGACTTGGAATCTCGCATCCGTACCCTGCATGAAATTCGAGAAAGCGAAAAATTCATAGAATCTTTCTTGATTTCGGGTGCACCAGTTAGCACGTCCCCAACTAATGTTAGAACTCCGATAATACCTCCGCAGCAAGGTAACGTTTAGTGGATCATAGCTCGCGAGCGTAGTCGTAAGCCCCCCATGCCCACCAACCACCAATTCGGGTTTCAAATAGGTTCAATAATTTGATTAGGATTAAAACAAAACACAATCCTATTACTTCAAGTGATAATACTACCATGAGAATTGGCTTATTAAATATAAGATCCCTTAGCTCAAAGGCAGCTCTTGTGAATGAACTAATCTCAGATTGCTCTCTTGATATATTATGTTTAACTGAAACATGGCTGAAAGCGGATGAGAACTTTACATTAAATTAATCCGCTCCGCCTGGGTTCATATTATAGCCAGAACCCCCGTCTCTGTCAAAGAGGGGGTGGGGTTGCTGTTATTTATAAATCTCTCAGTCAATTCCAAAATTAGAGGATGCATTTGATTCATTTGAAGTGTTAGTTATGAGCACTCAGCCAGTAGTGGTTGGTAGAAACCGCCCTCAGCCTATTTTACTTGTAACTCTCTATAGACCTCCTGGCCCATATTCTGGCTTTATTCACGAATTTGCAGATACAGATGATCCTTTTACCTCAGCATTTATGACCATTTTGGAATCAATTGGTTTAATTCAAAATGTTGTCGGTCCCACACATTATTGTAGTCATACTTTAGACCTGGTCTTAAGTCTTGCTATTGATATTGTTAATGTAAAAATTCACTCGCATAATCCTATTCTGTCTGACCATTTCCTCATTACTCTGCATGTAAAAGTAGCCCACCCTGTAGCATCTGAATTTAGAACATATACAGGTCGCACTATCACTACCTCCACTACTAGAAACTTTATTCATGTGCTACCGGATTACTTTGAATTAGACACTTGCTCCCTGTCAACCAATGATCTGGCAGAGGAATTAGATACTGCTCTATGCAAAACCCTTGATGTGCTCCATTAAAAAGAAAAAAAGTCATTGAGAAGAGGCTTGCCCCCTGGTACACCAACCACACGTGGACTCTTAAACAAATGTCTCATCAGCTTGAATGCAAATGGTATTCCACTAAACTGCAAGTATTCCACTTGGCCTGGAAAGATAGTTTTAGTACCTATAAGCATGCTCTCTACAATGCTAAGTCCTCTTATTTTTCAAAGCTTATACAAGAAAACAAGACTATTCAGAACAGTTGCTGAACTAACTAATAATCATGCAGCAACTAACCCTCAAATTCCAGTTTCATGTAGCAGTAATGATTAAAAAAAATTCTTTAGTGATAAAATAATTGGAATTAGGAAAAAGATCACACAAGTTAGTGGTCATGATTTTGACGATATAAAACTGCCTCCTAGACACACTGAACATCTTGAATCGTTTACTCCCATACTTGAAAGTGAACTAATTAAGTTATTGTCTTCTTCGAAATCATCAACCTGTCTTCGAGACCCCATACCCACAAGGTTAATAAAGGAGCTATTGCCTATGCTCATCAAACCAATTCTTCACCTAATGAACTATCACTGCTATTGCGCCATGTTCCTACATCCTTTAAATTGGCAGAAATCAAGCCACTACTTATGAAACCAAATTTGGATCCCACTGTCCTGGCTAATTATAGACCCATTTCAAACCTCCCATTTTTATCAAAGATTCTTGAGAAATGTGTAGCGCAACAGCTTTTTTCATTTTTACATACTAATAGCGTGTATGAGCGGTTTCAATCTGGGTTCAGAAAACACCATAGCACTGAGACCGCCCTTGCCCTAGTAATGAATGACTTGTTCCTCTCTCTGGATTGTGGCTGTATTTCTATTCTTGTTTTACTTGACCTGAGCGATGCCTTTGATACTATAGACCATCATATACTCCTCCGCAGGCTAGAAAATTTAGTTGGCTCTTATGTGGTTTAAATCTCATCTCTATGATAGATCCCAGTTTGTTAGGGTAAACAATCAGTCCTCTGAATTTTCTATGGTGAACTTTGGAGTACCGCAAGGATCGGTTTTTGGTCCTCTGCTCTTTTCCCTGCACATACTCCCTCTTGGGAACATTATAAGTAGACATGGTGTTAACTACCACTGCTACGCAGATGACACACAACTTTATACAGACATGCTCAAATTTGTTGGTACCCCTGGTAAACATGAGTAAAAAGGATTGTAAAAAAATTAACTGTTTGGTGAATTAACTTAATCTCACACTGAAAAAAATGTGAAAAATCCAACCTTTAATTGACGTTCATTTATTTAAAAAAATCTCATCAAAAATAATTAATTTTAACAAAACCACGTTGGCCACAATTATTGGCACCCCTGCATTTATATATAGAATAAAGTATTCATTTTTAATATTTGGTCGCATATCCTTTGCATGCCATGATTTCCTGATGTCTGTGACCGAACAATATCAAAAGACTCTTGATATCTTATTTTCTGGTACTCTTACAAGCGATACTAAATGTCTCTGCATTTGAATAGATCCCTATGGGAATTGGGAGGTGGGACTAGATTTAGCTGTAAATTACGCTGGAACAGTATGGAACACATGGTTGGCTAAATAGCTCTAAGTCATCAAGGGTCTGACGTATCAAACAAGCCTCAAACTATCACTCTGCTGCCAGATATGCAGTAGATATGGATGGATCACTTTAAGGGTTGTTTCTCCTGACAAATATTCCTATTGAACTCTATGGAAAAATAAGTCAGGAGAAGAAACCATTCAAGTTATTACTGTATTTCTGGCAGCAGAGTGATGGTTTAATGCTTAATTAAAAAAATTATACTTTATGCTATATATAAATGCAAGGGTGCCAATAATTGTGGCCAACGTGGTTTTGTTAAAAATAATTATTTCTTGATGAGGGATTTCTTTTTCTCATAATAAATAAACGTCAATTAAAAGATAGATTTTTCCCATTATTTCAGTGTGAGATTAAGCTAATTCACCAAACGGTGAATTTTTTATAACCTTTTTACTCATCTTTACCAGGGTTACCAACAAATTTGAGCACGTCTGTATATCAGTTAAGCCAGGTGAAGCTGTCCAGTTGTCTAAACTAGAGACCTGTCTTAAAGATGTAAAGGCCTGGATGACCCAAAATTTCTTCTTATTGAACTTGGATAAGACTGAGATATTAGTATTAGGTCCCAAATCCCTTCGAGATAAATTCTTGCAGTTTTCCTTAAATTTAGATTGCTTCTCTGTCTCTGCCATCAAGGTTGTTAAAAACCTTGGTGTAACAAGTTTTTTTTATCTCGTTTTGCTGGTTGGGGGCTAAGGCTGGTTTTTTTGTTACAGCATCTTTGTGACAGTTCTCTGTAAAAAGCGCTATACAAATGAAATTGAATTGAATTGAATTGAATAGATAATGTTAGTATGGTGGTGCCTAAAACATGAAAAAGCTAACGGGATGGATGGACAACCAAATATTAAAGTTTGTTTCCTATGTTCATGATGTGCAAAGGTCAGAGGATTGTTAACATTAATGCACAAGGTGCGTAAAACCTTGGTAAAGCTGCTAATTATGCCACATGTGCTTGTGTTGTCCAGTAAATCTAATCGTTAGTTATTACTGAATGAGTTATTTATATATATATTACATTATATTCAGTTAGCTAGCTACAATCCAGTCATAAAAAAAGTTTATGGCTCCTATGAATCTGTTTTTTAAAAAGGCAAATTCTATTTTCCAAAATAGAATACTTTTATGCCATTTTTAGCCCTTTTCATTCACAAACTACCTTACAATATACAGACAGGTGACAAATTAAAGGAAAAATCGTGAGGGGGTCCGGTTGCTCTGTTATGCTGTCGGGGGCATTTTACTGGCATGGTTTGAGTTCACTTGTCCACTTAGAGGGAACAGTCACTGCAAATCAATACAAAGTGATCACCTTTATCCTATGATCAAACATTTCTATCCTGATAGGAGTGGTCTCTTCCAGGATGACAATGCCCCCATCCACAGGGCATGGGAGGTCACTGAATGGTTTGATGAGTATGAAAATTATGTGAATAATATGTTCACCAGATCTCAACCGAATTGAACACCTATGGGAGTTTTAGGACCGATGTGTTAGACAGCACTCTCCACCACCATCATCAAAACACCAAATGAGGTCATATCTTATGGTGTTCCATTCCTTTAGTAGAGTTCTTGCAGCTCTTGGTGGCCCAACACCTTACTAAGACACTTTATGTTGGTTTTTCCTTTAATTTGTCACCTGTCTGTATGTATATAATAATGAAAACGTATGGTAAACTAAATGAATCATTTCTATTATTCCCATAATCCTATTCTGTTTGACCATTTCCTTACTACTCTGCTTGTAAAATGAGCCCACCTTGTAGCATCTGAATCTAGAATGTACACAGGTCGCACTATCACTACCTCCACTACTAGAAACTTTATTCATGTGCTACCTGATTACTTTGATTCAGACATTTCAGCTAGCTCCTTGTCAATCGATGATCTTGCAGAGGGATTAGCTTTACGCAAAACCTTTGATGTAGTTGTTCCATTAAAAAGTAAAAAATGGCGTTCCACTAAACTGCAGGTATTCCACTTGGCCTAGAAAGAGATTCTTTGTACTTATAAGCATGCTCGGTCCGTGTAACGCTTATAAGTTTGTTTTCATGATGTATTTACCTCAAATTGAATGAAATTTTTTAAATCCTTGAAATAATAGTAAAAATCAGAATTCAAACTCCAATTTTTTGATTTACCGTTTGTCTTTTGAAAATTGCATTGTTGGCATGGGTGGGAAAACCGGGGTATTTTCTAATATCAACAATCAATGGACGGACTCAACCATAATTAGAAAATACCCCGGTTTTTTCACCGACGTCAACAATGCAATTCAAAAGACAAATGGTAAATCAGAAAATGGGAAAAATGAGTTTGAAATCTCAATTTTCCTATTATTTCAAGGATAAAAAAAAACTTAAATTTAAATATTGAATACAATTTAAAAAAAATGTATTTGAGGTACTGTATATGCATCAGGAAATCAAACTGATAAGTGTTACATGCTAGGTCCTCTTACGTTTCAAAGCTTATACAAGAATAGAATTATACAATTTGTACAAATCCCCGGTTTCTATTCAGAACAGTTGTTGAACTAACTTAAAGGAGCTATATGCAACACATTTACTGTACTAAATCATAAAATTACCATTATATGTCATCAGAGATTAAGGAAACATGTTAAGTCAAAATACTGGCTTCTCCGACAACAATTCTACAGCCAGTATGTTCTCTTTTGAAATTTCCATCCCGGATCGGAACGTCTGATTTTGTTTTGCCTGTGTGATTCACTATTCTCCGAGTTGACCCGGCTCACTGAATCAGTGGACTGAATCAGTTGTGACTGAATCAATGAATGTGTTCAAATTTCGCTAGCGTTAGATTGCTTGGTAGATATTTTAGTGAAACAATGTAGCTAACGTTAGCTAGCTAGCGTCTAGGTAAGGTATTCTTTGTTTCGAGGCAAGCTAGCTATGGTTACATCGTTCCAACAATGGAATTTTGTTGTCTTACATTTTTAAAGTAATCCATCCAACACCATTTAAGTTAGCCTACAGATAGTCCTTGCCAGTTGAACAACAAAAAAAGTTTGTTCTCTTTTAGCTAACGTTACATTTTCTAAGTAATCCGCCCAACACTGTTTGTAAGTTATCACACAGCTTGTGATAAACCTATCTAGCTAGCTAGTTATTATCTCAAGCCACTTTTTTTGTTTTGTTTGACCGGCAAGCACTATAGCTTCGAGTCTGGAGAGGATGGGGCGGGTGGAGACTCCTCTCTCCAATATTGTGAATTTGCACAGCAGTACCCATTTTAAACGCTTGGTGTCAGTTTTGCATATAGCTCCTTTAACAATTATGCAACAACTCGTCCTCAAATTCCAGTCTCATGTAGCAGTAATTTCTTGATTTTCTTTAGTGGTAAAATAACAGGAATTAGGGAAAATATAGTTTGTCGCTCCATTTTCTGCCCCTGCATTTTCCCCTACTCAAGTTCACCCATCCACAGTTGCATCATCGGGTGTCCTTCATTTTGCTCCAGGCATGAGCGCCTTGTGCATGCAAAATGGGGTAGCCTTGCAGATGGCTGATGGTCACACCAGGAGCTGCCTGTGCCTTGGTTTAGGGCACCTGCAGGATGCGTTCTCAGACCCCTGCCCATGCTGTGTGGGCATGTCTTTGGAGACCAAGCAGGCCAGATTGGATGGGTTATGTGTCATATGCCCCCCTCTGGCAGGATGCCACCCGCGGCAGGGGTTGCCCCTAAAAAGTAAGGGTGTTACTGCCACCGATGGCCCTTCACAACAAAAGGGCAAGGCTGGGAAGAGCAGTAGCCTCTCCACAGAAGTCACGCAGCTGCGCTCTGCAGTTCAGCAACTGACTGTGATGCTGGGAGACCGTACTAAAGTAGAGACGGCTCCACACCCTATTTTCTCAGAGTCGGTCCTGCACATTTGACCAATCTGACAGAGGGTAGGTGGAAAGTTTGGGGTCCACTGGGGATTCAGCAGACTACTCGGCTTCTCTAGAAATAATTTTCCGCTCAGTCTTAGCACGCATAAACTGCGATGTGCCTCAAGCTGGTACAAAGGAGACGTCTTGGTTTCACCACCATGCCTCCCAGGAGGCGCTGTTTGCAATGCCAGCATCTACCGGCTGGTGGCACTTGTGGTATTTCCAGAAGAGGCGGTTCGGGCAAATTCCCGCTGACCTAGACCACAGTGCAGAGCAACTTATGATCTGCTCTGTAGGTCATATAATGTACTTCGATCAGCGATGCATGTCTCAGGCGTTTGTGTTCATGACATGTGAGCCTGGTCGTGTGATGTCCTTGCTCACGATGACTCGGCATCAGGTGTGGTTGGCTCAGTCCTCTCTCCCTGACGCCACAAAGAGAACTATGCGAGACCTTCTGGTTATCACCAGCCAGGTCTTTATGGAGGTAGCCAGACAGACACTTGAATTGTGGCCACCTCGGCAGTCGTGCCTCTCGGACTCCGGGCAGCCAGGCCACTTTAAATGTGGCTGAACTTCATGGCGCTGCATCTGAAGTGGGACCGTGGCGACAAGTCAGCTTTCTGACAAAGGATGTTCGGATGGGGCTATACCATCACGGCACGTGGTGGTAACAACGGACACTTCGCTGACCGGTTGGGGAGCTGTCTGTCAGCACCGGCAAGCTCAGGGATTGTGGTCGCGACCACATCAGTCGGACCACATAAATGTTCTCGAGCTCCGAGCAGTTTTCTCACACTGAGGCACTTCTTGTCCGTGCTTCTGGGAAAACGTGATAGTGAGGTTGAACAACACCTCGACAATTTATCACATAAACCACCAAGGCGGAGTAAGGTTCTGCCAGTCCTTGAGAGTGTCCCAGCGTCTCTGGAACTGGGTGCTTCCCAGAGTGGCCTTTCTTCGTGCCGTACACCTCTCAGGTGTTTGAAACGATACAGCAGACCTTTTACCTTGCCAGGAGATTCATCCCGGTGAATGGCGTCTCCACCACATCATGGCAACGGTTCGGTCGTGCTCAGTCAGATCGGTTTGCCTCTCAGGAGTCCACTCACTATCCCCAGTGGTTCTCAATAGCCGTGGCTTATGGAACCGTGGTTTCCAATACTCCTCTGCCTTTTTTGCGGATCGCCCTGGAAAACTCCCGATCCGGACAGACCTGCTGTCCCTTTTTAATTCAAGAGCCCCCTCCACGAGGAGGGCCTATGGATATATGTGGCAGTTGTTCTGCACATGGTGCTCACAGAAGGCAGCCAGTACTCAAAAAGTTATGCTGCTGCTATATCCATCAGGCATGTGTGGGTGGACAACAGGCCTGCAGGGAGCCATCACCTTGTCAGCTGGTTCTTGAGGGGTACCGACCTCTGAGGTCCCTGGTGGCTCCCTCCTCGGATCTCCCTTTGGCTTTGCGAGCGCTTACGGGTCAGCCCTATGAGCCTTTCGATATGACCAGCCTTAAATGGCTTTCCTTTAAGATGGAATCTTTACTAGCAATGGCATTGGCTAAGCGCGTTGCTGAGTTCTGTGCACTCTCCATCAGCGCAGAGTGTCTTAGGTGGTGGCCGGATGAGTCACACTGCGGCCTAATAATTTTTTCTGCCCAAAGTTGTTTCGGCTTTTCATATTAACCAGCCGATTGAGCTTGCTGCGCTTCGCCACCCACCAGGCAGGGACCTGGGGGATGCACACTTGGTATGTCCAGTGCGTGCGCTTCGACGCTACGTCGAAGCCACTGCTTCCATCAGACATACAGGGCAACTCTTTTCACCATCGTGTTCTCTTTTATCGATGTATTATCTGCCGTAGTTAGTGTGTGCTTTAAAACGATTCATTTTGGTGATGTCCTGAAAATGAATGAGAGTGAATGGGGACCCTGACAACCGGGACTACCGGGGATGTCGTTAACGGTCAGCAGGGACATCTGATGTCGCTAATATTCATGCTATGCAAATATAATGGGGTAGGCTCCACAAAATTACTTATGTCACACTAAGGTGAAATATCCCTTTAAACAGTATGACTGCGTCTTGTGACGTGGTTGGTATAAGTCATCCGTAAGTTGCCGACCCTAATGGTCAAAGGAACAAAATAAAACGAGGGTTACAACTGTAACCATGGTTTTATAAGTTCCGGATGAGCATTAGGGGTCATGGTCACTTTAAGGGCGAGCTCCCTTTATAGGGAGGAATTATGTCATCACACAGAGGTCATGTCCATGACAAATGGTTGGTATAAGAGTCTCGATGCATCCCGCAACAAGAAGATCATTTGTAAGTTGACGACCCTAATGGTCATCCAGAACTCATAAAACCGTGGTTACAGTCGTAACCCTCGTTAACACACATCCGCTCACGCCTGCCACAATTGGCTGTAATTGTGGGCGTCGTTTATTTATTGACTTACACACTGTGTGAACACTGGCCGAGTTTTAATGTTGAATGTTATCACTATACAGTTGGAATAAAATGGAAAAATTATGAAAACGTAAGATTGCATTTTGTATTTGGGTTGGGCTATTGAATGTAGCCTATATTGGATAGCTGTATTTTTTCGATATGTTGTGATCTATGAGACTGGGGAATTAACTTAATCTGATCTGTCAAATAGAATGCATTCTCACTTTGATTTAGAATTTTGGATGTACATCACTGTGGCTAAGTAAAAGTAGGAGTATTGGTTTTATTATTCTCTACCATGGATTGTTTGAGCAAACTTGTCAGGATTGCTGCATCTGTTCCTATTGAACAGAACAGACTAACCAGGATTTAGTCCCATTTTTCATTTTGTTAAACGTTATATTAATAACTAGTTGTAGCTTGCACCTCTGCAACAAACAACAAACAGTAGGCTACAGGAGCAGAAACTTGTTCGTAAATGCCGTATATATATTATAAATATTACTACGCTGTCATCACCGTGTTATTAACATGTCCTCCATGACAGAACTATGGAATGAATGAGGGAACTAAAATTTGTAAAGGGGACCGTTTACTTGTTAGCGATCAAATCTGATTGGTTATTCCGACACAAAGTTGTGCCACCTGGGACTTGTTTGAGAAAATGTTGTCTATATTTATATATCGTATAGTCAAAACAATATAATGACTTTTAAATCATTTATTTATTTATTAATTTTCATAATGAAATTAAGCACCGGCCTGGCACTGTCACTGAGCAGGAGTGACAGTCGTGCACCCATACTATGTCCAATCACATTAGATAAAAAAAACACAAAAACAATACCAATTAGCTGCCAATTAAAGTGGGAGGGTCTGGGGCGCAGAAAGCTGGACAATTTAGCAACAACCCTTAGGCTTGTTTGATACCTCAGACCCTTGATGACTTACAGCCATTTTATGAACCATGTATTCCATACTGTTCCAGCATAATTTACAGCTAAATCTAGTCCCACCCCCCAATTCCCATAGAGATCTATTCAAATGCAGAGACGTTATAGTATCGCTTGTAAGAGTACCAGAAAATAAGATATTTTTTTTATGTTGTTGGGTCACAGACATCAGGTAAGTCATGGCATGCGACCAATTTTTTAAAATTATTACTTTATTCTATATATAAATGCAGGAGTGCCAATAATTGTGGCACATGTGGTTTTGTTAAAAATTATTATTTCTTGATGAGGGATTTTTTTTCTCATAATAAATTTACTTCAGTTTAAAGGTTGGATTTTTCTAATTTTTTCAGTGTGAGATTAAGCTAATTCACCAAATGGTGAATTTTTTATAACCCTTTTTACTCATCTTTACCAGGGGTGCCAATAATAGTGGAGGGCACTGTATATTGTACTGTTAACATAACATAAAAATAACAGCGACATCACTTAAGACCAGGTTTGTGGTGGTTTTAACGCAAGTGCTTTTTGCTGGCTCAAAATATCAATACGCCAAAAATTATCCTGGCCACACCTCATCTTAAGACCAACCTGCCCAGTTCACTTGCTATGGGTGCTAAGTTGCTAAGTTAATTTGCTAGTTAAAGAACGTGAGCACTGGGCGCCAAAATGACACCTGTGCTGGTCTTAAACTAGCGCCGGGTGTAAGATAGGGCCCAAAGTCTTCAATTTTCTATTTTATTTTCATTTTGGGATGAATAATTTTTCATAAAAAGGATAAACCGCGGGCAACCTTTCTCTGGCAATTTTTGTTTCCCAGTTGCTCGGGTCACTCAGCTTGAGAGAAAATTAATGGACTTCCGATAACGGGTCAACGAGTCAATTTTAATAAATGTGTATTTTACACAATTTTTATGTTTTTTTTACGTTGTCTGAATGTTTTTATTGACACGCCCCCTATTGTGCTGCCCAACCCATGTTGATACAAACGGGTTTATTGAACACCAAAAAATACCAAACCTGGTACCAAACCCAGATGACAAATATTCAGTTTATGGGAGACAAAACTAACAATTCCAATTGCGTCCAGGCGCATTTGCGCTTCATTTATGTTGGTGCCAAAATAGGGCCCAGTATGTCAGACATGTTTGACCAACATGTACTTTGCTGAGAAGCTTCCCCAAATGCTTTGCTTAAGAATTCCTTAACAATTTTCTATTACACTGGATCCTCACCCCAGATCCTGGTTAGGGGATCTTGAAGTCCCTTGTGCTCCACGCTGCAGGAGTAGACATCCCCCTCCTCAGGAATGATGCTCAGAGTAGAGAACTGTTGGAAGGTGCGATCTGTGTTGGGATAATAGCGACTTAGAGTCACTCCATCCTTCACTTCAACATTATTCTTGGTCCACTTCACTTTGACAGGAGGGGGGAAGAAGTTGTTCACAAAGCAGATCAGGGTGTTACTCTTCTCCAGCTCAACTTCTTCCATTGAATGGATTGTGCTCTGAGGAGGATCTGTGGAATAATGTATTGGTGTCACATTCCTATTTTGAAATCAAATTTGAATTGAAGATAGTATATATTGTTTGGTCAAAGTATGGCTAGTAGGCCCCCTAGTATATGTTGCATTCATTGCTATTTCAAATTTGTTTGTTTGAGGTTGAAAACTGAGGAATTATTATTCCCTTATAATTTAGCCTTCTAAGCATGTACCCTATTCTGAGTCTCAGGCTCTAATGCAGGTGAACCATTCAGTCATCAGGTTTCCTAGTGTTAAGTAACTGAAACATCCTAGTAACCAAGTCACACATTTCCATTTTCAGGTATAGCATGGAAAGAGAATAACTTCAGTTGTCAGGTTCACCATGATGCTCACTCTGCATCATTCAGCACACCTTGCTCTGCTTCACTGAGCAGTGTTTTTAGGAAATACCAGAATTGCTCCACGATATGTCACATCAGAGATGTGGTAACATCAAATATCACATGATGGTAATTATATATAATTATAAACGGTCTCACAGTTAGAGTGTTAGTAAAGGACATGTGTGGCAGTCTGAAAGCTACAGTTTAATTTTTTTTTACAAAAGGTAGGTGATTAAATATTACTGGGCAGAAGTGCATATAAAAATGGTATGCCTAATTTAATAGAATATATTAGACTATTAAAGCAATTGTTACCTTAAAGTTACACTAAGGAGTTCCCTCATAATGGTACTCAGAGTAACAAATCAGCATTTCAATTAAATGAAAATAACCATAGCATTCCAGATCTGTATGGTTTTATGTGATTTAAGTTATGAAACGGAGGAAAATATGATAATGATAAATATAAGGTGCGGTGTGAGGAATTACCTCATCTTGTGACATCCGTCTATGTAAGGTAGGCAGTTGAACAATTAACTGTACAGAGCCACATAACATTTTGACATTGATCCAACATCCATTTTGATATATTGATCCAAAATCATAATTATCAATGAGATTTATTTATTTTCTGTTACTTTACTTCTTTGCGCACAACAGTTACAGCTCAAGCAGAGAGAAAAGCTGTTTGTTGGTGTCAAACATGAGGAGTTCTTACCTATTTCTTCAGTTGGATAATTTTCACCTTTGGCATCCACTTTCACATTACTACGGCAGACCTGATAATTAGCCAGTGCCTGTCCAAGCCAGCCTGGCGCTTCCCATTTTTCAGCAAACTCAGGTAGGGTATAAATTACTTTTTTGTTTTTAAGGTCTGTATAAAACATCTCATCGCCATCCAGCTGTTTCTCATCCTCTGGTTCAGTACCATTGGTGTGGCAGGCAGTAATGGAAATGTCCAAATGAGCTAAAAGTGAGAAATATGAGAAAATATAAGTCTTGCATTTCCAATGATTGTTTTACATGCAATGAAAATAATACCCATTTTATTTTATTTATTTATTTTATTTACTGAATATAAATTTTCATGTTTAGTCACCTTGCTTGTCCTCCTCCTGCTTATCAATTACATGCTCCCTCTTGGTAACATCATCCATAAACATGGTCTAAACTTTCACTGCTATGCTGATGATATTCAGATATATGTCAGCACAAAATCCACTGCATTCTATCCTCCTCCCGCACTCCTAGCATGCATTCAAGATGTACAAAATTGAATGTCTATCAATTTCCTGCTGCTAAATTGTGCCAAAATCCAGCCTCTCTTAAAACTGCTGAATTTTGTCTTGCCATTGCCATCTGTTGTTTCATCAGCCTGCAAGTCAGAAACCTTGGAATACGTTTTGATTCTATAGTCTAACATTAACTTAAACTGCTACAAACACTGCTTTCGTCCAATGCTGAAACTGTCATACATGTATTCATTTCCTCCCACTTAAGATTACTGTAATGCCATTTTCATCTGCCTATCATTCAAAACTCCCAATAAACTACAGCTGGTCAAGAACTGGGTATACACACACACACACACACACACACACACACACACACAAAGAAATGTGCTCATCCCCATTCTCTGTCAACTACACTGGCTCCCTATCACATCACACATGCATTACAAACTGCTCACCACCACATTCAAAGCTCTTCATGGTTTTTATCCACCCTTGCATCTCCAAATTATATTTCCCTAAACTCCCACTCATACCCTAGATCCTCTGGCAGTGGTCTGTTTGTGGTCCGTGAAATCAGACTACTACAGGTGGCAGATCTTTTCAGTCTTCAACCTTTTACATTTCCTTACAACCTAATATTCAAAATCGAACATTCACTGTACATTCAATCTACCATTACCTTTCTTATTATAACACATTTAAACTTAAATTGTATTCACTGTTAAATTATATACACTTTTATATTACACTCATCATAGGCTTTTCAGCCTTTATCCTCCAGACAAACTAGCTAAAAACTGTACAAACACGAAATGGAGTTGCTCTAAAATAATGCACAAAAAAATGTTGCTTATTAAAAAGACAGGCAGTATGCTCAGGCTATGGCTACTTGCAATTTTCACGGGTAAATTCAGGTTCTGCTTCCTCATGACTGACCCTAGGACCTTTGATAACTGTGCCTCATGGTTTGAGCACCATTTTAATTTTATGAGAGAAACCATGGATATGCACATATACAAATTTGAACAACATACAGGATAATTAAAAAATAGGTATTTAAATGAGACTGCACTTACCCTCAACCTTAACAAGGGCACAGGCTGCTCCCAATAGCACAGCTGTGATTATGGAGTGGTTCATCCTCAACTTCAGACAGTATAGACTGGCTCTGCTGTGGTCCTCTGTCTTTGTGAATATGCAGCAGCTTGTGTATACACAGAGCAGATTATCTGTGAAGTTAACCTACTGCCTGCCCCATGTAGTTTCATTCTCTATTCACTCCACCAATCCAAAAAATGTTGCCTTGCTTTCGAGTCAGTTGCTAGGGAAGTAAATTTCTTAGACCGCATTTGAACACTGACATTTCCACTGTGTTATTTCAGTGGATTGTCAGTATTACTGAATATAACTATTTTGCTGTGCAAGTTCTCAGAAGCATCTTGTAAATAAAGTGAAGAGAAAACCATTGATCATTGAGAAATTATAAAGATGGTAGATGGTAGTATAAAGATGTTTACCCAAACCCAATCTTCAAAAAAATTTTTTGCCATGAAATCAAAAGTTTTTATTTGGGTTTTTCCTCTCAGTATAATTAACATTAATATGTAATAACACCAAAAAAATCCAACAACAAGGAACACCCTGCATCACTTATTCCCAGGGAAATGTTTTATGCAGTACAGACATACAGAACTGCACTATGGGCTACAGCACCACCTCTTGACATTTTATATAGTTTAGTTCACACTATTTCTTACAATGGAAAATATTGACAGAAATGTGAGAAGGGAGAAGCTCACTAACACAGCCGATCACCAGGTAAACCCATCTCTCCTGTTAACCAAGGTGGTGGCACCATCATGCTGTGGGGTTGCTTTTCAGTAGGAGGGACTGGGAAGATTGTTGTCTTCAAGGGCAAGATGGATGAAGGCAAATTTAAGCCCAGACATAAACCCCATTGAAAATATGTGGGTTGACCTGAAAATGGCTGTTCACCGATGCTCCCTGTCTAACTTGTCTGAGTTGGAGTAGAACCAACAATAAATGATGGGACTCACTGTGATCATTTCACTGTAAGTTACTCAGTGTACGTGACAAACAGCTACACTAGAGAGATACAGTTTTGAAACACAGGGGACTTTCCATTATATTATTACAAGGAACAATAACATTCCCAAACCTTTACGCTGTGCATTCTGTCCAATCCACATTGCAATAAAAACAACATCATATGTTGTCAGGTCATATGCTCTGAAATATGTATATCAATGAATACTATTATCCGACTGACAAGGATTTTTCTGTTAAGGATTACAGTTTCTCACACATAAACTTGAGTAAAAATTAAATATCAATCTCTTGTTTGAGATTTATGACTTGATATCTAAACATTTTAGCTTTTCAGATGAAGGAATATGAAATACATGAGCAGAGTCCCTGGACCAAGCTTAGTCCTATGGGCTGATCGAAAAAAAATGTTTTTATTTCAGCATATCCATCCATCCATTATCTAGCCTGCTTATTCCTGGTCAGGGGGGACGGGGGTGGGGGTGGAGCCTATCCCAGCATGCATTGGGCGAGAGGCAGGAATACACCCTGGACAGGTCACCAATCCATCGCACAGCACACACACCATTCACTCACACCTATGGCCAATTTAGAGTCTCCAATTAGCCTAACCTGCATGTCTTTGGACTGTGGAAGGAAACCGGAGTACCCGAAGGAAACGGGTAGAATATGCAAACTCCACACAGAAAGGCCATCAGCCGGGATTCAAACTCGGTACCTTTTTGCTCTGAGGTGACAGTGCTAACCACTGCACCACTTCTTAAGAACATTGCTCAATTATAGAACCTATAGAAAGTCACCCCCTTCACCCTTTCCCAAATTTTGTGTCAGTACCAGATTTTTGTTACTTATCTACAATGCCATACTTCACATTCAATCTCATCTGATGATTTTAGAAGAAAAAATGGCACGGATATGTCACGTTTATCAATTTGCTGATGCGTTAAAAAGCACTAAATAGTTGCATGGTTTCATTTTTATTAATTCCAAAGCAAAAATCGAAATGGGCTTAATGGTTACGCTTACCAAAATATTAATATCTTACCCGATAATGGCATGTTAGCATCACTATGTGGACATTATTGTATACCACAGAGGTATCACACATTCAGTTTGCTGAATTTGTTGAAACAAACATCCTGTTGTATTAGCTGAACATTATTGTACAATTTTCAGGTCACAATGTGTAATGGAGCCTGTAATACTCCATCAGTAGAAATATGGTGATACAATCTCTTCATTAAAACACCTGCTCAGGATTATATCACATTTCAGGTAACCTAAATCATGTCAATGATTCATATTAGTTTAAAGATTGCTTCCAAATTTTTTTTATTGTATTTGTGGAATAAAGTTCAGCAGGAACAATCTTCTAGGAGTTCACACAGCATGGATTTGGTACGAGTGATTGCTTGGATTCTTTGTCTGCCCAGAGCTACTGGTGAAGGAGCGGAGACAGGGGGAATGGAGTCCCCTGAAATGTGAGGTATCGTTCTCAGAGACCCAAACGCAGACCAGGTTGTAGCAAAAAAGATAGTCTATTTCAGTCCAGATCAAAAGCCAGGTAATCAGATGCAGAGACAGAGCCAAATCAAAAGGCAGGAGAATAGTCACAGTCCAAAAATCTAAATCGGAAAATCACAGGCAGAGGGGCAAAAACAGCAGGCAAAGTCACAAAACAATCAAAAAGTCAAAGCCACAAGCAAACAAACAGAATCAAAAGGCAAACTCAGTCAGAAAACCAAAGGGTGTCTCAGGAATCTCAATAAATCACTGGCTTTACAATCACAGGTTCTGGAAATACAATTAATGTTCTGACAAGGGTTTAAAAACACAGGGAGCGATGAGATACAATGGGGATCAGGTGTGTGGAAAGGGGAAGGGGAATGATAAACAGGTGAACGTAATGAAACAACGGAGGGAAGCTGATAATACACCAACAAGGTAACACGTAATACGCGGACCGGATACACACATAACACATAGACTTGAACATGAACTGGGTAGTAAAAGACAAGTGCATACAATTAGAGAAAGGAAAGCGGAAACAAGAATCAGCTGTAGTAAAAGAGAAAATCAAAGAAAGATGATCAGTGATAGAACAGGTAGAAAGAGAGACAGCTGCAGATAGAAACTAAGATTACATTAGTGAGTTAATTCATTATCACAAAACCTAAATCTAAGCTGTTAGTAGTAGTTAGTTAATTAGTATAATATACAATGAGATAATTAGTTAAGAAGGAAGTGCAAGACAGAAGAAATCCAGAGAAAAACCGCAATCATAAAAGGCTCCCGAAAAGTGTGACGAAGACACAGAACAGTGAAACCATAAATATAAATACACAGATAAACAAACAATATGCAGAATCTTGACAGAAATAGCAAGGGTGAGTTACCTGCAACAAGTCGCCAGTAAATCTCCCTAGCAGTACGTCTGCTAGAGCTTCCATCAGTTCCCGTGATGGCATGTTTTGTTTAAAATTACAATCATTTTCTATGTTAAATGTATTATGTGCTCTAACTATGGTGTATGTGATGTGATCACCATGATACCCCTATCTTACACAGGGACTCTTAATTACACTTAATTTACAATCTATTTATACAACTGAAGATTAAATGGAGCAATTCAAGACACATGTCTGGATCAAGAATACAACAGCAGTGTGTAACATTTAGGACAGGCATGTCTAAAGTTTTGACCTTAGTGGGCCTACTTGAATCTTAGCAATGACCTGTTGGTTAATGCACTGCTCAAATAAATTAAGGGAACACTTATCAACACAGTATAACACCAAGTCAACTTCTGGGATATTGATCTGTCCAGTTAGGAAGTGTAAACTATTGTGAATCAATTTCACCTGCTTTGGAAAGTGACAACAGATGGACAGGAGAGACAACAGCAAGACAACCCCCAAAAAGTAAATGGTTTTGCAGGTGGTGGCCACAGACCATTTCTCTCTCCTTATCCTTCCTGACTGATTTTTCTCTAGTTTTGCATTTTGCTAGTCCCCTTGTCATTACTGGTAGCATGAGGCGGTACCTGCAGCCCATTCAGGTTGCACAGGTAGTCCGGCTCCTCCAGGATGGCACATCCATACGTGCCGTCGCAAGAAGGTTTGCTGTGTCTCCCAGCACAGTCAAGAGCATGGAGGAGATCCCGGGAGACGGGCCATTACACGAGGAGAGCTGGACAGGGTCGTAGAAGAGCAACAACCCAGCGGCAGGACCGGTATCTGCGCCTTTGTGCGGGGAGGAACAGGAGGAGCGCTGCTAGAGCCCTACAAAATGACCTCCAGCGGGCTACTCGTGTGCATGTTTCTGACCAAACTGTCAGAAACAGACTCCATGAGGGTGGCATGAGGGCCCAACGTCCTGTAGTGGGACCTATGCTCACAGCCTCGCACCATGCAGCTTGATTGGCATTTGCCAGAGAACACCAGAATTGGCAGGTTCGCCATTGGCACCCCGTTCTCTTCACAGATGAGAGCAGGTTCACACTGAGCACATGTGACAGACGTGAAAGAGTCCGGAGACACCGTGGTGAATGTTATGCTGCCTGCAACATCATCCAGCATGACCGGTTTGGTTTAATTGACTTGGTGTTATACTGTGATGATTAAGTGTTCCCTTCATTTTTTGAGCAGTGTATATTACACTTATGCAATGTAAGTAGGCTATATAATTTTGTAACATGTGGGTTTCAATGTTTGTTCCATTTGTGCCATTACACCACAGGTTTTGAACACAGCTTTAGACAATACTCTTACCACTATATAAATTGCCACCCGTTTTGAGTAAAAGAATGCTCAGGGTGAAAGTTGGAAATCTGCTTAACAAAAGTTTAGCATTTTCTACCTCTGTCTTTCTGTCACGGTATCGCCATATCACGCGGACTCCAAATATTGCGTACGTATGGTGTCCATTGTGTGCAGAGGTATGCACATTCTCACAGCATGTGTTATGTTATACATCTGAATTTCTGTGTGGAAACTCGCTTACGCGGCTTTCTGAGGGCATTTTCTGCTCGGCACTGTTTATACATGTGGTCCCTGATCAAGGATAGAACTAGTGATTAATCCCGGTTCCGGTATTTCCCGTCACAATTTTTTTATTTTTATTTTTATTTTTTAATTTTAAAAAAAAATAATTATAGCACTCACACCATTCACTTACACATTCATACCTATGGGCAATTTAGAGTCTCGAATTAACCTAGCTGGCATGTTTTTGGACTGTGGGCGGAAGTTCCCGTCACAATTCCTTCCCGTTCCCACTCGGGAGTGACGTTGGGAAACCGGGAAATGTAACATGGGCAATGCAGATAAATAATTGCATTATATTTGGCCTAATTAAGTACAATAAAATGATCAATATATTAAGTTTATTTCCAAAATGCAGTATCCACCATTTGAGAACTGACGCCTACTCATGACTGCTTATTGACAAGTGAAAACTTTTTTTTGTAAATTAATTTCAGAGAACTGCAATTGCGGCGTCAATGACATAGTTTTGTAATTCCAGGACATCGGATTCTGCAGAAATATAGTCCAGCTATAATTACAAAACGAGCTGGAATTCTTAGAGCAAGTTGCAAGTATATTAGATGCCTTCACTTTTCTTACCAACTCGTAGCCTACGGCTAAACGTCCCTCATTTCACAACGGTAGGCTAGCGTAGCCTATATTTGCTAATGTGTCTTGATGGAGATATTGTAATTATGCCATAACATTTTCTTGGGCTATATAATATCGGCCTATTGGCCTACTCACATTCGTGAGAAATTTTTGCATAACACATTTAATTCCAAATTTCTCAGTTTTGGGCATTCACCGCCGAAACCCTCGACATTTCAAAGAAGAGGGTGTAGTGAGCACTGGGGGGAGAGAGGCAGAATTCCCTGCGGCAACACGCCCACGTTCTCAGACTCACCTGACAGGTGACGTGTCAGCCGGGGGGTAGAGATAAGCCGGGGGTTTAGTGAGGGAGTTCAGAGCTTCCTGACGTGGCAGTCTGCATGTATGTTTTCCAGAGCGATCTGCTCGAATAAAGTTGTTTTGCATATCTGAAAACCAAGCCAGTCGTTTTTCTGTGCAAACACCACAAGGGTACAAATGTGCCTGCATGTAGACCTAAAGCCTTTTTGTCAGTTATAGCCAGCGTTAATACTTCTCACGGTTCAGGTAAGCCTATTTGCCCTATAGCCTTTGTTTAGTTCCAAAGCAGCCATAATTGTGTACAGAAAATGTTTCTTTTATTAATAAAACTTCTTTGAAAAACAGTTTGTTGTTATTGATATTCAAGAATCTCAGCTAATGGTACCATAGTGGACAATACCATGGTGCTGAAATATAGTTTTATATATGGCATATGGATACCGGTAGCCTGTAAACCAATTATAAGTAGGGTCGCACATTTGATAATAGTCTACTAGAACGACCCTGGTTTTTAGACTGGATTTCCCGGGAGCAAGGTGTTATAATTCCGGGTTTAAAAATAGCAAATTATCCGGAAAATATTAAACATTAATATGTATGTACCAACATGTAAACCTGGCTCTTAGTCATTATGAAACACTGCTGCCCTCTAGTGGAGGGAAAAAGTAATCACTGCCAAACAATGCGCTGAATTGTTAAATGGCATGTAAACACACAAACTTCAGGACAAACTCACTGACATTACACTTTAATGTTATAACTATTATCACTTTAGTATGCTATTTCACAGTGGTACAACCACATTATTTTCTGGCAAGCAACAAATGCTTTGCCACCATTGACAAGCCTCTCAATTCACCGACATCAGCTCACATGAGCTCCAAAAATCAGTGTAATTCTTTTTAACACTTTTTCAAGTAAAGAATTGATAGCATAAATCAACGTTTATCCCCCTCATTATCACTTCACACTCTCACTGACTGTACCCATGTCAATACAGTCTCCACTTTCTAGTTTCATTCCCACAAACTCTAATTCAAGTAAGTGAAATTGTAAGGATATCCAGTTTCTCCACCTCTCAGATTGCCCCTGCCCTCTCCTCACTATGCAAATCCTGCCCCATCCTCTCTGGTCACATTTCCCACATTGTAAAGTAAGTAAGTAAAGCTTTATTTATATAGCACCCTTCACAGCACGAGTGCACAGAGTGCTTTACAACAGTAAAATGCCATACAATACAGTGTAATAAAATACAATAAAGTAAGGGATGAAAAGAAAAAACTCAGCAAGATAAAAACACAGTAAAACAACAAATACGACAGGGAAAAACACAATGGATGACTATAAATGGCCAAAAGCCTGCCGGTACAGGTGAGTCTTAAGCTGCTGCTTAAAATAACTTTCAGAAGGGGCGGCTCGCAGGGCCGGGGGAAGGGCATTCCAGAGCCTTGGGGATGCCACCCCAAAGGCTCGGTCCCCTTTGGTAATGAGTCTGGTCCTGGGGACCATCAGGAGATCTTGATTATTTGATCGCAGTGACCGGCTGGATGAGTACGGGAGGATGAGGTCAGATAAGTAGGAGGGGGCGTGACCGTGGAGGGCTCTGTGGGTGAAGACCAGGATTTTGAAATGAATTCTGAGGTTTACAGGGAGCCAGTGCAGTGCAGCAAGGATGGGGGTGATGTGGCATGATTTTTTAGACCTGGTGAGCAGTCTAGCGGCAGCATTTTGGACTAATTGGAGTTGGTTGACCGATGATTTACTGAGGCAGGTAAACAGAGAGTTGCAGTAATCTAGTCTTGATGAAATAAAGGCGTGAACGGACATTTCCAATTCAGAGTGAGATATGATGGACCGGAGTTTTGCAATGTTTCTGAGGTGAAAGAAACAGGTGCGGGTGAGGGATTTGACGTGCTTGTCCAGGTGCATGGCTTGGTCAAAAATGACGCCCAGGTTTCTCAGGTGGGTGCGTACATTTTCCTTAAAAGTGCCCAAGTGCGTGGACACCCTAGCTGCTATATGGTCGGCGGCAATAATCAGGACCTCCGACTTTGCGGAATTTAATTGCAGAAAATTGCAACTCATCCAATTTTCAATGGCAGAGAGACACTCCAGTAGGACTGTGAGTGTCTCCAACTTGTCCGGTTTAAAAGAGCAGTACAGCTGGATGTCGTCAGCGTAACAGTGGTAGGAAATGCCGGAGAATTTACCAATGAGGAGAGCCAGGGGGAGCATATAAAGAGTGAAGAATGATGGGGCGAGGACAGAACCTTGGGGCACGCCGCACGAAAAGGCAGAGTGGTCAGATTTAAAAGGGCCCACGGCCACGGAGAAGCTTCTGTCCCTAAGGTAGGAGGCACACCAGTTTAGGGCGCTCCCAGATATCCCTGCCCACTCTCTGAGTCTGTCCAACAAGATGCCGTGATCGACCGTATCGAAAGCTGCGCTGAGGTCTAACAGGACGAGAATGGAACATTCGCCTTTGTCAGCTGACATCATGAGGTCATTTGAGACTCTGAGGAGGGCAGTTTCAGTGGAGTGTTTTTTGCGGAAGCCAGATTGAAATTTATCGGCGAGATTGTGGTTTGACAGATGGGTAGTGAGCTGGTTGGCCACAACTTTCTCTAAAACCTTTGAAATAAAAGGCAGCTTGGAGATGGGTCTGTAATTTTTAAGAGTGGAGGGGTCCAAATTAGGCTTTTTAAGGAGGGGCTGGACGACCGCCTGCTTAAAGAAGGATGGGACAGAGCCAGAGACTAGGGACTTATTAATAATAGTGACTATACTAGGGCCTACCGAGTTAATAGCTTCCTTAAGCATGGAGGTGGGGAGAATATCTAGGGGGCTCGAGGAGGTCTTCATAGAGCTAACTATGTCTAAAAGGTCCGTCAGGGAGATGGGCGAGAAACTGCACAGTGATGACTGGATGACTGGACAGAGGAGGAAGGAGGAGGGGGAGGGGGTGATGCTTGCCCTAACATTCGCAACCTTATTTACAAAAAACAAAAGAAAACGATTGCAGTCTTCATTTGAGAACACTGGAACAGGGGGAAGAGGGGGGCTGACAATAGTGCTGATGGTGTTAAATAACACTTTGGGATTGTTTTTGCTGGATGAAATAATATTGTTAAAATAGGCAGCTCTAGCGCTTTTAACCATATCATTAAAATTACAAATCAGCTCTTTGAGGTGAATACGATGGACTTGGAAAACATGTAACATTGTAAACATGTCACTTGCATCTACATCAATTCCCTTCCTTTTCTGACTATAAGATTTTAGAGAGAGTAGTCACCTCCCAGCTTCAGACCCACCTGCTCACTAATGATCTCTTTGCGCCCTTCCAGTCTGGTTTCTCCTCTTTTCAGAGTACAGAAACTGCATTAATCAGGGTAATTAATGATCTCCTCCATTCAGGTTACTTTGGTAACATTAACATCCTAATTCTCCAATGCTGCTTTTGACCCTGTCAGCCATTAACATCTTGCTGCCACATCTAAAATTCAGCACTAATGAACTGTGTTGGCTTCGTTCAGATCCTACCTCACAAATAGGCATTATTATATCCCCATTGAAGCTAGCAAATCTCACACAGCCCTCCCAAGGTGTTACTCAGGGCTCAGTGCTTGATCCCTTCTATTTATCATTTATAGCAGGCTCCAGAATTACTGGCACCCCTGACAGGAAATGCACAAAAAATACTATATATGAACTAAATACAAACATTATTGAGAAACTCAAAATGCCAACATGTGGTTAATACTTTATTAATGTTTCAATGGAACCAACCAAAATTATTTATTAATTTAATTAAATGTCACAATTAAATGTTAAAAATCCACATACTTCTTCAGGTTCTCACTACCCATCATAAAATCGCCAGTGTAATTTATCTTTATTTTCGATTACAATCCTATCGAAATTCTATATTTCTATTTTTGACAAGCTAGCTGTTTTCGCGGAGTTTTCTGATGCATTTTCTCTTTTTCATTCTTCTCCTTCAGAATTGGAGGTGGAGCACTACTCTCAGATTTATTCGATCGTACTACGAAGCAGTACTAATGAGAACATTCACTGTCAGGCCAGGGTAGGAGAGAAGCAGGGACCAGCAATTGTGTTGTCAAAGAGAAGGCTATACCATGATTTGACGTATAGGAGCGGGTGCACGTAAGCCAAGTCATATGTGAATTGTCCAACAACTGTTTTAGCTGCGTTTGATAGATAGTGACAAGAATGCATATATAAATTCGAATCTTACAAGAAATATTTTAGGGGCATTTTTTGCTCGTGCCCTTGTGCTTTCTGCGGCAAAATAGATTTTTTGGGGGGCATTTTTCCCCTTTTGCCTCGTAGTATATTCCCGATGCTGGGCTAATGTTTGACTAACGTTGATAGATCATTGTTTCCATTGGCATTGTTTTTACTCAACCCGATATTGCCAATAAAGTATTTTTAATTTAGACTAATTCAACTAGCCTAAATATTTTGTTTGCATTTACTGTCAATATTTGCATTTACTGTCATTATGAAATTAACACAAAGCTTTTTAATTAAAGGGTACATTGTTTCCTCATTGTCGCAACTCTAGAGGGCTCCGGGTCTCACGTCTTCTTATATTTTTAACGTTACATGATTAAAAAAAAAAAAAGAAACACGAGTGTACGCGACAAGAAAATATACGTTATTTATGTACAGCCATTTCGCCAGTCATGTGTTCCATACTGTACCAGTGTAATTTACAGCTGAATCTAGTCTCACCCCCCAATTCTCATAGAGATCAGTTCAAATGCAGAGAGGTTATAGTATCGCTTGTAACAGTACCTGAAAATAAGATATTGAGAGTCTTTTGATGTTGATTGGTCACAGACTTCAGGAAGTAACAGCATGCAAAGGATATGCGACCAAATATTAAATATGATACTTTAAAAATATGTTAAAGCAAAATATTCTAATTTTCTGAGACACAGAATTTTGGGTTTCATTAGCTGTAAGCCATAATCATCAAAATTACAAGAAATAAAGGCTTGAAATATTTCACTCTATGTGTAATGAATCTATATAATATACGAGTTTCACTTTCTGAAATGAGTGACAAAAAATATTGAACTTTTTCACAATATTCTAATTTTTTGAGCTGCACCTGTATATATGCAGCAGAGGAGTGTCCTCTAATAGATCATAGGGATGAATATTATTCAGAAGAGTTTCCTCTAATAGATCATAGGGATGAGTATTGTTCAGAAGTTTCCTCTAATAGATCATAGGGATGAGTATTGTTCCGAGGAATTTCCTCTAATAGATCATAGGGATGAGTATTGTTCAGTGGAGTTTCCTCTAATAGATCATAGGGATGAGTATTGTTCAGAAGAGTTTCCTCTAATAGATCATAGGGATGAGTATTGTTCAGAAGAGTTTCCTCTAATAGATCATAGGGATGAATATTGTTCAGTGGAGTTTCCTCTAATAGATCATATGGATGAGTATTATTCAGAAGAGTTTCCTCTAATAGATCATAGGGATGAATATTGTTCAGAGGAATTTCTTCTAATAGATCATAGGGCACTGAACGGATACACTTGTGCCACTGACATGTTTCCTCTCTGATTATTTTAAATTGCTGTTTAAATATGTAGGCAGTTTAATACGTAGCTTAGTTTATATTGAAAATATTTATGTTCAGTGTTATTTTATATATCATAAAAATGTTCACATATATACGGGGGGTGGACAAGATATTGGAAACACCAGAAATGGAAAAGAAAAAAGATTTTCATAAAACAGCTGCTATATATTTGCTCCCATTTCTCTTACCTATATTTTCTACACTCTTTTATGACTGGCATGCCTTGTATACATTTCAGTTTATGTCTTGTTTTTTTATTAGCATGATAATGAATCATAATTAGCCATTAATCATATTATTATCAAATAAAACAAATTTGCTGTGGGGAGTGAACACCTCTGCGCAAAGTGAAGTGAACAGCTGAATAAAATAGAAGATTTTTTCAGTTAAGTTTTTCACTAATCACATTCCACTGTACTACATGGAGGAGATCAACTCCAGTTGTTGGGGACCAAAATGTTTTCTGATTTCTTCTTATACGTTTGTTGAAGTGTACTTTTATATTACTGATATAACCGTGACATGCAATTTATGATTTATTAGCATTTCATAAAAATATGACTAACAGGCAATTATGGTTGATTGGCATAATTATAAAGAAAAATAAGTCATCATATTAAATGTACACATGGCACGAGATTCACAAAACAGCATAGATAATCAGGTTAAGAACAAAGGTTGAGGTTTTGTGTAGCAAACATGTGGCAGGTGTTTTATGTTTTCTGGAAAACTGGCATTTCCCATATTTTGTCCACCCCCTGTACATGTATGTATATATTTACAAATGCTACTGGTCTCCAGGACTACCTAATGGTTGACCACTCTCCACTGTATTTAACTAAAAGCATTACAGGGTAGTCTCAAGAATTTCTGCATATGGACCTGTCCATGAAAGAAGGAGCAGATTGGTGGCAGCCAGTGTGGAAGGAGGTAAACTGCTAATGGGTCTGAACCAGTTTCCACTTTAACAAGATTCCCATTTTAGAAATGAGAACAGCCATTAGCTGTGGGTTCCTTTTTACTTCATTTTGACAAATGTGGTAGCATTACATTTATGTACATCACTACAATATTATAAACAAAAGTAATCATGATGCATTAAATAATGTTGAAAATACAAATAACAAAAATTAGTTGAAATTATTTCTTTTCCTAACAACTGAAATTATTAAAGGTGAAAAAAAAAAAAAAACAGCTGCAACATCTCAAACAATCAGGTGAAAAACTACACACTGTTATGGGATAATTATATAGCCTATGTGTATACTTGACAATTGTGCTTAAACAAGTTCAGGATCTTTAAGAAATGTATGTTCTCTGCTTGCCCCACTTGTTGCTTACTCAATGCCAATGGTATCTATCATCTTAACATAAATGGATATTTAAAACAGTTTCGGGAAATTATGTATTATTTTCAATGCTTTACTGATACAACATACTTACTTGATCCAGTGTTATAGGTGACCACTGCCATCTTGTGGTTATGAATAATTATTACAATACACAGAGAAATCGATTGCTACAAATTGATTATATATACATGTAACAACATCACACAGATACCCTGACACACCAAGTTAGTGTTTATACTAAGATATGTTGTTATAGCATTAATCAGTGTTCATAAAAAAAAAAAATACTTTTTTTTAGGAATCATAAAGTAACCATACTCAGCCTTTGATTTATTCCACTAGATACAGGCAATTGTACGCACCATTTAAAAATTACCATTTTAAGCCACTTCCAAATTAAATACTAAGTACAGTATTTGGGCTTCTCAACCAAGTCATCCCAGTGCTCACAGGCATTTCATAAATGCTGCTTGCTATACATATTCTGTGAGCCAATATGGCAATATATTTTGACAACCGTAACCCAATACCCAGTCCCAACAGACACACGAGAGCAGGGTTTAAAGAACATTTCTCTTTAATATGTACACTCCTCAGAAAGGCATGTTTGCAGATGCAGAAGTTGGTTGTTTCTCTGAGAGTTTTGTGTTGTTTTCTTAGAAAGTAAATCAAGAACAAAGAAACATACCATGGGTTTAAAGAAAAAAACAAAACGTAAAAGAAAAACAAAATACAGAAAAAGGAAGTAACTGGTAGAAACATGCTACTCAGCTGTGCAAGTGCAGAAATATTTACAATGTTTTTTGTTTTTTTTAAATAAAATGGTAATTTATACCATTCATTTGTACATCTATATCGTTATTTATCCTGGGCCCTGCATCAGCACAGATCTGTTTTGAATTTCCACTGTCTGTACATCACATAAAACATCTCACACCTTTAACTGGGTCATAAAAATAAATAAAAATGAACGCTTACACAAAAACTCTTCCACTTGCTTATTTCTTCAATCTGCAGAGTAAAGAATCTGTACCTCCCCAACTCCCCTCAGTGCTCCTGTTATTGGCTATCTTACTGTTCAGCCATTGCTGCCCTGGTGAATTCGTAGCCACACATTATTTCCTCAAATGTAAATGTACCTCTAAACGGACAGATATCATACACCATCCATGAAGTGAGACCGGCATCGTTCAACAAAGAATAAGCCAGGAACCAATGAGTAATAATTGGATCTACAAGGCTACGGTCCAAATCCCCTGGCAAACGTATTGCAGACGGAAAGTTCAGTCACCGTTCAGTCAATCTGATATAGTAACAGCTGTGTTTAACTCTAATAAGCAAAATCATAGTCGTCGCTTAACCTGAAACATCTCTTTTACCACAATATATCAATATTGAGTGGAGTGGGGAACACAGAACACAGGACCTCAGATAACTAAATAGCTGTTAGTGAAAGAAAAAATACACCTTTCTTCACAATTACATATTCCAAAATGCTATGAAACCCTTGTAAACAACAACCTGAACCAGTGTAAGCATCTTAAAACCACAGACTATCAGTCCACAGTGCATGCCATACTGTAAGTGAAAATACTCCACAGTATGAACTTCAACTGCTATGAGAGAACGAGGCACTGTACATGTGGTATTGGTTTGAAAAATAGGTGGATCTGTTTGTAATACAATGAAGATTGGTCATGTTAACCCCAGTGTGGTGGTATGTCAGTGTTGTAGTTTTTCTTGCCTTTTTGATTGGCAACATTGTAAAAGCACCTTTGGTGAGCTGGACTGGACCCTTTTGCATTTTAGCTATAACCCTCAGTCTGAGGCCTACATTTTGAAAATCTTTCCATCAACTTTCATCCAGTGGCAGTTTGGGCCTCTTTCCATTGTGACTCTCATGCTCCTGAGAAGCAGGGACTTGATATAGAACTCCAATAAGCAATATCATATATCATATATCACACGCGCACACATATTGCTTATTGCTGATATAGAAGCCGGAGTCAGTTTTTAATTCAAAAGACCCAAGACCAACCGCAGCAAGTAAAAGCAACCACACACAAAAGCAACCATCCGACTCTTTTTCCAAAGACTGTTCTCTATCCTGTCATTCTTCTACTTCCCTCTTTAGGGATTTCCTTAAAATTCTTCTTTATAAAAGAAAAATAGGGTCATTTATTTGTACATATATTTACACAGTGAAGGACAGATAAGACGGTGTCGGAGTGGATTAGATTGCGCTGTGTCTGGCTCATTCCCACTCTGCAGCCTGCACAGCTTTTAGAGCCCATCATGATGTACAGTTCTGTGAAGAGCATTTTTCTCACTCTCTCACACTTTTTCTCTCTCTCTCGCTCGCTCTCTCTCAGCTAGGGCTGTGGCCCACAGCTCTCCTCTCTTCTCTCGGTCGATGCGAGACTTCACCCAGAGTCCGAGTCGCTGGTGTCCGAGGAAGAGGTGGACGACGATGAAGAGGACGAGTCTGAGCTGGAGCTGCTGGCACTGAGGCGGGAGACCATGGCATGGGGTTCCACTCCGCTGGGCTTCTCTGCTAACAGAACCACATACGGGGGACAAAAAGCTGTTCATACATAGAGCATCACAAGTTACGTTACAGGTCCCAAACACCAATGGCAATTTAAAAGTGTAGCTACTAGTTAATATAGTCTACTGTTCAATACCTGGTATTCTAGTTTTTATATTTGGCAGCCTTGGTAATATTCATAGACTAGTGGTGAGGGGTCTGCAATTAGCTGGAATGCAAAATTGCAGGCAAAGCAGTTGGCAAGATATTGCTCCATGTCAGCATTGTTGATAACAGTGTATCAGCTGTGTACTGTGTGTCCCCATTGTTTATGTCCTTTGATGTCACTTTTTGTATGTGGACATAAAATTATTTGAGTGAGTGTGTGAGAGTGAGAGAGAGAGAGAGAGGCCACACCCTTGGTTTTCTGTGGTTTCTTGGCAGAGTTGAGCTGGCCACTGACGTCCTGCAGTCTCCTCTCCAGTTCCTTCTTCTTCTCCAGAGTCAGCTCCTCCCGGGACTTCCCACTGCCCGTCTTCTTACCCACTGCACAGCCAGGGGACACAGAATATTTATACATGACCCTGGAATGGGATGTTGTTGCCTAATTAATGGACATTAACAGTGATAGCTTCTGGTTTGCACATGCTTTCCCCAGGTATTTCTAATTTGTTCACTGTGAGTATACAGTATATGCTAAATAAAAGCAAAAGTAGAACTGCTGACAAGTAGAGGGACCTTGTTGCAGAAGTAACAGCTTCCAGACAAAAGGCCAAAATGCCCAAAAGTTCTGCACTTTGTGCATCACGTGGGCAGCAACACGCTGGCACCCCCTGCATCACAGGAGGCTCGAACACGCTGGCTCACCGTAGGGCTTGCGTGGTTTCTTCCGCAAGCAGGTCATGACGTAGCGCTCCAGCTCGCGCAAGGTGGAGGGCTTGAGCGTCTCAAAGTCGATCTCGATCTCCTCGGGGTTGGAGTCACGCAGCGAGGGCTCGCGAGACTGGATGATGTGCACCACGCGGCCCAGCTTCTCCCCTGGCAGTTTGTTGATGTCGAGGCTGAGCTGCCGCTTCTCGTCGTAGCTCATGGGCCGCCCCTCCTCTTCCTCTTCGGAGTCATAGTGCGGTGGGAGCAAAGAGGGCGCTACGGGAACGAAACGTGGTGCCACCGCCGCTGACTGGGACTTCTTCGAGGACCTGCTAGGACAACCATGACTTATTTTCTGTGGGAGACACTGTGATATGCTGAGAAAGTGAGATTGCAAGAGCTTCAGCTGGGATCTACTGCAACTAGAGGAATACTGCCAGAACTGGGACCTGCCAGTAAACATGACCAAAATGAGATGATGGTTAATAAATGTAAATCCCAGATGTTAGTAATGTTAACAGCATTTCACCACAGCATACCAAGTGTGGGAAAAGATGCCTGAGAGAAGAAAAAAAAAGGAAGAAACAAAGATGAAAAAAAGATGGATAAGTGCATAATGATCTCACTTGTTGTTCTTGCTGCTCTTCTTGCCAGCTGCTTTCTTGCCCTGTGTGGAAGTGGGGGCTCCCCTGCTAGGCTTTGTCTTGGGGATCTTGGCGGGTCTCTCCATATAGTCAGCCACTGTCCGGCGGCCACCCTTGTGCTTCTCCGGCTTCCGCCTCTTCTTCTTCTCCTTCCTCTCCTTCTTCCTCTTGGGTTTGGAGATGGGGCCCTGGGATAGTGCAGCAAGCTGCTCGTGCACAGCTCTCAACTGAGGAGATAGAAAGAGAAACCAATATGAGGTAGTAAATGTACTAACAGGTTTAATTAGGCAGGATACATGCAGGCAGGATACTCTTTACATATTAAGGGGGGTCTACATGAGGATTACTTAAATGCTACTCATGATTCCATAATCAACATTTAAATAAGCATTTGGTAGCAGTTTCTGGCTTCACATTTTGGTCAGGTTCCTGAGAAAAAAAGATTTGCCATTCCTATATACCAAAAGTTAAACCGGGCTGTAAATGCACAAAATACTTGTAAAACTGAAGTTGTAATTCTTACTTTACAGTGCACCTCTGAAAGGAAAAGATATAAAACAGGTCATAGTTTACATTTCCTGGCCCACACACCTCTTGACCACATGTATACAACATTTTTGGGGGATATGCAAAACTACTCAGGTTCTACAAGATAATTTGTAAAGAGTGTATATCCCGGCATCCCTTAGTGTCTCCAAATGTATCCAAAATGGATAAAATGTGCATTACAGTAAAACAGGAGGTAATCAGTTTCTATCAACACAAAGTATTCTGACTTACAGAAAGCATGTTTGCATTCAGTGCATGAAGGAATTTCCAACTTTTTCAAAAGAATGGGGCGGTGAGATATATCCAACCCTATCCAAAAATGAATACAATGCTTTGTCCATATTATGGCCCGTTGATGCTGGTGTGCTTAATATAGGGTAATGCATGGCTAAGCTATGAATAAATTCTCATGCTACAATACATGATATTACTTATCCTACCATTCAGCCACAACAAATGAGATAGTAAAATAAGAACAACATAATGTACTATGTTGCAAATCAAAAATAAACATGGTAGGTCTTTCACAATAATAATAATAAATAAATACTATATTTTACATGGATTGTGACTACAATTTACCCTGGTCACATATAAACTTGTTACTTTCGTCTTAGAAATATCAAAAAATATTGTGACACTGGACCAGTGACACTGGATTATCATTGACAGCCAGCAAAAATGTCATAGGTTAGTTTATGGCCCATTGATTCTGGTGTGCTCAACATTGCATAATGCATATGTACCAATACTCATGATACAGTACATGATATGACCTATGCTATGCTAATCGATAATAAATGCTATATTTTACATGGCCACTGTGACTAAAATTCAACCTATGCACAAATAAAGTTATTACTTGAAAGAATCTACTCAAATCTCTGTGTAATAACAATGAGGCGTTGTGCGTCTGTAACTGGTAGAAATCGGATCCAAAATGGCTTCCGAATGGATCCAACCTAGTCCTGTGTTACGCATGGATATTGGTCAGCTGGTTAAATCTGCCTACGGGAATGCCATACCATTTCAGAAAGCTTAGGATGTGCTCTATTGGACGATAGAAGAGTCAATTAAAGTCACTTTTGTGTGAAGGATTTACAAGTGCATCTTCTGAATGCGGTCATTCACGCACGGCCATTTCGGAGCATAGACACATGTTGTAACAAGGATTAAATATTAAAAACGGGTCAACCAAGGCAAAAAATAACCTCAGATTCTTGCAGGGGACATCTTAATCTTCATAACCAAAGGTAAGGTTACAACTTAATTTCATATTTTACCGGAGCTTTTTATAGCATAAAGTTATGTGGTGACAAACAAATACCACTCTTTTTTTTTTCCCTGTGGAGTGAGTAGGCATGTTGACAGTTTTACCTGTTATGTATTCAGGATCTTGGAAGGTGTTTCTTGCTGCTGTGATAGTAAACAATTTTTTGGTGATAAAATAACTCTCAAAAAATGTGTTTCAATGTCTGCTATCTTACATGTGGTCAGGTTCATTGTAGATAACAGTATATCAGCATAGCATGCTACTTTCATGAATTACAAGCTAATGGTGGCTGATGGAAATGTGATATTTTGCACACTGATTATGAGGATATGCAGGTTATGGTGATAAAATCCGTATTCTTGTGGCACTAGCAACGTATTCGTGATTTTTTTTAATTTATTTTTTATTGAAACACCGGCGTCTCTACCACTAGGGGTCAGCATAAACAAGTAAAAAACGTTTTTTTGAGGTAAAGACAATATAACTTTTTCAAAAATAAATGGAGCTTTATATGTCAGTGTTGAAACCTCCCCTTGCTCAACTGGTTTCATGAATAACATTTAACAAGACAAAACCTCCCCCTATGCCTAGACTGGTTACATGGTTGTAATACCACAGTAGCAACTATGTAGCACAACCAAAATGGAACGATTCCCACAAACACATGGCAATGGAGTTGACAATCAGTGGCCCACACAACTTAATATTTTCTGATCTGAGCATGCTTAGCTTGAGTGTGCAACAGGGCCTGGACTATGCATGCTCAGTGTGAGTATGTTACAGGGTCTACTATGATCATGCTCAGAGTGAGTATGTTACAATGCCTGGGCTGAGCATGCTCAGTGTGAGTATGTTACAGGGCCTGGGCTGAGCATGCTCAGTGTGAGTATGTTACAGGGCCTGGGCTGAGCATGCTCAGTGTGAGTATGTTACAGGGCCTGGGCTGAGCATGCTCAGTGTGAGTATGTTACAGGGCCTGGGCTGAGCATGCTCAGTGTGAGTATGTTACAGGGCCTGGGCTGAGCATGCTCAGTGTGAGTATGTTACAGGGCCTGGGCTGAGCATGCTCAGTGTGAGTATGTTACAGGGCCTGGGCTGAGCATGCTCAGTGTGAGTATGTTACAGGGCCTGGGCTGAGCATGCTCAGTGTGAGTATGTTACAGGGCCTGGGCTGAGCATGCTCAGTGTGAGTATGTTACAGGGCCTGGGCTGAGCATGCTCAGTGTGAGTATGTTACAGGGCCTGGGCTGAGCATACTCAAAACATGTGTAACAGGGTCCTGTATGAGCATTCTGAGTGTGATAGTGTAACTGCAGCGTGGGTGAAGAAGAGAGGGCACGGCGGAAAGTCTACCTGTGTACACACCTGGTCCTGCAGCTCCGCCAGCCGGTGTGCCCTCTCCTCCTCGCTGTCCGAGCTGGGGCTGCTCTCCGTCTCACTCTCACTGCTGGGCTCGCTTTGTGAAGAAGAGGATGAGGATGAAGAGGAGGAGGAGTGCACTGCTGACATCCCACCACCCAGGGACATGGGGGGAGTCTCCTCCACTGGCTCATCCGGCATCTTGGCAAATCGGAATTCAAACACATCCTGGGGAGGTGAAAGTGAACTTTCAATATTGTGATATACAGTTGACAATGATACTATTGTTAACTGGAGAGAAACTATAACAATGAAATGTTCAGTTTTTAGTACTTACATTCATAAGACATTTGCTTTTTTTAGTTAAACTTCATCAGTGAAATGTCATGTGCCATCAAAAAGAGTTTGATTTTTACCCATCAACTGTACAATATTTCAACAGCTTGACTACATCCCAAGTGTGTATACTCATACAATATATTGCTAACATAACCAACACAAGATGGCATGGTGCACATCAAACAGACATAGTGGACTGCTTTCATTCGGTGAATAAGGTGCATGTTCAACATGTTCTTACAGGTTCAGGGACTCAGTAGTCTGTTAACTCTGAGCCCTTTCAGAGTAAAGCACATTACAGCATTACACAAGCCCACCATTTAACACAGAAACATCAAGCCCACTAACCGTAACTCTGTCACTGACCCGGTCAGACCCCAACAGTATACCTTTCCCTCACAATATATGCCTTCAGCTATTGTCAAATTAAAAAATTTAAAAAAATTCAGCAATTTAAAACGCTGCGAAAAATATGAAAAAGTATGAACAACACAGATGCCAGGGTATGTGCTTAAAAGAACCTCCCTGTATTCCACGTGTTGCTATACTGGGTCTATGTTATATCTGTGTGAACGCATTTCCCCAGGCCCCTATGAATAAAGACTATGGGAGCAGCATATGCAGGCACAGGAAGCAGATGATATCCCTGAGGTTGAACTCTCCCTCATACAATACTGCAGGGACAGCTGAAGCCCGGGTGTTAACACAAAGCGTATTAACGTGTGTGTATCCGAGCGCACCTGCAGCTTGCGAGCCATTGACACCACATCGTGGTCAGGAGGATTGTACTTGTAGCAGTTGGAGAACATGAGCCTGACGTCTGCTGCAAACTGCTGAGAGTCCCTGTACTCCCGGGTATCCATCTTCCTCTGGGTGAGGACAAGAGAGGAAGCCAGCACCACACATCAGAGGCCATGTCTACTCATGAGCACAGTTCACTAGATGCATTTCATGTTAGTGTGTGCGGTCCACAGCACCTGGGAGAAAGACAACAGAAACCTGAAGATCTATGCACGACCAGCTTGGCGTGGACAGTGTGTGGCACAGGATGTAGCCGAAGTGAGGCTGATACGCGACACTGACAGTGTTGTGTGAATAGAGCATTCAAAACAGGCCCTTCGTGTTGTTTCAGGCAGAACCAGCAGGGGCAGTATACTACAGGACGACTGGGCTATTTCTGTAAGGCACAGCAATAACTAGGGCGGCATCATTATTTCACATAATTTACAAGAATACCTTCATATACATAAGTGTCCGTTACAAATGATACATTCGTAGAGCTTCACGTGTAGAGAAGTGACAGTTGAACTCAAGGGTAAAGTTGCTCTAGGGTCAAGCAGTACTGAATCAAACATGTTACAACACAGTTGTGTTCCCTAAGCAGACTTGACCATTACCTTGATGGTGCTGAGGTCCATGGGGTGCTTGATGATGTCGTTGTAGTCGTGCAGGCCGAGGGCCGAGGCGTCCACGGGCTTGTAGAAGGGCCAGGCGTAGGCGGCGTGCTTCTTGGAGAGCAGCTCTTTGAGGACGCCGCTGCAGTAGCGCAGCTGCTGGCTGAGCTTGCCCCGGCGCGAGGGCTGGTGCTGCAGCTGTGAGTCCGGGAGGTCCTTCCGGGGTGGCTTGATGGGCCGGCCGCCCTCCCGCCGCCGTGCCGGACCCTTCCCCGCCATCATGGGCTGCAGGAGGACCGGGCCGCCGGCGCCGCCCCGCGCCAGGCCCAGCCCCGACTTAGGCTCCACCGCCAGAGACGAGAGGGTCAGCGGAGAGTCGCCCCCGCCGCCCACGCCCATCCTGACCCCCGGCGTTAAGGGCAGAGCCACGGTGGTGGGCGTGGTGGTGTCCGCCTTACGCTTCACTCCCTTTTTCTGTGAGAGGGGGGAGGAGTGTAGAACAGACAGGCAGAGGGTCAGATAAACCACACAAACCACTAAACTGAGGGAAATGTACGGTCAGTCATCAACTCTCTAATCTCTATCACTCGAAATAGAACATGAGACCTTGCTGTCCTGAGCAGGGTTCATGAAGCATGCCAACTTCCAACAGATCAGGGTTGTGGTACAACACGCAGTAGGGACGACAGAGGATCTCTCCGACAGCATGTAAATATAATAAATTTCAAACTTCTGTCACACTTCTGCCAAAAGAAAATCCCCCCAAAAAATCCCAATAGTCTTGCTTTTAGCCACAGGCACAGCCAAGGCGAGGCAATAGTTTGTGTAGCAGCCTTCAAAAATGTGACACTAGTGGCAGTGGCACTAGCAGCAGCCTTCAGACAAGCTACAGCAGGAAATGAGGCAGCAACAATAAGACGAGCAGCAGTCTTAGCACAGATAGAGCAGTGGGGACTAAAATGAGCATTGCTGTGTCTTCATGCGATAGCCGCAGAACAGGCGCTCTACAGGACAGTGGGAGTGCTGTAGTCACGGAAAAGTTACCTTAGCGGTGGGCTGGGTGGGGGGCAGTCCCAGCAGGGTGGGGGACAGACTTTTGGCCATCAGGGTCTGCGGGGGGGTGGAGAGCAGCGAGTCCGGAGTGTCAGGGGTGGGGGGCGAATACACCGACTGGGACACTGCCGGGACCTGGTGGGCTGTGGTTACACCCCCTGACACTGCAAGAGGAAGAGAGAAATGAAACCCATGTGCACAAACAGGGCACCGTATTTCAGTCTACACTACATGCAGTTCCACTTAGTGCGACTTCAATACCAATACAGTAAGCTGCCCAAATGTGTGTACAGAATTGTTTTATTATATCTCATAGACTATAACCTTAAATATCATGTGATCTTTGCATTTATGCATCCATTGCAGAAGGATGTCTTCAACCCAGTCTTTCAGAAAGAATATGATTTTTTTGGCACCGATAATAATCCAATAATGGTAAATGGACTGCACTTATATAGCGCCTTTATCCAAAGCGCTTTACAATGGCCTCTCACTCACCCATTCACACACACATTCACACACCAATGGCGGCAGCAGCCATGCAAGGCGCTAGCCTGCTCATTGGGAGCAATTTGGGGTTCAGTGTCTTGCCCAAGAACACTTCGACATGTGGACAGGAGGAGCCGGGGATTGAACCGCCAACCCTGCGATCAGCGGACGACCCGCTCTACCTCCTGAGCCACAGCCGCCCCACCCAATAATGGTGATGATAAAAGACTGCTGATAAAAGAAAAGCTGCCCTGCATATTTGTAATTTCTGAAAGCAGCAATAGAGTAATCCGATCCCGTGGCTCACCGTTTGCCTTGCGCCCTTTGCCTGGCTTGCCTGGCTTCCCCCGCGGTGCAGGTGGGGGCAACTCGATCTCCTCCTGCGGCATCAGGGCCACTTTCTGCAAGAAGACCTTCTCCAGGGACTGAGCCATGAGCACAATGTCGTCTGTGGGCTGTTACAGGGTGAGAAGAGCGGAAGAGCAAGACCAGAACAAAAAGTGAGAAAGAGAAAACAGGAAAATGGAAAAAAGCTAACAGAAGTGTGTTGTTGCAGAAGAAGTGTTGTTGTAATTCAAACTGCCACAGACGTGAACTCGTATATGGGGTGCTATGTGAGAAGAATGTTCAGCCGTAGTAAAATAGCACCAATAAAATAAAAAAACGGTTGCTGTCGATACGTTTGGTTAAAATGTACCTTGTTGTAGATGTAGCAGTTAGTGAACATGGTGTTGAAGTCCTGCATGCACTCGCTGGCGCTGCGGTAGTAGTTATTCTCCAGCCGTTTCTTGATGACGCCCATGTCCATCGGCTGCTTGATGATCTTATGGTAGTCCTATAGCAGAGGAGGGAAAGTAGGGATCCAACATCAATCACCCACAGGGAAGCATATTCCCACAGAGAGGAACCTGGGAAACACAAGCAGGCCACTGTAGACACAAATGAAGGAAGGGCTCGGATGACCCATGGTGCTGTGCGGAAAGACCAGGCGCAGGCACAGAGACTCACTGGCAGGTTGAGCCTGACGGCGTCCACGGGCTCGTGGAAGGGCCAGGCGAAGTGGTGCCGCCACAGGGCCTTGCTCATGGCCTTCTGCAGGAACTGCAGCTGATTGGTGAGACGGCCCTGACGGCTGGGGTCTTTGACAGGCGGCTGCGGCGGCGGGGGCGGGCCCGAGGGCACGGCGTGGGGCAGCGCAGGGCTCTCGAAGCCCTCGAACAGCAGCGAAGGCTTGCGGATGCGCTTGCCTGAGCCGGACATGGCCCGGTCCATCCCGCCGGCCCCCGGCACACTCACACCCACAGAGCAGCTGCAGCCCCGCCCCAAACAGGGAGCGATGCAAATGGTATGGGGCAGAGGAGAGGAAAAGAAGAGTAACACAGAAATGGTTAGGTGGGGGAAAGAAAACTAAAGAAATGAATCTGGTTAACACTACTGTGCGCCACTACTGTTGACTTTTCCCTTGTTTCAAAGCTCTAATTCCAGACTTATGGTTAGCAAATACAATCCATTTTTACCAGTGACAGTGCACTGTATTCTAAACACACTGCATTTATCATTATTGCCTTAATCTTCATGCCATCGACCTGAATGCAACTTTGGCTTAGCTAAAATGGTTCAAATTTACCGGAATGTGGATTTAGTAGAATTGCAAATTTGCAGATATAGGGAGTATGCAGATATAGATATAGAATTGCAAGTATGCAGATATAGATATATTGCGTCACAAATTGCTAAAAGGTTTTGCACACACTAAAGGTCTTAGTAAATCAGGCCCATAGTGTATAAAATTTAATGGATGCACATTGACCGTTCGCTTTTGAAAAAACCTTACTCTGACTGTACACTGAACTTACCAGTTTCTATAGAGCTAAAATCGAGAACCCAAGTTCTGGCCATTACAATCCCCTATGGTTCTTGCACTATACTTCAACATTACACTGATAAGGTAAAATAAGGATACTGCCTGATTTTGATTTCAACAGACTGGGGAGATGAGTGGGGGTCAGGGTGCAAGAAGATTTTACCCTGTGACAAACACTTAATAGAAGAACAGTGGTGCATTAATGTCACTAAACTCACTACCCATCAGTCAACCCATTTTAACTGTCCTTCGTGATTTTTCTTCCAAAGGCATGTAGTGATAGCCTTGCCGGGTTTGTGCATTGCTCTACTTAAAGGTGCGTTATGCAGAATTTTTACCATGAAACTATTATAAAACAATCATGCTCAGTCATATCAATGATGCACTGGCAATATCTGCCTTTGCACACATTTGCAGAATCTGTGCTCCTCTGCCTGTATTTATTATTCCAAGATGTGTTCGGGTGGGGAGGGGTGGATGTGGCTACAGATTGGAAGAGTGGTTCAGTTTCGTTTTGGTTCGTTTCTCGTCTATCCTCACTTGCAGAGCATGTTAAGTTTGCATGCTGCACGTCACAAAATGGAACACTCGAGGGGAGAGAGCAAGGGATGGAAATGTGCCAAATTGGATCTGAATGCAGCCCAGGTTTCAGCGAAGCTACTGCAATGGCTGAGGTGAAGTGAAGCAAGCACAGCGAAGCCAAACGACAAGCTGACGGGGCGGGTTCAAGAAGCAGTCAACCTAGGATTTACTTTTTCTCAATGGCGACAGCTGAGTTGGCGTGTTTTCTGTTGGACCTGTAAGTAGCATTACCTCTAGCTATCCAGCTAGCTACATTTGGTAGCTAGATGGCCAAAGTCGGGTACCTTGAGTGGCCGGCGTTGAGGACAGAGGAGGCTTATTTGATTGTAAACACTGGGCTACAGCAAGGCTAAAAATCCTGCATAGTGCACCGTTAAGGATGACCGCTAAAGTGGACACATCCCTGGGGTGACTTTGCCGATTGTGAAAAATACTGAAAGCCATCCACTCTAACAGAAAAGGACCATGTCATATGAATTTCTACACATACAACAACTATATATCAACTTAATCATAAATATGTTTCTCATTACTTCGTCTTGTACATTTCACAAGCGCTGAAAGTAATTTCTAAATAATACATTCACACATTTTCTGTCCTAGAAAACAATCAATCAGCAACCATCAATATGACTATTCACTACTATTCCCTGCATTTGGAATAGTAGTGAATATTAAAATGCAGAATTTTTCCATGCTTGTGAACACATTAGTATCATTCAGGTGAAAATGATGAAATTAACAAATAATCATAAAAAATTAAATGGTAAATGAGGTGATATGCGAACCATCTTACAAGTGTAGTAGGGGACAAATGCAGGGGACATCATGCCATGTCTAAAACAAGTTGCCCCAACTCCACGTGCTGTGTTCCTACAGCACTCACAGAACAGCTTGCCCCCTAAAGCACACAGCAGGTATAGTTTATCACATTTAGCTGACTTTAAGACCCAGTGTTGTCAGACATCCATATGGTAATGGGCCTTTATATATGCAGTGCCACAACGGCAGGGAAAGAACATGGAAAAATACAGCAACTGTACACGTTTTACTGCCCGTTTCCCTTCCATCTCCATGGCAACCATAGCCCTTTCCATTGACTGCCAGACTGCCATACCCATGGCAACCATCCCTCCCACCACCTCCAACAATGGGCCCATAGGCAGGGGCTGACAGTGAAACAGTTGTCTGTTGTAAACCCAAGGCCATGGGCTCCTGTAAAATGTATGGATTTTATCATTACGGGCACCTTTGGTAAGTGCTGCCATGAAGCGCAGTGCTGAGCTGATCGGTCCTGCCCTCTCCCTCCTCCTTCCCCCATTTCCCGCGCCTGGAGATTGCAGTGAACTCTCTCTCAACCCAGAGCTCTCCGCACACATGCGGCCCACTGACACACAAAGAGGAGCTGAGAAGCATGCTTCCAGCACGGGTGCTCTCACACCACGGCACCAAGTCAACCCAGGTCGATGAAGCCCTGCCATTTGGCCACGGGCCAGTGGGAAAGTGTCTTAGCAGAACCTCTGGCAAATATCACACAAGTATGGTTACTACAATCTGGCTCACTTACTGGTATTATTATTGTGGTAATTAACAGCAACTGCCTCTAGTAACCCAAGGCTATGCTTGATTGACCCCTCTGAAAACTCATTTCAAATCCTTGCAATTTTTCTTCAAAGAATAAGCCCCACTGAAGCAGCCAACAGAGCAAGACCTGAAGCACTCTCGGATGCTTTCTTGGGCTTCTTAAGGGGGTTGCCGTTTGAAACGTTTGTAAATTTTAGCTAAAGCCCCCTGAACCAGGACTCCTAGGAACATAATATACTGTAGTAGTACATCTTTCAACTTATAAAAATAATAGTAAAGTTGAAAGACGTATTTAAATATGCCATCAATATATTATGAAACTCACCGTGACTTTTGTCTCTCACTGCTGTATGAGCAATTGTTACACAGCAGGTAACATGGGAACATGACTCACTTCTTCTCAACCTAGCCCATCATTAAACAATCAATTTAAGGGAATGTACACATGCATTCGCTGAGAATGGGTCAAAACCACATCTAATTGGGAACCCTTCCAGAAGACAATCCAGTTGTGTTTTTAGTTGCACTAAGGCTGCCTATGGGCACTCCAGTACACACCTGTTGAGTGTGAGGAGGGAAGACAAGGCTACAGCAACAAAAAAGCTATTCTGCTCGTCTCTCGCAGACGCAAGCCGACCGCTAGCCTCGTAGCCTTTCTGGCGCACTCAGCATGCCAGGCGAGGGATGCAATGAACTGCTGTTTTTGGAAAGAGGGAGGTTTGGCTCTCTAGGGAACACAAGTTAGACAGAAGAGAAAGGTTAGATTTATTTAATCAGCTTAATCCATCAGTCCAGGAAACAGTCAATTTTTTCATCACAATTTTAACTAAATTCAGATGATATCTGCATTCAAATGTTTTAAGATTATAATATATTGGAATAATACTTTCATCAGTTAAATGGTTTATACATTACAAATTTGTTAAAATGAATTATTCATGCAAGTGCAACAAAGAATGGAAAAAAACTAAAAACACCTTGTGTATAACCAGTCAACAGGGCGGGTGAACAGAGAAGGGTGCATATTTGGGCAGGGAATTATATGCTTGCATTCCGAAACAGTGCAGGTGGAATGCCTTAGGACCATGAGAAAGTATTAATATTAAACTTCAGACAAAGTGAAAGTGAGTGGTGTACCATACTGTAATGCTCATTCAACAGCATGAGATCTCATCTCATAATGCAAGCAAAAAACCAAACTGAACATTTAGACCACAGGTGCACATCCGTCTGCGTGCTGGCTTTTGCGCCAACCAATTACCTTAGTTTTCGTTTTCTGACAGCTCCATAAACTACGCTGGATCACTCCTGTACTTGAGCACTGTATACAGCTGTAGCTGGCACTTAAACAAATGTCAGGTCATATGATTGAGCAAATTAATTAAGAGCATAACTTTTCACAAAATCCTGAAACAGATCAGCCCGAGTTGTGCGCCCCTGATTTAGACAAATTTTAAAGGGATAGTTCACTTTCTGGGGCATTTTGGCATTATTTCAGCCTCCAGAGGCAGTATGCGTGTATATTACCCAATTATATTTCAATTAATTACATTTAATCATATCTCGTTGAAACCATTTCCTATGCGCATGCAACCGGAGCCAGCGGCACTAAAGGAAAGCAGAGCCTGCACAACATAAAAACCGGTACACACATATGTACAGCCTGTAGAAACATACCATTGCTGCACAAGCTGCTTTAGTCACTCAGTGTTTTATTACTTCAGACCACAAACCAATGCCCCTATACCAGCCATTGTAAAGCCAGCTAGTAGTCCAAAACTTCTGCAACTGCAAGTATCTAAAACGTCCTTCAATGCTCATTAAAACAGTCTGGGGTCATTTGAATTAAAACTGGAACTTTTAATTAAATTAAAATATATATTTAATTTTTTTAAATAAAAAATAAAAACTCAGGAAGTAAAACTATCCCTTCCACTGAAAATTAAGTGGAAAGAAAAGGCAAGTAAAATTCGGTCGCCAACATAATTAATTACACCGGTACATTGAGATAAAAGCATGCAATTAGCACCATAGCATTTGGGAATGTTGTTTTGATGCAATTTACTCAATACAATCACAATAAAACATGTCACCTAAAAAGCAAAGGAAGGTATGAAAGGTTCACAGTATTTATTTCAAAATGTGTTTTTATTGAAAAAAGGGTGATACTTTAAGCAAATGTGGCCCAAGTACAACAAAAATATTAACCTGAAATGCATTGACACAGGTAATTTAGTCTTATACACAAATAAATAAAAGCTACACAAAAAGTATATCCCAAACAGGTAAACTTTGCTGACTAAACGGTATACAACAAAAATAAACCATGAAGGATTAAAATACAATTTGCACTTTTGGATAACCAAATTAAATCTGTATCATGTGCCTAACAGGAGATTATAAATGTTTGAGAATATGGCTGACTAAGAATTCATTGTGTCATACCCTTGCATTTAACAAAAATCAAATTGCCTCATTGGGTCAACAGAACAAAAAACCTCATAACATGTCATGGAATTGTGTAAACAGACCCATTGGCTTACTAACAATACCTTTGAACTATTTTGCACAAGAGCTGGAATTTTTCCTTCATAATTATCCCTAACCAAAAAAATGATATGTCTGGGCTTAAAATGCAGTCAAAATAATGACTTCTGAAGTAGAAGTGAAACCAATGAATGCATTCACACGGGTCCCACAATAGAACATTTTAAACCAATGAAAAGTCTCAGTATTCCATATACCTGGATGCAGCTACTAATAAAATAAAATACTCCAGACTATTTCGCAGCCAATTCAACTGGCAGTAATTCAGCTGTTCAAACATTAAAAAACGTTAGTTGAACAACGAAGAATCTGAAGCATGTCTGACCCTACATTGACAGGGATAGTCAACCATACGTACGACACACAGCAACTCAGCTGCCTGTTTTGTAAACACAGCACAGGGCTCACGGCCCATCGTGACAGCTAAATAGAGGGATTTTGTGCGAATGGTTCCGACTTGAGCCTGGTGTAACGTTATACTTATTAACGGCCCAAAAGGACCTCTCAAAAGCTTTCCCTCATACAGTCATTCTCGGGCTCGACTTAACTATAGGTAACCAAGTTATCCAGGCAGAAGTTGTAACGTTACTCATCACAGACCACATTGTGACTGGAGCGGCCAGACGCAACACATTGTGCGACCGTAACGCAACGTTAAGTCACTTGCTCGTACGGCAGGTAAGTTAAGTCAACTTGGGTATTTTAGCAAGCTGTCAACAATCTGACCAACAAAGATTGAACTGCTGCCTATCTATGCGATACATTCGAATCTAACGGCACTGCATTCATGATTCCTTTACAGATAGCCATTATCAGCTGAAGAATATGATGGGGTTCCCGGTACCCCGACAGACATTCCGCCAAATTGACTATTCTAGTCAGCGAGCTAAACGAAGATGAATGAACAGTTTAGCTGTGGCTAACGTTCAACTGACTGTTAAAATGTCTAAGTTAGCCAATAACGAAAGGTACGTTAAACTAACGCTATACGTTACGCCGATCCATTCGCTTAGCTTAGAGTGGCAACATAACGTTAGGTATGGAAAACCATATTTATGTGCCTTTATTAATAGCAACAGACAACTGTTCAGCCAGACGATT